>JAJOZX010002786.1:0-5000 GCA_023014485.1 Bathynomus jamesi | reverse complement strand
GAACTTATAAGAAGATTAATTACGTCTCCCTTGCCTAAAGCTTCGTTTGGAACTCACAGTTCTGCGATGAGCTAATATAAATTCTTTGTGTTCAATTTCGCTGATTTTACAAAGTTCGTTGACTCTTCTCTCGAAATAATTTTCATGAGTCAGCGATGAAAAATTTTGATACAAAATAATTCGTTTTTCTTGTTGTTATGTAGACCCAATGTTTCCATATTGGGTTCTATGTATGGCAATTATTTTCATTCCCAATAGGCTATGTCGCCAATTCCGAGGCAATTTTGTAGATATTTAATTCAATGAATTAATTAACAATTGATATTTAATTAAGAAATAAGGGTACCACATACGATACCATATTGTAAACATATATAGTTTTTCCATATATATATATATATATATATATATATATATATATATATATATATATATATATATATATATTTACGGTCTGAGTAACGCCACTGTTCTCTTGTGACTAAGCGAATTGGGGGGAAGGTACGGTTTAATGAAAATATATGGATCCTATCTGCTTTGCAGATAGCTGGTGAGGGAAGCTATATTTTTGCGACCTCTTTGCCCACATCGGGCTAACATCACGAAAAAGAAAAAACTATAGTGCTTGTCATTTACCATTACTTATTCGAACTATAGTGGATTTAATTTTTCCAGAAGAGTTCCTTGTTCCATGCATGTGTGTATCATGTGTGTATCATGAAAGAGCCTCAGTGGACCATTCTGAGTTCAATTCCATTTAGGCCGGGTCGAAAATGGGAAATTTTTTTATTCCTTAAAAAGTACACTATGTGAGAAGTTTCATTTTATCATCTTAACAAACTATTAAAATATCAAGCATGTGCTACCCCTGCTACCCCAAGCACACTATGTGAGAAGTTTTTTTTATCATTTTAACAAAATATTTAAAAAATCAAGCATGTGCTACCCTACTACCCCTATCACATGCCTCTCCTCCCTTTTTTACTTTCATATTTGCATATGTTTAATGTTGTTATATGTTACATGATAAGTTGCTTGTTTGATGCTTGATATTTTTGTTTCAGATAAATAGAAATAATTTTTCAGATAAATAGAAATAATTTGCATTTGCTTTAATTATAACTTGAATTATCATAAATTATAAATTACATATATGTTATTATTTTTTAATTGGGCTCAAAATCCCAGCTGAGCAGTGAACGGCCAAGCTCTGAAGGGCCAGTTCAACCTACAGCCCAAGTTAAGCTACATTAAAAACTTACGGACTTGGAGGTCCTATTAGGTCCTACCTTAGGCCTCAGTTGCATGAATTTAAGATAAAAAACAAAAGGGGCACTATTTATGGTCTTTCTAAGCCTTGCAACAACAACACAACCTGCACCATTGCACGATGCAACAAACTTGTATCTAAACAACCAAACTGAATTGCAAGAAAGCTCTCTATAAGACCACACCCTGTAAGTACCGCATTCCACAAACGAGTAGAAAAGACTCGCAGCGCCCCAAAAAATGATGCCACAAGAGTGCCCAAACAATGATGCCACAAGAGCCCAAAAATGCTAGCTCTAAATTAAGTGAATTTTTCACTAACCTTACAATTATGAGAGTGATATATATACACACCTTAACTTAGTATATACAAGTAATGCTGCATCAATCAGCTTAGTCATCATATCGCCTTGGGACAACAATGGTTCTTCCTCTTCTAGATTTTCTAACAATATAATATGATTTTACTTCTGAATATAAACGATGACTACTAGAAGCAAGTCCTCAAATGCAGCCTTTGGATATCCTACGAATTCCCAGCAGCCATGACTCCTTCAAAAGCAGATGTTGTGAGACACTACCTTTTTGTGCGCCGTAGTGAAGAAGTTAAATCAAAAGGATCAGCAACTGTTAATGATTGTTACAGGGTTGTTGTAAAAGATATTGAAAAATTTGGATGAACTTTTCTTTTCCTACGATTAACACCAAAGGTACCGGTATCTATTTTAAAGTCAGTCGACTTATAGAAGAAGCCTCAAAATTGAACAACGTGCCGTTATATCGAAGAAATGAAAGTTTTGCCTTAACAGTAGCTCAGTATGATGAAATGTTTGATATATCTTCTTGTGAATGCTATGATAAGGGAAATGATAGGAAATCTTGCAGGTATAAGGATAAAATACCAATGACAGAATGGGAGTCTTTAGTGGGTCAAAAACAAAGAAAAAATCAGTTAGGACCAATTGATCGCATAGCTAGTTCAACAAAGAAGAGATCTTTAGCAAGAGCCCAAAAAGCACAAAACCGTCAACTAAAAGCACAAGAAGAAATGACTGAAGCCACCAATGTTTTACCATCGGAATTTATAGAAAATACTGAAGAAGACATGGATGTAGATTCAGAGAGTCAGGATGTAGATTATGAGGCCGATTTAGAATTGACTGAGAATATTCAGAACAGGTACTCCTATAAAAACCTAGCATTAACAGCAGATCGTTATCGTGTAAGTTGTAGAGTTGCAGCTGCAATAGTCAATGCAACTTTAAAAGATATGGGGATCCTTAACCACATCAACATGCTTGACAGAAAAAAATTAGAAAGAGAAAGAAATCGCATGGGTGAAACAAATACTTTTAGGTCTAAATCCGAAAATCTGAAGATGGAGTGGCTTGGAGGATTTGATAACACATTAACTCAAAGTGGAAAGATAAAAGAAGAACACTATGTTATTGTGAAAGAACCTGGAAGCATCTATGTAGACCATGTCACACCAGATAATGGAACTGCTTGCTGCATAGCAGAAGAGTTGATAACTCTTATTACAGACTTCAACAGCACAGATACTATGAAAGCTTTACTGTGTGATGGTACTCCTGTAAATACAGAAAAAATTGGTGGAGCGATAAAACCGGTTGAAATTCATCTTAACAGACCAGTGCAGTGGTTGGTGTGCCTCTTGCATTTGAATGAGCTGCCTTTTATGCACGTCTACAAAGCCATTGATGGTAAAACAACAGGTCCAAATACTTTTGTGGGTTCAATTAGGAATAAACTGAAAACAGATTTAACAAAACTGAAGGTAGTCAAATACTCTCTAGTAAAGGGAAACATTAAAGAAATTCCAGCAAATGTTGTGAAGGAGCTAAGGAGTGATCAAAGATATCTCTATGATATGTGTCTGGTAGTGCAAACTGGAGACACTTCTCAAGATCTGTCCACTCGATCTCCAGGTACCCTTCACCATGCTCGCTGGCTATCTCTAGCCAACAGGGTCCTTCGATTATATATCTCAACGCCAAATCCCAATAAAAACCTTCAAGATACAGTCAAGATTATTATGGAGTTCTATGCTCCAGGGTGGTTTTGGATAAAATCTTATCCTAATGCAACTGATGGTGCATATAACTTTTGTCATTTAATGTGCTTGCTTCGAAATTTAGATGAACAACATAGATCAATCATAGAACCAGTATTAAAGAATAACGCCTACTTTGCTCACCCAGAAAATATACTCATATCAATGGTAACTGACAAGAGACTAGAAATTAGGGAGCAAGCTATTCAGAAAATCATCCTTTCAAGAACAGGATTTTCAGGTACCAGAAACTTTGAGTTGCCTCGAACCCTCAATTTCCAATCTACTGACTACACCGAGATGATCGATTGGCAAAAAGAGATCATTATTCCTCCATCGCTGCTAAACAATTTTAGCGATGATGAGCTACTACAGGCTCGATGTAAGCCACTGGAGATAGCTTCTTTTCCATGCCACAGTCAAAATGTGGAAAGGACAGTGAACCAAGTAACAAAGGCATGTCTGGAAAGAATAGGATATGACAACCGTCAAAAGTTTATCTTAAACTCATTAGAATGAAGACGAAAACTACCCAAGTTTGAATGGAAGGCCCAGTGGAATAAGTAAGAAACATGAAATAAAATTTTCTAATGATATTGAAAATTTCTTCCCTTATAATGTGATAAGGAACAATGAAAAAGTGAATTGAATTTTAGCACATTTATTATGCCTCTAATTTTTTCTTCTGAATATATTGTTGTACTTAATTAATTTTCCTAACAGTGTACATTATTAAATAAAATATTATATGTTAATAAAGATTTATGTCATCAAAAAACCTGAATGTAGAGTAAGTCTCGTATAAATGGAATATTCTTCAATATAGGTCAAAAAGTGAAATTTGAGCCAGGGGTAGGAGGTTTTAAATAGCGAAAATAATTTATGAGGGGGTTCCTGTGTTCCATTCAAACCCCTCACAATATGTACCTTTTCAATATAAAATTTCGACCCGCCCTAAAAACACACACACACACACACACACACACACATATATATATAATATATATATATATATATATATATATATATATATATATACACACACCACACACACACAGAGCTGGGCAGTATTTAAATACGTATTTAAATACATTTGTGTATTTAGAACTGTATTTATAAATACATTGTTTTTCATGTATTTAAATATAGTATTTAAATACTTTAATGAGTATTTAAATACAATGTATTTAAATACTCAAAATATAAAAATGTAAATACTTTTACTGGTTTAATACACGTTCTGTACTAGCACAGTACGGTGCATGGTTCATGTTTCAACGTGTCAGTTCAATCAGTTGTGTGCCACTCTTAGTCTAAAGCGGTTGATTTCTTTATCGTGTGCGTGTCACGGCTTCAACAAGCAAAAAAAACTCTCTTTCAGACAAAACTTTTGAAAGATTGGTTTTGATCCGCAGCAACCGTGAAATAAAAGAGAATTCGTAAGGTGCCTTATGTTTATGTTTACGTCTTATGTTTACGTCTTATGTTTACGTTTATGTCTCATCTACTCATTTATTGTTACTCATTTTGCAATGATATAATGAGTATAATGTCACTGGTTGAACATCGTAAGTTCTAAGTTTCTTTTGTTTTTGTTTGTTCTAAAAGGGAAATATATAATCGAAATTAGATTGTACTATTTCTGTATCCTTTATCA
>JAJOZX010002785.1:592500-601013 GCA_023014485.1 Bathynomus jamesi | reverse complement strand
ACTGTAGCCCCTTGACAATTGGTTAGGTTAATTGTGTTATTTTCGTTAGTTTTAACGAAAATAACACGACTTAACCTAACCAATTGTCGAGGGCATACAGTTGACCTAACCGGGCAAATGATCTTGTACGAAATGATCAAGGTGGAATTTCAGCTATTTCGCGTAATGGCTGAAGATGTTAATCATTTCGAGAAATGATCAAGTGACACTGCCATTTCACGAAATTACTAAAAGTTTCAGTCATTACGCGAAATGGCCGGTTACACTTTTATACACTTTTACTGTAACATATACGAGAAGTTTATGTATTTTTACTTCTCAGTATTTTTACTGCGAACTTAACTTCAACATTTGACGCTTTTTCTTCTCTCAATTCATTTATATTTCGTAATGTTGTTTTTTTAACATCTTAAAATATTTAATTAAAAAAAAAAGAAGTTTTTTTAAAAGGTTTTAAATATTTTATATTATTTTTAAACATAAGTTTATAACGAATTTAATTATGGAAATTTTAAGTATGAATACGTTTTTCTTTAGTCTTTCTTACAAAGGGAAAATTCGTTAGTAAAATATTTTACGACGCAGTTGATTTCAAAGGAAAAGAAAATGATGCGAAAGAAATTATTTCTTTGCACGTTTTACGGATGGTTGACAGAAGTAAAGAGAGACCACGATGATTGGTCCTCAAGAACAATGTTAAAGGTCATCGATGGAATGCCAGAGCGTGTTGTTAACTTTACGTAATGCAAAGGGGAAACCAACATAATTCCAAATATATTCATTTAATAAATTTATTATTTATTTACTTTCATCATCAAATAAAAAACCATGCGAAAACAGAATGTCTATTTACCTTTTGTCAACCCTCTGTATATGTTGAAAATCTAATGACTATATAATTAAACCGTAATTAATATCATTAAACGCGTTAATTTTGTCTTCCATTTTGAAAACCAGGAACATTATAAAAATGATGCCTAATGAAGCTAAAAATAACTGAAACATTTTTTTTTTTTTTCTCTCTCTCTCTCTCTCCCTCTCTCAGGCCGCCCTTTGCCGCTGTTCTCAGCCTTTGTCTGGATTTAGTGCAAGATGCCTTGAGGATGAACAACTCATGAACGGCATCCTGCGTTGCAATCTCTCTTCCTCGCATATGGTGGTTGTGGACACCAGGCCAAAGGTAAGGATGATGACCTTACGTGTCCTGAAGCTTCATGAACGAATCAGTTTAATATCAAACCATAATCTATTCCCTCAGGAGTGGATCTCCAATCTTATATGACTTAAGAAACGAACGATTTATAGGAAGAAAAATAGTTGAATCCCTGAAAGACCCTTTCGGTTGACGTATCAAAAATAAACAGATTGCTTTGACATCTTAACTCGTAATCCGTCTTTTAACGCTTTATCGATGGATTTTTTTTTTTTTTTAAATAAACTGAAAAATGGTTCTTCTTGTGGACAAATATTGCTCTTTAGGGATCTGTTCTGTCCTTAGTTTTCTAATTTCATAATCTTCCGTATAGACACTAATGAAAAAGTGGTTTCTTTCCACTCAATATGATTCCCACTCTAGTCTTTGTCCAAGTACGAGAAATTCTCGAGTGAGAATCTCGAAGAAGAAGGCAATTCTCAAATAGATTATAGATTCATTCCCACTCTCCACTCTCGGATTCCTGCATTAAGTCAGTTTTCATACAAATACTTCTCGGACACAAAATTGCCTCACGATCACTTTTACCATTTCACAAATCAGGAAACTTTTTCCGAAGTTGCCAATTTTCACTTTGAACATTCTCACTTGCGGGCCACGGATGAGAATGAGAACGACATACAGAAACAGTATGTTAATGGAAACCTTATTAATCAATACAGTATGAAAAACACATTTGCGCACAGTATATACATCCAATATTTAAATTTTTTAAAAGATTGTGTAGTATGGAAAATGCATGTACGGTTTATTGTACGTGTAGTGAGGAATAGAGGGAGAAGTGTGTGTGTGCGAGAGCATGCTGAACTGCTCACAAGGTAAATGAGATACGGAAAAAGATCAGCAAAGGAAGACAGTGACAGGAGAAACGGAAGTTCCATTCACCCCGTCTCCTGCCTAACGCCCCCCCCTTCCCCCCGGAGTACTTCCCTGGTCGATTGGTGTGTACAATCTCCACACACACACACACACACATATACTGAGCGGCAGGAAAATCGGCCCACTTGGAATATCGCGAAAAGCAAAAAAGTGGGCAAGCTTCTGTTTATAAAAGTTTTAAATTGAAAATATAGTCTATGAGACAACCAAATAACGAGACAGAACAACGTCAGCTGCGAACACACTAGCTGTAACGAATTTTCGACTTTTTAAGAATTCGACAGTCTGACATTCAGTTGCTCTTAGACTTCTAGTGCCACTTTTTTCTTCACTAGTGGGAGTAGGCATTCGCGTTTAGTAACTGATAGACTTCTAATTCTTTAGGGTTTCAGAATTGGACATTTACAATGGATTTGAGTGCCGTGAACGTCGCAAGAGTCGTCGTCCTAATTGAAGGTGGTCGGAGCCAGCGTTACAGGTCGCCGATGCGCTAGAAATTCCAAGAGCAACGGTTCGACGTGTCTACAACGTTATGTGGAGACAGAAGAGTACACCCGAAGACCAGGATCTGGAAGATCGCGCTGCACATCTGCCCGTGACGATCGTTTCATCGTCTTGAGTGTTTTGCGAGATCGTCGCTTGACTGCCACAAACGTCCGCAATGAGCTGGAAAGGTCTCGAGGCGTCAGTGTATCGGAGCGAAGCGTTAGAAGGAGACTTATGGAAAGTGGCTTACATGCTGGACGCCCAGCAATTAGCCCGGAATTGATCCCCCACCACCGCAATGTCAGATTGTCGAATTCTTAAAAAAAGTCGAAAATTCGTTACATCTAGTGTGTTCGCAGCTGACGTTGTTTTGTCTCGTTATTTGGTTGCCTCATATACTATATTTTCGAATTTTAAAACTTTTATAAACAGAAGCTTGCCCACTTTTTTGCTTTTCGCGATATTCCAAGTGGGCGATTTTTCTGCCGCTCAGTATATATATATATATATATATATATATAACCTTTGGTTAGCTTCCGCCCGAATTGTTTATTCTGACGAAGGTCAAGCTTTTCACTCCACCTTAGACCTACAGTTTAACGTGGAATCCGAACCACGCCCCATCAGCAGCCCAGCGTCTTAACCACTAGGCCACCTAGGGTACCCATTTATCTACCAACCACTTTCTTTTATTGTGTGGAAGGATGAACAGCTGGAGCTGGGTTTTGCTGCGCGCCGGCTGCCGTCGGGTCTCGAACCCGGGGCCGATGGATTCGTAGTCAGCGACGCTAACCACTACACCACCGAGGTGTAGTGGTTCTCCCTCCTCATCTTGCGCGGAATATTCTCCTATACAAGCGTCGTTTTTACGTTAATTATACGCGTGTTTGCAGTTAAAATGTTTATAATGTACGGCATGCGGGAGGTGCCCCGTTGGGGCATTGGTTTCTGCGCGTATGTAGGAGAATTACGGCATTTGACGGAGTGAGGCCCATGGTGTAATGGTTATCATATCTGACCGGCAATCGGAAGATCCCGGGTTCGATTCCCGGGTGGTTACCTCATTTTTTCATTTGTTTCGTTCTCCCTCATCTTGCGCGGAATATTCTCCTATACAAGCGTCGTTCTTTACGTTAATTATACTGCGTGTTTGCAGTTAAAATGTGTATATATATATATATATATATATATATATATATATATATGAGTTATCACGCGCATTATTCCATCTGTGCGACCCCATTGTCACTTACACCAAAGAAATTTAAATTAAATGCTGCCATTACCTCGAGTGCGAAGGCTTTAACGCATAAAATACCTGTAGACGTTAAATGGATCACCTGAACGTCAGGTCCCTCATGTATTCTTGTTTTTTTGCTTTACAGTACCAAATATAATAATAAATTAAATTGAATGCCCGGTTAGGTCAACTGTACGCCCTTGACGATTGGTTAGGTTAAGTCGTGATATTTTCGTTAGTTTTAACGAAGATATCATTTGGTAATTGAGGCTGGGGGCCCTGATCTTCGGGTGATCCCGTTAAATCGTTATGCGTTTCCTCGGTGTTTAAATAAAACAGGTTAGGTTACTTTTTACCTCGTCGTAGTGTGGTGGTAGCGCTCGCGACTCTTACTCAAACGTAAAAATGCTTACGGTGGGAGCTATTTTGTTTCGTACAAAAACGACGCGTGTTGTTCCATATATACGTGTATATAATCGTATAGAACGGAGTGTTTTTTGAAAACCGACATTTAAGGATAAAAATAATGGTGAACGCTCGACTCAACATCATGAAGATTTAATATTCAAACGTTTCGGAAGTTAAGCTTACATCATCAACGGTTAAAACAATGAAAATAAAATAAAAATAAAGTAAAATACTGGTAAAAGACCAGTCAAACATGATGAAATTAACAATTTAAAAACTTAAAAACCCTTTCAACAGTCAGAGTAAAATTACAAAGACGAACTTCAATTTTAAATTCAAATTAAATTTAAATATTCAGATGTATATATATATATATATATATATATATATATATATATATATATATATATATATATATTATATATATTACTGAATATTAAATTTAATTTGAATTTAAAATTGAAGTTCGTCTTTGTAATTTTACTCTGACTGTTGAAAGTATGTGTTGAGATAGATCACTCGAAGCTACGTGGATATACTTTACAATAAACTTGCTAGACGATTAATCATTACATTTTGGTAACATCACCGAGCAATATTTGTCTTTTACGATACTATAATAGTTCATACCCTGAACTGCGGTTATATTATATAGTCATAAATATTGTACCAAATTTTCTTGTCACGTCACTCACTATATCCGAGGAGCGAGCATTGGGGCACTAAATTTCGGAACTCCTTTATTGCATGAAACCCGGAGAATTATGGACACTTGATCTTACTCCCGCTTTATATTATTATACTTAAAAATTAGGTAAACGAATGACCGTATAAATGTTGGTACAACGTAATAAATTGGGCGCCCGATAGCTGGTTCATTACAGTGGCAGACTCGGAGCGGTATGGCGTTGGTTCGCTCCCAGCCGCTGGCTTCGATCGGAGTTGCGTTGGCCGCTTACTTTTTCTCCTATAGCTCAGATGACTTTTGGGGCATATTCACTCCGACGCCGTGATGAAATGAGTTTCTTGGATGTTACGGTTTATTTTTATATGTAATAAATTAAGACTAAATAACTACGTATCGAAGACCATCCATTTTTAAATTCCGCCCATAATCTTTACCCAAAATTGTTTCGAAATTGAGCTTCGATCCACCGAAGTTCATAAATATCGCGTTAAGAAGTTTTGGAAAGTACGCAATTTAGATCCTTCAAACTTATAATTGCATCGTAAAAAAATTAATGTGAAATTAATTTTATCTTTGAAAAGAATGACATACTTCGAATTCTCTTTTGTCATTACGAAGAACTTTAAATATCTTTCATCGTATAAAAAAAAAAAAAAAAATTAAAACGAAGTTTCCTTCAAAACAAAGTTGGAATCTCTCTCAAATCGAATTACAGGAATTGAGAATTTGCTTTTCCCATTTTTTTTAGTTACCTTTCATCGTTTCTGTTCTTATTTTTTTATGCAGATAAATGCAATGGCGAATCGAGCTGCAGGGAAAGGTTACGAGAATGAAGCATTTATGAGAATATAAAGTTTCACTTTTCAGGAATTGAAAATATTCACGTGATGCGCTCGTCTCTAGCGAAACTCGTTGAAAGTGAGTATGCTTTTTTTTCACACGCACATACACAGTGTGTAAGTATTACACACACAGATACACACACAATTTTTTTTTTTAATTGGGGTTATTTAACCAACTTCGCAACATCTAAGGTTATATGACGGAGGGAACCTACAGTTTTACGTGGGATCCGAACCACAAGTCTCCAGACCTCTCTCCGTTAGATTATTGTTTGTGGGGGTGGATGAAAAGTCAAGTTTACAAAAGAAAGGTGGATACACGAGACGAATTGCTCGCGCGCATTTTGGATGCTGCTGGCCGTATAAAGGAACGTCAAGATCAACTCTGACGAACAACACGCGATCTTCGCACACGAGTTGCAAAGTGGATTGAGGTTGACGGTGGGATTTTCGAAAACGTATTGTAAACTGCAACAAATTTGTCATTTCTGTATCTGATACCATTCAAAATGCCAATGTTTAAACATTAAATGTTAGAAACAGTAATTGGTTTCTCTTTCTTGATTACCATTAACAATGCTTTTTGTATTTGTAGATTCACACAGCTCTATCTCCGTAACCATTCAGAATTAGACGCATGTTCATATGAACTTTTTTTCTCATAATGACCGATACTATCACCTCCCGAAGTATTGACCTTTCCTCCTGAAACACCCTGTGTGTGTGTGTGTATGTATATATATATATATATATATATGATGAATAAAACCACGAAGGAAAGGAAACACAAAATGGTGCTCAAGCGCTTCGTCTAATGACATCCTCAGGAACACTGGAAGTACATAAAAGGGTGACAGCCTATATATAGGTTACAGAAAGAAATATATATATATATATATATATATATATATACATATATATATGCAATAAACGGAGAGGTAAAAATAAAAATTAAAAATTAAAGGATTAACAGAGAGTCATACAGATTTGTAAGGAAAAAATATCGATTTTTAGCACAAGATCAAATGAATTATAAAAATACAAATTTATACTGGAAATCTGCCCGGGTTTTAACACACTGCCTTTTTTGGTTGTTTCGATGTATATAAAAATAAAATGAAAATTAAAAGTTAATAAAGTAGCATACAAGTTTACCAAAGATTTAGCGTTCTACCCTTCTTATCTAAATCTGTTTGAAGGAATTCAAAACAACAGATCGAGTTGAAAAAGACCTTTGCTTATGTTGAAGTTATTTGAAAGTTGGATAATGGCAGACTCAAGAATATTTCTATTAACAATGTTGCTAGAGTGGAATAAAACTGAAGCATTATTCCAATCAATACAGTGGGATAACTCTGACAAATGGACAAAAAGGGCACTGGACAACTGTCCTGTTCTAACGGAATATTGATGCTGTTTTATACGTGTGTGCAAATCCTTTCCCGTCTGACCTATGTAAAAGGAATCACATTGTTTACACCCAATTTTATAGATAATGCCTGAATTATTGGTAGGGCTATTTTTCACTATGATATTTTTCACAATATTGTTATATGAAATACTACATTAATATCCAAAAGTTTAAGTGCATTAGCAATGCCTAAAAAGCCCGGGAAAAATGGAAGTACTAAAATATTTTTTGACAAAGTACAGTGTTATTATTGACACGATAGAAAGTTCGTTTTGCCTTGCTGAGACAAGATTCCATAAACGCAGATGGATAACACATCACTTCCAATACCGTTGATTTTTTCCAATTCGGCATCGATGTATTCCGGACTGGCGATCCCAAGGGCGCGGAGAAACATTGATGAAAAAATGGCCTTCTTAGTGGGGGTGTGATGTCCCGAGTAAAAGTGTACGTAGGACAAATTGTTTGTTGTTTTCCGATAGATACTAAACTTAAAACCTGGGCTTTCCCTATGTACACGCACATCCAAAAATGGGATTGAATTGTCTTGTTCCACTTCTAAAGTAAACTTAATGGAGGGGACTTGATCATTTAACTGAAGGAGGATATTAATGTAGTATTTTCATATAACAATATTGTGAAAAATATCATAGTGAAAAATAGCCCTACCAATAATTCAGGCATTATCTATGAAATTGGGTGTAAACAATGTGATTCCTTTTACATAGGTCAGACGGGAAAGGATTTTCACACACGTATAAAACAGCATCAATATTCCGTTAGAACAGGACAGTTGTCCAGTGCCCTTTTTGTCCATTTGTCAGAGTTATCCCACTGTATTGATTGGAATAATGCTTCAGTTTTATTCCACTCTAGCAACATTGCTAATAGAAATATTCTTGAGTCTGCCATTATCCAACTTTCAAATAACTTCAACATAAGCAAGGTCTTTTTCAACTCGATCCTGTTGTTTTGAATTCCTTCAAAACAGATTTAGATAAGAAGGGTAGAACGCTAAATCTTTGGTAAAACTTGTATGCTACTTTATTAACTTTTAATTTTCATTTTATTTTTATATACATCGAAACTTAACCAAAAAAGGCAGTGTCTTAAAACCCGGGCAGATTTCCAGTATAAATTTGTATTTTTATAATTCATTTGATCTTGTGCTAAAAATCGATATTTTTTCCTTCCAAATCTGTATGCCTCTCTGTTAATCCTTTAATTTTTAATTTTTATTTTTTACTTCTCCGTTTATTGCATATATATATATATATATATATATATATATATATATATATATATATATGTGTGTGTGTGTATATATATATATATATGTGTGTGTA
>JAJOZX010002785.1:585000-590000 GCA_023014485.1 Bathynomus jamesi | reverse complement strand
TTTGCATTTTTTTTTTTTTTTTTTTTTTTTTATCGAAACCTGACCATAGGCAGCATTGTGTTAAAAACCCGGCAGAGTTCCAGTCTAATTTTGTATTTTTATAATCCATTTGATCTTGTGCTAAAAATCGATATTTTTCCTTACAAATCTGTACGCCTCACTGGTAATCCTTTAAGGTTTTAATTTTTAATTTTTTATTATTTTTACTTCTCTGTTTATTGTATATATATGTATGTATGTATGTATTTGTATTTGTATGTATTTGTGTGTGTGTGTGTGTGTGTGTGTGTGTGTGTGTGTATTATGTTATTTATTTTTTCTTTTTTTTTTTCTGTAACCTATATATAGGCTTAACCTTTTTATGTACTTCAGTGTTCCTGAGGATGTCATTAGACGAAAGCGCTTGAGCACCATTTTGTGTTTCCTTTCCTTCGTGGTTTTATTCATCATAAATATTTTTCACGTGTTACCTTCGTGAAATAATTTTCATATATATATATATATACAGGGTGGGCGGAAAGTAGCTCCCTATTTTGGATTGGTAAAAAAATACGTATATTATCCATTTATTTCAGAAGAAATAATATGAAAAGGTAGGCATACATGGTAGGTTTTTCTCTAAAATTCAATGTGGCTCCAACTCTTTCCACCAGCTTCTGGAGCCGCCCAGGAATGGCGTCTACTGACTTTAGCAGGAACTCCGGCGGGATGGAGGACATGACTTCCCGAATTCGGTCCTCCAGTTCTTCCAATGTCCTCGGTTTGGTGCGGTAGACTTCTTCCTTTACCACCCCCAAAGAAAGAAGTCGCACGGTGTCAAGTCGGGGCTCCTGGCTGGCCATTGATGTGGACCACGACGACCCATCCAACGCCCAGGGAAGTGGCATCCAGCCACTCACGGACAACAAGAGCGAAGTGCGGAGGGGCGCCATCTTGCATAAATATCAGATCGTCGATGTTCTCCCATGTGCTGACAACCGGCCAGACCTCGTTTCGCAACATAGCAAGGTACCGCTCAGCATTCATGGTGTTGCGCAGAAGGAACGGGCCCACAACCTGATCTGAGGTCATACCACACCACACCGTTACACTGAACCGATTTTGCCGTTTTTCAGCGGTAACCGTGCGACTTCTTTCTTTGGGGGTGGGTAAAGGAAGAAGTCTACCTACCGCACCAAACCGAGGACATTGGAAGAACTGGAGGACCGAATTCGGGAAGTCATGTCCTCCATCCCGCCGGAGTTCCTGCTAAAGTCAGTGGACGCCATTCCTGGGCGGCTCCAGAAGCTGGTGGAAAGAGTTGGAGCCCACATTGAATTTTAGAGAAAACCTACCATGTATGCCTACCTTTTCATATTATTTTTTCTGAAATAAATGAATAATATACGTATTTTTTTTACCAATCCAAAATAGGGAGCTACTTTCCGCCCACCCTGTATATATATTATATAATATATATATATTATATATATATATATATATATATATAATATTTATTGAGGCGGGTTGATATTTTGTATTCAAAAGTGACATGTTGTGGGGGTTTCGTATGGATCACAGTAGTCACCCAGTAAAATATTTCGCGTATCCTAAGTCTCCTACCCCCGGCACAAATTTTTGGTTTTTAGTTTCAATTTGCCAAAATGTACATTTTTCAGTAAAAACTCGGATAAAAATTGTTTCAGCTGTGTTAAACTCGTGTTTATTTTTTTTATTCAAACTCAAAGAAAATGACATGTTTACATGTTTTTGAGTATATACTATACAGTATATTAAGATATAAAAATAAGGAACAAATTAATGAATTATATAACATTTTTGAAAAATTAAACAATAGAACTTGCCTTTTACAAGAAAAAGAAAAAACATTACCTAATGAAGTGCTCTTTTGCACGATGCATAAACTTAAGCTATTTTGAAAGTAACATTGCATGTTTATTTATTCCACTGTCCTTTCCATTCAAATTTAGGCAATCTTTGCCGTGATTCCAGTAGGTTAAGAATATATTTTTTGGCGATTTTCGTAGCCAATTCGTACATCAGATGCATTCCTGACTAGATTCACAGCGCTTTTTACTCCTTGGCTGTGACGAGGAAAGGTTGGTATTTTGAGTGGTTCTTGTCTTGCGAGCAAAAGTTCCTGATTGCTAAAGTTTCTCAGAAGTGGAGCCGGATAAATTACTTCTTTCTGCCAACCAATCATTTCAGTGTAGTCTGAAGAATCAAAATGAAGAGTTCGAGGTAGGTCAAAGTTTCTTCATCCAGAAAATGTAGTTCTTGAGAGAGTGATTCTCTGGATTGCAACCTCTCTAACTTCTCTTCTTGAGTCTGTTATCATCGATAGTAGAATATTTTCAGGGTTCGCAAAGTATGAGTTATTCTGAAACACCGGTTCCATGATCAATTTGTATTTCTCCTTCAAGTCGCGCAGCAGATACCCTAAGCGCCAAAAGTTAGATGATCCGTCAGATGCCAGTGGATGTGACTTAACCCAAAACCATCCTGGAGCATAAGATAGCATAATAATTGTTTTTCTATCTATGTATTGCCTCGTAGACGTGCCTGAATGGTAGTTCGTTCGTATGAAGAAGGCATACCAGCCACTGAACAGACCTATTCAGATAGATTTCAACAAGCTTTATTACTCCACCGATTCTTCCAGTGTTTACAGCATTGCCATCACATAGTAAAGCTTTTAGAGTGTCTGAACTTTCTGAGTCCACTATTATAGTAATCAGCTCTAATGCTATACAACGCGCATTTCCATGATCAGATCTATATGGATATTTCCAGGCTCTTTAACAATGAAGTAGTGCTCTTCTTTGATCTTGCCTGCCCTGGTTAATGTGTTATCTCTTCTCCCATCAAAGCCAATGCATTCTATTCCTATATTTTCCGATTTAACCCTGGTACTCAATTTTTTACCTACTTGTGCTCTTTCCCTCTCCAGCTTCTTTCTATCAATCATGTTGCCCTGATTTCAGGATTCCCATATCTTTTAAAGCAGCATTAACAATTGCTGCTGCTGCTGCTGCCCTGCAACTCACTCTGTAACGATCTGCGGTCACTGCCAACTCTTCATAGGTATATCTGTTCTGCTCATTCTCTATTAACTCTATATCAGGCACGAAGTCTTCATCCTCTTGGTCGGTCTCTACCTCCATGCTCTCAACACTGGCTGCATCCTGTGATTCCTGTGATGTTGAAGGGACAACTCTGATAGCTTCAGTCAATTCTGCTTGTGATCTCATTCGGCGTTCGTGTTCTTTTTGAGCTCTAGCAATAGACCTTTTTCTCATCAAAACAGCTTTTCTATCATTTGGCTCCAGTTGGTTTAATCTTTGCTTTTGTCCTACAAAAGAATCCCACTCGGCAATTATTATTTTATCCTTGCACCCGCAGGCATTTCTATCAATCCCTTTATTGTAGCAATCACAGGTACATACATCAAACATAGCATCATACTCAGAAATTTTTTGTTCAAATCTCTCATCTCTTCGGTTTATAGGAACTTTGTTCAACTTTGAGGCTGCTTCTATCACACTAACAACTTTCTGAAAGATTCCACGAGTACTTATTGTAGGGAAAGAGAACCTTCTCCATATGGTTTCAACGTCTATTGCGACTATGTTACAACATTCATTCAAAGTAATCGATTTATTTGATTCAGCCTCTTCTCGTCGTCGCACAAAGTTGTAGTGCCTCACAACATCTGCTTTTGTTGGTATCATAGCTGCTGGAAACTCGAAAGGATGTCCAAAGGCTGCATTTGACGACTTTTTTCTTGTTGTCATGATTAATTTGACTTAATAACCAATAATTTAACTTAAAAGCCAATAATTTTAATGAATAACCAATAATCAATAATAATTTCACTTAATCAATAATGTGAAACAAAAGTAAAATAATATAATTTTTTGCAAAAAGTACTCAAAAAATTAGGGTTGCCAGACTTTTTTGCACACTTGTGAAATTTGGCCACAAAGTGGCCAATCTGGCAACCCTGCATAAAACAAAAAAGTATCCATAAATAAAGATGATACCCATTTGATTTAAATAAGGGCAAATAAGGTCTTCTAACTTATTTTTAACATATCTTAAATTGATGTTCAGAATAGGTCCAAAGCTTATTGTGAAATCTCATCTAGAAGAGGGGTGAAAAAGGGGGGTGACTGTGTGCGAGGGGTACAGGGAGTCGCACATAGCTCAACTTTTGATACGTTATTTGCTAACCCAAATGAAAACCCTCACGTAGTGTCTTTTTAAGAAAAGCCCAAAAAACTTGTTTTGACCCCTCCCTAATATATAAGGTTGTAACATATATTCTGCTCGATTTTTTAGTTCATTCAAAACAAAAATTAAGGGACTTTATAAGGACAAATTTGCTAGAATTTTTAGTTTATTTACAACAAAAATTAAATGACATAATGACAAATTAATCATCAATATAATTCCCTTCTTTTTCTATAACCTCCTCCCACCTGTAGAAAAGTTTTTTATGCCACGTTCGAAGAAATCCCTTGGTTTCGAGTTAAAAAAAGCGATCACTTCGTTTTCGATGGCTTCCCTGGATTGCAACTTTTGTCCATCTAGGTGGTGTTGCGGACATCTGAATAAATGGTAGTCTGAAGGTGCAATGTCCGGAGAATAAGGTGGATGAGGCATTTTTTCCCAACCAAATGCCTCCAATTGGGCAGTGGTGATTCGAGCAGTGTGAGTGCGCGCGTTATCCTGGTGGAATAGAACACCTCTGCGATTAATTAATGCAGGACGTTTTTCTTGTAATGCCATCTTCAATCGTTGGAGTTGTTGGCAGTAGACTTCAGCTGTGATTGTTTGGTTATCTGGCAAAAGCTCAAAATGAATAATTCCTTGCATATCCCACCAAACGCATAGCAAAATTTTCTTTGGATGTGGTCCATTCCTTGGCTGAGGTTCAAGCTTTGTTTCACGGCTAAGCCACTGATGTCGACGCTTAATATTGTTATAGAGGACCCATT
>JAJOZX010002785.1:255000-580000 GCA_023014485.1 Bathynomus jamesi | reverse complement strand
TGAAACGTGTCATAGAGTGTACGAAACATTACAATTGGCAAGGCCATACATCAAATAAGTCTCTACACACTCAGAAACATTGTTGGCAAGCAGTGTTTGTAAACAGTTTGCGGAAAGAATTGCTGGAACACAAAACGGGCTGTAACTCGGAAACAAAGCGATTTCGGGCCTATGTTTATATAAACTTTTTTCATTGTTTTCAGGTCCTGAATCATCCTGAAAGTTATGAAACACCATATATATATATATATATACATATACATATACATACATACAGGATGTTTCAGGAGGAAAGGTCAATACTTCGGGAGGTAATAAATTCAGAGCTGGGCACTTGCGGTTTTTTTTGCGGTACTGCGGTACTACTACCGCACTACCAAACCGGTACCGCATAACGCAGTACCGCAAAGGATCGCTGAAGTACAGCGTACCGCTACCGCATTCAAATTTCCCGCGGTACTTTCCGCGGTACCGACCAACACGGTAGTACCGCAGTACCGCAAAAAAAAAACCGCAAGTGCCCAGCTCTGGTAATAATATCGGTCATTGTGAGAAAAAAGTTCATATGAACACGTGTCTAATTCTGAATGGTTATGGAGATAGAGCTGCTTGAATCTACAAATACAAAAAGCATTGTTAATGGTAATCAAGAAAGAGAAACCAATTACTGTTTCTAACATTTAATGCTTAAACATTGGCATTTTGAATGGTATCAGATACAGAAATGACAAATTTGTTACAGTTTACAATACGTTTTCGAAAATCCCACCGTCAACCTCAATGCACTTTGCAACTCGTGTGCGAAGATCGCGTGTTGTTCGTCTGAGTTGATCTTGACGTTCTTTTATGCGGGCAGCAGCATCCAAAATGCGCGCGAGCAATTCGTCTCGTGTATCCACCTTTCTTTTGTAAACTTGACTTTTCATCCACCCCCAAACAATAATCTAACGGAGAGAGGTCTGGAGACCTTGGTGGCCATTGAATGGGACCACCGCGTGGGAGGAAGAGCTACGCGCATATCAGATTCAAACAGCTCTATCTCCGTAACCATTCAGAATTAGAAACATGTTCATATGAACTTTTTTTCTCACAATAACCGATACTATCACCTCCCGAAATATTGAGACCTTTCCTCCTGAAACATATATATATATATATATATATATATATACACACACAGGGCGTCCCAAAAAAATATATACACACTTTAAATAATTATAAAGGCAGTGTTTATTAAAATACATTTCATTTTCAAAATGTAATAGAATCTACAGACATTATTTAATTGTTTTGTCAACGCCTGTTTTCAAACTGACGTCCGTTCTGGTCCAGGCACTGCTGATAACGCGAAGCAATGGAATTGCAAACATCACGAAACATTTCGTTTGGTATTTGTGTGCATTCTCGTTCAATGGCTGCTCTCAATTCAGCGACTGTTGCAGGTTTTATAGCGTAGACTTTGTCTTTTAAGTATCCCCATAAAAAAAAGTCTAGTGGTGTGAGGTCTGGTGAACGCAGAGGGTATTCTACGAAACCCCTTCGTCCAATCCACATCCACATCGTGCCAAGTACCACTCGCAATACTCCACTCTTCGGTCCGGATCATCTTCATTAATAGCATGGACTAATCTTGGAATGTAACTTTTCCATTGACAGCGCTTCAAAATGCGTTGGACAGACGATTCTGAAATTCCTACCTCACGACTCGCTTGCCGCACAGATTTTCTTGGACTTTGGTGATACGTTTCCAGTACTCTTTCTTGCTTTGTGGGGCTTGTCGATGTCCGTGGTCTTCCGGAACGCTTCTTGTGGACATTCTGAACAGTTCCATCGGCTTCAAACTTATCTCTAATTCGAGTGATGGTAAGTCGCGTTGGTGGATCTGTTTGAAACTCCCTCCTAAACTGTCTTTGCACTTCAACTGCGTTTTCACACTTCCAGTAGCATTTTAGAATGAATTTCCTTTGTTCAAAGCTTAGTCTGACTGCCATTATTAATTCTAATGGGTTTAACTTGGAAAGAAAGAAACATCAATTGAGCTATCAGCTGTTAAAGTGTGTATACATTTTTTTGGGACGCCCTGTATATATATATATATATATATATATATATATATATATATATATATATATATATATATATATATATATATATATATATACACACTTTTCTAATGTTCCGTACGTTGATTCCTCATTTCACGAAGGTCAAGCTTGTCGCCACTAGATATGTTTTAACTGAATATTGTTTTATATATATATTTGTTTGTTTGGTTTTGCATGTTTATATTTCAAATTTATATTGAAACATGTTCTCAAAAATTTGAATATTTCTCACGTATTGTGAAACCGTTTATTTCTGTTATTTCTGAAGTGTATATTGTCGCTCTGTTAATTAAATAAATCAGTAGTAAACAAAACAAGAGAGAGATTTGGATTCTTATAATATGATTGGCCAACATAACTGGAGATGATGAAAGAGGATAATAATAATGATAATAATTAAATATCGGTAGTAACATGCGTAATTTCTTCCTGTTAAGTACATCTTGGCTGTGTGGGAACACCGCTTTCCCGTTAAGTTAGCGAGGTTAAGCGACGTTAGGTTTGTTTGTTAGCTGATTGGGTGACCGTCCTCCGCGTTCAGATGATGTACATGGTTCGAATCCCGCGTAAAGCTGTAGGTCTCCTTTGTCATTAGGAAGGATGTTAAGGAATCTCGGACATAATATACGCATTTATTTTCTCGTTGAGCAGCGTGTCAGCTGGTGACGCCTTCTATGGGAAGCTTCCTGAGCGGGGTAGAATCGTCAGGATGGTTGCGTCACGTACGTTGCGTTCTCGATACATCCCAATTTATCGCCTCCGCATTAGCGTCCTCCATTAGCGTGTTGGTCCATTGCTCGGACGGGTGGGACAGAACGGCCCAGACGTGCGCTTTGGCCCAAATCATTCTCGATCCCTATTATAGGACGCTGCAAGGATTTCAGGTTCGTAACTGTTAATAGACGGTATAAAAACCTTTCAGGATCCTACATGCAAACATCAAGGTATGTAATTGTTTATAAGGAAGTACGAGGGTACTTCAATAAGTATCCGCACTTTTTTATTTTAGTGATAATATAGTATATATAATATATACTCGTAATAACAAGCCTAACTGAGATCTATAGGCTTATTTAGGCTACTCGTAGCTGTCACATATCGTACGAGTAGTGAGCATGGCTGCGCCGCTTTCAATTTGTACTCTGGAAGAAGAGAGATCCGTGGTTCGTTTTTTGTGGGCAGAAGGTGTGAAAGGAGCTGAAATTCACACGCGTTTATGTGCTCAGTATGGGAATAATGCGTTACCACGGCGAAGTGTGTACGAGTGGATTCAAGTGTTCAAGGAAGGTCGGACATGTGTGAAAAATGCTCAGCGCTCAAGACGACCGTCAACATCAACCAGTGGTGACAAGCAGGAAGAACCCAGAGCCATGATTTTCGATGACAGAAGATTAACATTAAAAGAAATTGCATCTTCATTAAACATCAGTCAAGGGTCAGCCTATTCGATAGTTCATGACATTCTTGGCTTTCCAAGGTTTGTGCAAGATGGGTGCCCAAACAGTTGACAGAAGAGCACAAGCGTAATCGTATGGATGTCTGCTCTCGTCTTTTGGCGCGGTATCATAATGAAGGTGAAAACTTTTTGGAGCGCATTATCACTGGAGATGAAACCTGGATCCATCACTATGAACCAGAAAGCAAACGACAGAGCATGCAATGGAAACATCCAACATCTCTTGTTGCAAGGAAGTTCAAAGCGCAGCCGTCAGCAGGTAAAGTTATGCTGACACTGTTTTGGGATACACGAGGCCCTATCCTTGAACATTATCTAGAGCGTGGAACTACAGTAACAAGTGCATCGTATTCTGACATGCTTCGGAATGAGTTAAAGCAAGCAATTCGCACAAAACGGAGAGGGAGATTGTCGGAAGGTGTTATTCTGTTACACGACAATGCAATGCGCGCCCTCATACCGCTGCACAGACTAGAAAATGCCTTCAAAAACTTAAATTTGAAGTTCTCGACCATCCAGCCTACAGTCCAAACCTGACACTTTCGGATTTTTACCTGTTTGGACCACTAAAAGACGCTCTGAGAGGTCAGCGATTCCAAGGCGATGATGACCTGAAGGAGGCGGTGCATGACTAGCTACGCACACAGCCAAAAACATTCTTTTGTGATGGCATTAGGAAGCTTGTGGATCGCTGAACTAAGTGTATTGAGAAACAGGGAGACTATGTTGAGAAGTGATGTTTTATAATCTATCAGATGTGAAATAAAAAGTGTGGATACTTATTGAATTACCTTCGTACTTTCAAAGGGACTGAACTAAAATGTTCGATATAGGACTTAGATCCCTTCCAGTAAAAGCAGTTTTCCTCCAAAAAATTTTTTACTGTGCGTGCGCTCGCAGGCAACTGGGCACAAGTGAGGTCGAATGGGTCATAATTCAATATTTTTTCTTTTTGAGGTAATACTTTTGGTACTTTGGAAAATTAAAAATGTATATAAAAATCTAGAAACATTTTTACTGTCGAAAATAAGTTATGTTGGTCCTGATTAGGTTGGGTTAAGCTAGGCTAGGCTAGGCTAGACTGGCGAGTACCTCCTGTTTAATTACTTAATATCACCGTTCGAGCTCTCAGTTGCGTCCCAAACACTTAGTGCTTTCTTGGTTCAATGGTACTAAGGTTAGGTTTGGTTAATTGGATTTTAGATATTTGGATTTAAAGTCGGAACCTCGTTTATGCGGAGATGCGCACTGTGTGTGTGTGTGTGTGTGTGTGTGTGTGTGTGTGTGTGTTGTGTGTGTGTGTGGTGTGTTTCGGTCAGGGCAATTAACTGTTTGTTTTTCGAATAGTTTAGCATATTATGACGCTATTAATTATGAATCACTGACAGTGACTGAATACGTCGAGTCTTAAGCATGAGTTTTAATATATATATTTAGCATATTTAGTAATGAGGTCGTTCAGGAACCAAAGTTGTACCTAATAAGCGACTGCAAATAATTCACTGGGCAACAACAAAAAAATTTCGTGTCCCAAGAATGAAATACCTTATTCTTGTAGTATTTTCTGTGCTGAATCCAAATAAGTTTTGTACAATTTCTCTATCAGGTCTGGTTTTTGTGTGTGACATGCAATTTAATTTTTAAAACCCATATAGTTACATACTTATTAAAATATGATCGAAAAGACACACTTGTAGTTTAAAAGTAGCTTGTTTTGATTTTCTGCTGTGCTTTGCCTCAGGCATGTCTCTCTTAAGAGTCCAGCAATAGTCAGCCAGCATACTGGGGCTCCATTTGCCTTGGTAACGGTTTTCCATGACAGAAATATCCTGATGAAAACGCTCACCATGTTCGTCGCTTACCGCACCCAGGTTTTCCGGAAAAAAGTCCAAGTGAGAGTCCAAGAAATGAACCTTTAATGACATATTGCACCCCATTGCTTGGTAAGACTTAAGAAGATCTCCTACTATTTCAGGATAGTTTTCGGCCTTGTGATTTCCCAAAACATTTGTGCAGACACTTTTGAAACTCTGCCACGCAGCTTTCTCAACTTCATTCAACTCTCCTTCAAATCTCTCATCTCTTAACAATTCTCTGATCTGAGGGCCTACAAAAATGCCTTCTTTAATCTTGGCATCACTGATCCGGGAAAACTTATTTCTCAAGTATGTGAATCCTGTTTGCGCTTTATCCATCGCTTTAACAAGTTTTTTCATAAGTCCAAGCTTGATATGCAAAGGAGGAAGGTACACTTTCTCAGGGTCAACAAGTGAACTATTCACAACATTTTTCTTGCCTGGAACAAGTGAGGTGCGTTTTGGCCAATCCTTCTTAACGTAGTGGTTTTGCTTGTCCCTACTGTCCCACTCTCATAAAAAACAACAGTACTTGGTGTAACCTAGCTGCAACCCTAGCAAAAGTGCAATGACCTTCAGATCTCCACAGATATTCCACTTATATTTCTGATACTGAAACTTTTCTAAAAGCAACTTCATGTTGTCGTATGACTCTCTCATGTTTGCAGCATGTGCAATAGGTACAGAAGGAAATTTATTTCCGTTGTGAAGAAGGACTGCTTTCAAGCTGACTTTTGAGGAGTCAATGAACATCGCCACTCATCCACGTTTATGTTCATGACCAAGAGCCCCCATGACTGAATTAACATCTTTACAAAACACAAGTCCATCTTCATGGGAGAACCATTCTTTGAATTCATCATGGCGGCTGCGGAAAAAACAAACTTAGTGTCACGTTGCAGTAGATTCCAACCCTTTAATCTTGAACCTAAAAGTTCAGCCTGCTTCTTAGATAATTTCAAATCACGAACTAGGTCATTTAGATCTCCTTGTGACAGTAAATGTGGTTCATTGGAGAAACAGGTAGCCTGGAATGTTGGATCAGAAATGTCATCATCTTTTTCCTCGTGATATGCTACAGCTACGTTTGATTCCTCATCACTTAAACTTACATGTTTCAGGAGGATTTGGTACTGGAAGTTGAGCACTGTGGGGAACTGGTCTCATTGCAGACGGTAGATTAGGGTATTTCATAAGGCTCTTCGTTTTTGAAGTGATCCCCTTTGTATTTACTAGGCAGAATAGCAGTCTGTTGTGTGATCTTTGGGTTCCCTCCAATCATTGGAATAGCAAATGGCATGTGACGTGAACCGTTTAGCCATCCTGTAAGTAGTCTTACACATGTCACACAACAAATGTGAGGGCCCAACTCTTGTCCTGATCGCCTACTTTACATCCGAAAAAAAGTCCATAGCATTTTTTTACTAATGGTGTAAAGTTACGTTTCTGGGATTTTAAAGTTAGATCACCACATACATAACAAAAGGAATTAGGATGATTCAGACAGTTCCGCGGCATTACAAACATCTATATGAATACAACACTGGTGTAAAATTAACAAGAAGCAACAGACACTAGCTGTTAACACTGTGACATTTACAAGCAGACTGACTTGGAGCTGCTCTACACACAGAAACTAGGCTCATGTCTGAACAGGTACAAACATGTTTCAACCTGCACAGTCTGCTGCTCCGACCAAATTTATCCTGCCAGCATTATCAGAACTTTCTCCCTAAAGGAAAATTGTACTAATTTTACAGAAAAATTATACAACATATATATTAATTTAATATATTTTATTATAGTTTATATTAATTAATATAATATATTATTATATTTATTATTTTTATTATTTTTATAATGTTTTATATTATAATATTGTTATATACTTAATTATATATAATGTTATTATTTTTTTATCCGGTGATCATGCTAAATGAGGAAAAAATGAACATAACGTCACAAGTAAACTAAGCCTGATAGAAAAAAAATCTGATTTCATATTTAGATTCAGCATGAAAAAGTACACTTAGAACACCCATCAAACCCTTGTGACAAAATTGTTGTTGACCAGTGTAATCGTCAATGGATCTGCCAAAGTGAATTAGTAACATTGTTACTTCAAATTGGTGAGTTGTTACCGGTTGGGTTGAGGTTGAGGGTCGAACCTAAATGAGTTTTTTTTATGTTGTTTCTTAAGAAGGTGGCAACTCTCAATGATTTATGGCCATATTGTTTCACTGTGCACGCTTTTTAATATTGTGTGTGAATTTAGTTTTTAAGTTACGCTAAATTCCCCCCCCCCCCTTCTCATCAGGTTCTTATCGAGAAAGAGTGGCTCTCTTTCGGCCACAAATTTACCGACAGATGCGGACACATTCAAGGAGATATTAAAGAATTTTCACCAATTTTTACACAGTTCATCGGTAAGCTTAACTGAGAAGAGTTTGGTTACACGTATATTTGAATTAGGCTTTTAATTTTTCGTAACAGTCTTCACTGTTTACATAACATCTCTTATATGGCACTTGCGTGTTATGACTGTATTTGTTTGCAGCTCTAACAGTTTTGTTAGCAGTCGTCCGTAGGAAGTTGTTGATGATTCTTAAATTTCTAGATTGTGTTCGACAGTTGATGCAGATCCTACCCTGCGCTTTTGAATTTAATGAGAGGTTCTTGTTAATTCTTCACGACCATGTTTATTCAGCACAGTTTGGCACTTTTATTGGCAACTGCCAGAAAGACAGAATCGACTTAAGGTGAGCATTTTCTTTAACGTAAACAGTGTAGAGGAGTTCAGGTTGAATCGAAATTGAAAACCTGCTTATTTATTTTTTGTTGTCGTTGTCTGTGGGGAATTTGGGGTTTTTGGAAGCTACCTTTTTACAAAAAATTGTTCTTCATCTTATGTGGAGACCATAATTCTGAAAACGTTGTATTTTTTTAGGTTATCGGAAAGATGTTACTCGTTTTGGGGTTACGTCAAGATCCATGAATCGGAGTACCGAAACCCACTCTATCGGAAAGACTCCACACCGGATGTGATGAAACCGAACCTTCTTCCTCATAATATCAAGTAAGAAAATTTGTTAATCGCCAAAATGAATAATAATAAAAAATTGCCATCACCATTTTCATAAAAAGGTAACTACCAGGAAGCTCATTTCCCCACGATGTTGGGGTAAATTCCCAATGAACACCTTTAGACCAAACAATGACAGGAGTAAGCTGCTAACTCAACTCAACACAACTCAACCCAACCCATGAGCCAGCAGGCGGGAGCGAGCCAGAGCCCCAGTGCTCAAAGCCCACCACCGTAACCACTGAGCTACCAGGCGCCCAGTAATTTTTTATGCTCTTCAGAAATTTTTTCATACAAACTTTTTTCAGAAACTGTACCTCAAATTTTATTTGATTAGGTTGTTTAACCTCCTTCGCAATATGTAAGGCTATATGACAGAGGAGACATACGGCTTTACGTGGGATCCGAACCACGAGGTCGCTACATCATCTGAAAGCGGAAGACTGTCTCCCATCCAATTACTCTCTAAGCCTAATGTCATTTAACTTCGCTGATCGACGGGAAGCGGCGTTACGACATTGGCCACGATGTAGCCGTACCACAAACTTAAGGACTTATCACTAGCAGAGTTGGCCCGATTGGACCCGACCCAGTTGGGTTTTTTCTCGAAAAAAACACAAAACCCACGCAACTGATGGTTTTTTGTCCCCCCCCCCCCCCTAAATAAATCATTGAGTCACTAATAAATAATGTAATAGATTAATTCTTGCACAGTACTCATTACTGAAATACACTGAAATACACTGAAATATGAAATATAGATCAATAAAAGATTCCATATTCACACAACTTGACTGAGATATTACGAACATTAATTATAATTAATGCGCCACTGGTCAACAAAGTTTTTGTCACAGAGATATTTTTACTTGAACTATGTGTAATTTTTTACGTTGATAACGAAAATGAAAACAGAATTTTTCTATCACCCGCAGTTTTAGAGTGACACGAATTTACATTACTTAGGATTTGAGTGAGAATAGGAAGGGGGCGGGGTCTGCCCCTTCCTCTTCCTCTGCTTATAAGTTGCTACACGTCACTGTTGACTTTCATTTGTCAGTTACTCATTTGATTTCACTCAGTGAACATCGTGCATTTTATTCGTGATTTTCCTTAATCATTTTTTGTGTCAGTGCGTTCGTATTGTTTCATGACAGAATGCCACGCAAGTGTGTCAACCATCCAAACTGTTTCTGTTATGTGTGCAGAGAGTTAACACTTAAATTTCAAAGGCGAAATTTCACTCCTCTCGTCAAAAAGCATACGAACTTTATTTTGGTTGCGAGGTAGGGGATCAGAACAAGACGTGGGCACCTCATATATGCTGTATTATGTTTAAGACTTCTGACAGGCTGGCTAAATGGGTCTCGTCAAATGCCGTTTGCTGTTCCGATGATATGGAGAGAGCCGAAAGACCATTTAACGGATTGTTATTTCTGCTTAACAAATATACTAGGCATTACTGCGAAATCTAAACATATGGTACAATACCCAAATTTACCATCAGCCATAAGGCCTGTTTTACATAATAAACATTTGCCAGTACCAAGGCCACCGGAAACGTGGAGTTTAGATGATGAAAATGAAATTGATGTACAATGGTAATGACGAAGCTCAACATGGTTTATTGACGGACGATGTTGATCCAATGTTTGAACCATCTTGTTCATCGACAGAGCCTCACTTAATATCTCAAGCAGACCTGAGCGAGCTTGTCTGTGATCTGAAATTGTCAAAAGATCAATCCGAACTTTCGGCTTCCAGGTTGAAAGGTTGGAATCTTCAAGAAAAAGGCACTAAGATATCTTTTTACCGCAAGCATCAAAGAAACTTTCTACCCTCTCATGAAAACCCTTGGCCAACAACATGATCCATACGAATGGCGCCTATTTATTGATTCCTCGAAGCTGAGTTTAAAAACTGTATTACTCCATAATGGAAATAAATACCCTTCAGTTCCATTAGCACATGCCATACATATGAAGGAATCATACGACAATATGCACCTGCTTGTGAAACATATCCAATATGATAAATAATCTTGGCATATCTGTGGAGACTTGAAAGTGATTGCACTTCTTCTTGGTTTACAACTGGGTTATACGAAATTCTGTTTCCTCTGTGAATGGGACAGCAGAGCACGGGAAAGCCATTACTCAAAGAAACAATGCCACTTCGACAAGCGTTGATTCCAGGGCATAAAAATCTCACCAGTTCACCTCTTCTTAGTCCAAAAAAGTTATTTGCCACCACTACATATTAAACTTGGTTTAATGGAAAATTTTGTTAAGGCTATGGATCAAAATGGCAGGGGGTGGGGGGGTCTCTACTTGAAACAGAAATTTCCGAGGATCAGCGAGGTCAAAATCAAAGAAGGGATATTTGTGGTCCCGCAAATTAGAGAAATCATGAGAGACAGCGCGTTTGATGAAACTCTAAGTGAAGTTGAAGGAGCAGCTTGGAGAGCATTTAAAGTAGTGAACATAAATTTCCTCGGAAACTTCAAGGCCGAAAATTAAGTCACTTGTTGAAGAACTTCTCAAAGCCTACAAAGACGTGGGGTGCAACATGTCGTTGAAAATTAATTTTCTTGACTCACATCTCGACTACTTCCCGACAAACTTAGGTGATGTTAGTGATGAGCATGGGGAACGCTTTCATCAACAAATATCCACGATGGAGAAGCGATACCAGGGCAAGTGGAGCCCCAGCATGTTGGATGACTACTGCTGGACATTGTCAAGGGATGGCCCAGAGGCGAAATACAAGCGTAAATCATCAGTAGCCACATTTTAGGTGAATTCAATATGCATTTTCTACTTTGATATTGCTATTACGGCTGTAAATTAGTCCAAATTTCATTTTCGATTCACTCAATATTGGTGGGTGATAGAAAAAGTTTGAGGCCGTTTTTGAACTCAGCGGTAAAAAACCTATAAGATCCACCCATTTTTGTTCATGTGACAAATAAAAAGTTCGCTTTTGTCGACCAGTGAATTATTTGAGCACTATTTTCAAGCAAAACATATCTAACTGCCCAATGAAAATGCAACTCGTGGTAAATAGTTATTTTTGTAATAAGCTCTCAGTTATTTAGCTCTAGTCTTATATTATTTTGGCCATTGAAAATATGAAAACCCGATAAAACCCAGGTGGATTGGGTTTTTGCCAACCCTGGTGAATAGGGAAGGAAAATTTTACTTTGCCTGTATTTAGAGACGAAGTTATTTAAAATGGAAAATACAAAACTCCAAATTATTTTTTAGAAATCGAGTTTATCGTACTCATTATTTTATCATGTTTAAACTTGGTTCTGAAATAGGTTTTGGAGAGGAATGTACAATCGCTTCGAGAACGGAGTTCATCCAAGGGAACCCGTGGGAGATATTCTGGCTGCCACTTTGGAGCACTCAAACTCCTTAGAAGACCACACAGAGTTTCTTATTAAGGTAAGAATGGAAATAACTGAACTTTATACGATGTGCAACTTTGACATTTTACTTTTTCTTCTACTTTTAATATTATCGACAATGTTTTGATAAATTATTATTAGTTACTATTATAGTAGGCTGACCATACGTACCGTTTGTTTTATATTTCCTGGCCGTCCCGTCGTTTTAATAAAAATGTCAATTTTGTCCCGGTTTATGTACTTACTTTTTCATGAATACAGAATATTTCATAACCCCGTCCCTTTTTTGCCATCCCAATGTCCCGTTTTTGTCTCAAGGAAATATGGTCAGCCTATATTATAGTCAAACAATGATGAACGACAAATAATGATTGTAATAGTACGAGTATAAAGTCGTGAGAAAGAAGGAAACGGATAAAATGTTGCTATTTACTTTGAGAAGTTAATATATACTGTAATAATAATAATAATAGTAATAATTTGGGTTGTTCAACCTCTTTCGTAACGGCAATGTGACCGAAAGGACCTACAACTTTACGAGGGATCCGAACCACCCCCGGGTCGCTACATCGTTTGAACGCGGAGGAGGGTCACCCATCTAACTATTGAAGAGACCTAACGTCACTTAACCCCGCTGATCTCGCGGGAAGTGGTGTTTTGACTTGGCCACGTTGCAGCCCTAAATATTGTGATAATTAAGTGTATGTTGCGATGATGGATGATGTCGATCGTTAAGCATATTTCAACGGGAAATTTTATCAGCAAATTTAATTTTCTGTTCGTTGTGTGAAGTTACTCGTACTTAACCCTCTATCGCACAACTTTTTTGTAGGGTTAAGTCTAAATGCGTGTATTTGAAATGTTAAATAGAAGCAACTTGGTACCATAAAGGGTTAAGGTTAAATCAAAATAGGTTAACTTAAAATAGGTTACTAAAATTTTCGAGCGAGTTTTCAGTTAAAAATTTGAGTAAGGTTTGATTTTGCAAGATAGAAAGTAGTGTTTCCAAAGGTATGAAGTAGTATCAGAATGGAAAGTAGTACGACTTGCCAAAAGGAGAAAAGAATGGGTTACTTTAACATAACGTTAAAGAAGAACGTTTAGAAACTGTGTGAAAGGTTTAGATGCGTGGATTAGTTTTGAACATACATAATCTTTCGTTTCCTTTTGATGGCTGTGTATCCTCTTCACCGTCCTTCATGCTTGCGAGTTTGATTCGTAGTACATGCGTTTGTCTTGTTATTAAATTTCGTTTTGCGATTTCTTTGCTTTCGTGTCCTGTTTTTATAGCGTTCAGATTTTAATTTGTACAAAAATATTTTTATAGGCCTGTTACTTACGCGCGAATCTGAAGAGGCCAGATATTTGCGTAGTCCCAAAATATTTCTTATCCACCATGATCTAGCATTTACCTTACAAAAATTATTTAAAAAACTGTAGTAAGAAATTTAAGAAAACCAGACCCTTATTTTGCAACGCAGAAGTAGGATTCACCCGATCCCAGACATTAGCAGAACACTAAGGGCATTATTAACACTTTCACCGCCAACCCCAAGTATATTTATGTAGTGCGTGCGCGAGTTGACTTTCAAAATCACTGTTGAATTAAAATTTTAATTCTAAAAACCTAGCTAAGAGGAGTGTTCACGGTTTTCGTAAGTTGGGAGTGAAAGAGTTAATGTTTTCTTGTAATTTTCAGAGAATTAATTGGTTAAAAGAAGAAATCAGAAAGAGGAAAGACTTGAAAGGCGATAACAGAACCAATAAAGTAGGTTATGACAATAGACTAATCAACGACAAAATATTGCAGGTAATCTTTTTCTCTCTTATCTGTGTGTGTCTCGTAGCGTTGTTACGAGAATTTTGATATTTTTTTATGTCAGATTACATTTCGATACGTAATTTAGATTATTTTTCTAGTTTAAGTGAAAAAAAGTTCGTGTTAACGTAACTCCAAACCAAATAAACCTACAAAATTTAAGTATTGGAAGATAACACTTGTTGAAATGTCACTGCAAAATTGGTTCACTTGATTTATACGCTCGTGCATCTCAAATTCCTCACAAATGGAATGCATTCCATTACACTGAATTGTGAAACGTGGTTAAGTATGGCATGATAAATCTGAACTAAAGTTTCCTTTTCCCCAGAATGGAGATATTTATAAATCCGGTACCACCGGCGTGATGAGCATGCGACAAGTGGAAGAATCTTTAGTTTCTGCCGGTGCCCTTCCCCTAACTCCAACCACCCAACTCTCCCCTCAGGATAAACCGAGTTTGACGGAAACTTCTCCAGAAAAGCTCACCATTGAGATTAAAGACGTTGACACATTCCCAGTTAACGGTATTTTGGTACGTGATACAATATTAGACAAAAGAGTGTGGGATTATATGATGCTCTGATCGTTACTGTTAAAGGCTGTTAATAATACATAATAATTTGGGGGTCATTTAATCCGCAAAAGGAGAAGTAATAGATGAAGTTATGACCCATAAAAACTTTATTTTAGGGGAGCACTTACCACACTTAATACATTTTATTCACATGATATTGGGTCCAAAGTAAATACTTGCAGCTGATCACTACTACTATCAGTACATAGACGTCCGCAATCAGCCGTAGTTTCCGACATCTTTTGTAATACGTCTGGTAGTATGTTCTGAGCATTATTTGCAATTACATGTTTTTGGATCCTGTCACTGTCCTCCTCAGCTGATCTTTTTTCGTGTCTCATCTACCCTGTGAGCAGTCCAGCATGCTCTCAAACACACACTTCTCTCCCTATTCCTCGCCACATATACATGCATATACATGCATCTTACACACTATATAATCTTTTCAAAACTTCAATTTCAAGAGCCTTGGAGTCCCCTGGGGAAGGGACCATAAATGTCTCCACTTCTGGCTTCCCCCCTGCCGATACCGGGAGCGCAGACCTGGGCAGCGGGGCTGAATCTGCTACCGACCATTTGAAATGTTCTGGACCTCTGTCTGATTCACTTTTCTTAAACTTCTGCAATATTCGTGACCTTTTCTCAAATTTTCAATCTGTTCAACACCACCTCTCCTTCTCTAAACCTCCTCATCTTTTCCTCACTGAAACTCAGGTGTCTAGGACGACTGAGAGAAACCCCCTTTTCTGTACCCTCTTACTTTCTCTATACTCAATTTCGCAATGACCTAACTTCTCATATCCCGAACTCGAATCTCCCGAATTTTATACTCTGACTACGGCTTACATGCCAATCTTAAACTAAATACATATGCGCTATTTACCTTTCTCCTAATTCTACTGACTATCCAAAATTCTTTGACTACCTCACTTCCAAAGTGGAATACATTCTTTCCCCCTCTCCCTTTGCTGAAATCTCCATTTTAGGGGATTTCAATGTTCACCACCACCTTTGGCTTTCCTGCCATTTCACTGACATTCCTGGTGAACTAGCTTACAACTTTTCAATCCTAAATGATCTAAAGCAGATTGTACAGCACCCTACTCGTATCCCCAATCGCCTTGGAGATAGGCCCAACATTTTGGATTTATTTCTTACTTTTCATCCTTCTTCTTACTCTGTGAAGCTTTTCTCTCCGTTGGGCTGCTCCGATCACAATCTTATCTTGTATCTGTTTTCTTTCCTATCGCTCCAATTCGGCCTTTGGATCCTCCCAAGAGGAGGCGCCTTTGGCACTTCGGCGCTGCTATTGGGAGTCCCTTAGACAGTACTACTGTGATTTCCCATGGAATGATTACTGCTTCCGTGGCCGGGGCCCTTCTGGGTGTGCTGAGCGCATCAGAGGTGATTCTCTTGGGCATGGAGGCGTACATTCCATATTCTATTTCTACCACTCGTGCAAGAAAAACCTTGGTTTAACTTTACTTGTTCTATTGCTGTCCGCAACAGAGAGGAGGCTCTCAGAAGGTACCGTCGCCATCCAACTCCTGACTCTTACTCAGTTACTCAGCTTGTACACCGAGCGGCAGAAAAATAGGCCCACTTGGAATATCGCGAAAAGCAAAAAAGTGGCCAAGCTTCTGTTTATAAAAGTTTTAAAATTCGAAAATATAGTCTGAGGCAACCAAATAACGAGACAAAACGACATCAGCTGCGAACACACTACCTGTAACGAGTTTTCCACTTCTTTTAAGAATTCGACAGTCTGACATTCGGTTGCTCTTAGACTGCTAGTGCCACCTTTTGCTTCCACTAGTGGGAGTAGGCATTTGCATTTGGTAACAGATAGATTTCTAATTCTTTTGGGTTTCAGAATTAGACATTTGCAATGGATTTGAGTACCGTGAACGACGTCGCAAGAGTCGTCGCCCTAATTGAAGATGGTCGGAGCCAGCGTTACGTCGCCGATGCGCTAGAAATTCCAAGAACAACGGTTCGACGTGTCTACCAACGTTATGTGGAGACAGAAGAGTACACCTGAAGACCAGGATCTGGAAGACCGCGCTACACATCTGCCCGTGACGATCGTTTCATCGTCTTTAGTGTTTTGCGAGATCGTCACTTGACTACCACAAACGTCCGCAATGAGCTGGAAAGGTCTCGAGACGTCGTCAGTATATCGGAGCGAACCGTTAGAAGGAGACTTATGGAAAATGGCTTACATGCTAGACGTCCAGCAATGGGCCCGGAATTGCTCCCACACCACCGCAATGCTCGTTTTGCTTTCGCTCGTGAGCATATCAATTGGACTATGGGCCAATGGGGACGAGTATTGTTCACGGACGAATTAAAATTTAATCTTCGAACATCCGATGGATGGGAAAGAGTGTGGAGAAAAACAGGAGAAAGTCCGTGAACAATACTCGTCCCCATTGGACCATAGTCCAATTGACATGCTCACGAACGAAAGCAAGACGAGCATTGCGGTGGTGTGGGAGCAATTCCGGACCCATTGCTGGACGTCTAGCATGTAAGCTACTTTCCATAAGTCTCCTTCTAACGGTTCACTCCGATATACTGACGACGTCTCGAGACCTTTCCAGCTCATTGCGGACGTTTGTGGTAGTCAAGCGACGATCTCGCAAAACACTAAAGACGATGAAACGATCGTCACGGGCAGATGTGCAGCGCGATCTTCCAGATCCTGGTCTTCGGGTGTACTCTTCTGTCTTCACATAACGTTGGTAGACACGTCGAACCGTTGTTCTTGGAATTTCTAGCGCATCGGCGACGTGTAACGCTGGCTCCGACCATCTTCAATTAGGGCGAGGACTCTTGCGACGTTCACGGCACTCAAATCCATTGTAAATATCCAATTCTGAAACCCAAAAGAATTAGAAGTCTATCCTATCTGTTACTAAACGCAAATGCCTACTCCAACTAGTGGAAGAAAAAAGTGGCACTAGCAGTCTAAGAGCAACTGAATGTCAGACTGTCGAATTCTTAAAAGAAGTGGAAAATTCGTTACAGCTAGTGTGTGCGCAGCTGACGTTCTTTTGTCTCGTTATTTGGTTGCCTCATAGACTATATTTTCGAATTTTAAAACTTTTATAAGCATGAGCTTGCCCACTTTTTTGCTTGTCGCGATATTACAAGTGGGCCGATTTTTCTGCTGCTCAGTGTATTTCTGCCCGGAATCGTGCAAAATCTGTTCATCGACTCGCCAAAAATTCCTTCATCCGCCAAAAATGTGAAAACCTATCTAATTCTAATTATTCTCGTTCTTTCTGGCATCTAGCTAAGAACCTCTTCAACAACTTTCCTTCCTCTATTTTCCCTCCTCTTTTACATTTCGACGACACAGTTGCCGTCCCTTCTCCGGATAAAGCTGAACTTTTCGCTCAAACTTTCGCTTACAATTCAACCCTGGACGATTCCGGTGCTGTTCCTCCATCTCCTCCCCCTTCTGACTTTATTATGTCTGAAATTAGAATCTCTTCTAAAGATGTTTTTTCTGCCTTATTTGGGCTCAACTCTTGGAACGCTTATGGTCCTGATGGTGGTGTTCTTAAGAACTGTGCTTCTGTGCTGACACCCTGTCAAGGCAAACTCTTTCGTCTTTGTCTCTCATCTGGTACTTTTCCTTCCTGCTGGAAGTTCGCTTTCATTCAGTATGTCCCAAAGAAGGGTGATCGCTCTCAACACTCCAACTATCGTCCAAATGCTCTGATTTCTTGCCTTTCCAAAGTTTTTTGATCTATCTTTAATAGGAAGATTCTTAAACACCTTTCTTACAGTCTTCTTTCAGATCGTCAGTATGGATTTCGCAAGGGACGCTATACTGGCTATCTTCTTCAATATCTCTCTGACTCTTAGTCATCCTCCTTCCGAGATTTCGGTGAAACTTTTGCTATTGCGCAAGACATATCAAAAGATTTTGATTAGAGTCTGGCACAAATCTTTAATTTCGAAACTACCCTCCTTCAGTTTCTATCCTTCTATTTGTGCCTTCATCTCTAATTTCCTTTATAGAATAGAATACAGGGTGTCCCGTAAGTCTGGAACCATAGGGCAAAAATTATAAAAACGGCAATAAAAATGCCGGAGACACTTGGGGACTGTTTGTGAAATGAGCGAGTATGGTAGCGGCTGTCATCGCCGGTGGATGTCCTCGGAGGTCCACTGCCTGGTTTATCTCCTATGGATCCCGTTTCCCTGAACTTTGCCGACACAGCTGTGTGTTATCGGCGCGCGGTCCGGATGCAATCTGTTAAATTCCTCAGCGACCTCTCTGACTCCGATTTCCTACGAGCAGAATTACCTGGATGCGTTCTTCCTTACTCAAAGGCATCATGGGCACTTGCATAAACGGAAAAACATAAATTACTTATTTTGCCCTGTGGTTCCAGACTTACGGGACACCCTGTAGAATAACCTTTATTAATAATAATAAAATAAATACATTTTTTTTTCAATTTACAATGACATGAATAATTGTGAAGCTCGACTATTCATTTTTTTTAATTTGACCCTTAAGCTTTAGGCTTTACTGGGCTCTTATTAAAATAAGCAGCTAGTTGTTATTAATTAATAATAATGAATAAATAAATAAGTATTAATAATTAAAACATGTCTTACAATATTAATGGACATTAATCCTAGATTTTTGTTAGTATGCCATTATTAATCGGGATTTCAACTTGGTTTTGAACAAATTTACATTCACAATATTTTTTATATCAGCATGCAAGTCATTCCATAGTTTCAATCCAATGAAAATGGGTAGTTTTTGAGATGAAGACGGTCTAAATTGAGGTATAACAAGCTTTGATCTATTTCTGGTCTGATACGAGTGGATTTCTTGATGAGTTACAAAATATCTATTTACCCATTGCAAATTAATGATTTTGTTCTTACACTTGTAAATAAAATAAAATGTGCCAGTTGGGTTATATCGTTGAGCGTTAGTAGGTTTAGCTCTTTAAATAATGCACTAGAGTGATCAAGGAAATCAGCATCAGATAATAACCTTATTGCTCGTTTTTGGATGACAAAGATACCATTTAATGGCTAATCTATAGCTGCAGTTGTAGATGGCCACTGTTCTTCTCCTAAAGCTATTAACTGTGGTGTTCCTCAGGGTTCTCTCCTGTCACCCACTCTTTTCCTTTTATTTATTAATGATCTTTTAATTCGCACTTCCTGTCCTACTCAATCTTATGCTGATGATTCCACTCTCCACTTCTCCACCTGCTTCCCAAAGCGTCCCTCTCAACAGTCACTCCATGGTACGCGTAGTACGGCTATGGAACACCTGACCTCTGATCTTTCTGCTATCTGTGATTGGGACAGAGAAAACCTTGTGGTTTTCAATGTCTCAAAAACTCAGTTCCTCCATCTGTCTACTCGTTACAATCTTCCACACGACTATCCCCTTACCTTCCACAACACACAACTCAATCCTTCCTCTTCTCTTAAGATTTTTGGCGTTTCCTTTTCTCGTGATCTTTCCTGGAAAGATCACATATACTCTCTCTCTAAAACAGCTTCTAAGAGGTTAGGTGTGCTGTACCGCCTCCGTGGTTTCTTTTTCCCCACTCAGTTGCTGTCTCTGTACAGGGGTCTTGTTCGACCCTGTATGGAGTATGCTTCTCAAGTGTAAGGTAGTTCAACCCACACAGTAGTAGTTGACCGGTTGGAATGAAAGGATTTTCGTCTCATCAATTCCCCGCCTCTTACTGATTGTCTTCGATCTCTCTCTCTTCGCTGCAATGTTGCCTCACTCTCTCTTTACTATCGCTATTATAACGGACATTGCTCTTCTGAACTCTCTAACTGCATGCCTCCTCCTTTAAGGAGAGCATGCAGTACCAGACTTTTTACACTTTCTCATTCCTTTTCTGTCCAACTATCTAATGCAAGGGTTAGTCGGTATTTTCAGTCTTCCATCTACTTAACCGATTTTCCTCAGTCTATCTTTCCTCCTGTCTAAGACCTCCCATATTTCAAACGCAGTCTCTAAGCATCTCGAAAACCCGGACCTTGATTTTGGCTCTTCTTCTTCTATGGGAGGGGCCCTTTTGTGGGCAATTTGCCCTTGGCCCCCTTTTGTGGGCAATTTGCCCTTGGCCCCCTTTTGTGGGCAATTTGCCCTTGGCCCCCTTTTGTGGGCAATTTGCCCTTGCCCCTTTTGTGGGCAATTTGCCCATGGCCCCCTTTTGTGGGCAATTTGCCCATGGCCCCCTTTTGTGGGCAATTTGCCCTTGGCCCCTCCTTCCTGCTTAAAAAAAAAATTAGTTAACCTTTCTAATGAACCAACCTTTTTGTTTAGTTATTCCCGTCCTGACGTCTCGTTTTCTCACAGAGCCACCAAATAACAACGAAGACGGCGATCGTTTTAACTCCCATTCTTTCATCTCTCGCTTTCGATTGGAAGTCTTTTCGCCACATCAGAGAGTGTTCTTGTTCCACGCCGTTTGATCATTTCAGTCGGAAGGTAAGTGAAGCTAGTTGCCACCTGCAAAGGGTCCTTTTTAACCAGTAGTCTTGAAAAAAATTTTATGCGGCTGTCCTAAGGCAAAGGTATTAGCAGAGGTTATAAATACAAACATTGAAGTGTTAAAGCCGGTTTTATATACCTAAATTTTACCATTGTGTATTTATATTTCCATTTCTAGTCAAAAATATTAACATTGCAAGTAATTTAAGAAATAGGTCTTTGTTTTGATTGTAATAGAGGTTTGTTTCTGTTTCCTACCAGTACCATTGCTGGAGATGCGGCGAAGTGTTTTGCACGCGATGTATCGACAAGAAGACTTCTCTTCCCGGCCACGTGAGCCGCGACCTCGTGCCCGTGTGTCGGCCGTGTTACAAGGACGTTACACGATCCTTGTCCGTCGACACGCCTTAAAAGGGGAACACCCAGTAATAGAGGGATAGCTTTTAGCGGGCCCGGTTCATTGTTAAGGCTCTCGTATCTTCCTCAGTTACGCTGTAAATCGACAAAATAACGTACTGTAGATATTAGTTGGCCAACCTTTGAGGACCATCAAATAACAAATACAAAGTTGGTTTCTCATTCCTTTCACGTTGCCGATTCCTGTCAAATCTGCCCCTATATATATATATATATATATATATATATATATGTATATATATATATATATATATATATATTTTCATCCTATTGTATAAACCTTTCCTTACAATCAACAATTCATACGTACTGTAGATTTTATTATACGAAGATACAGTTACTTTTTAGGAAAGATTAAAACCTACATTTTACAGATGTTGTCAGTCCAGGGTTTCCAGTAATCGTACGATTTTTAATAAAAGATTATAGATTTTATACAGGGATATTTGATTAAGTATTTAAATTATAATTTGTTTACCTAAAATGAAGAGCAATTTTGGTATTCAGAATAAGTAACATATATGTATATATATACATATACACACACACACACACACGAGTATATATATATATAAAATAATATTTTTCTACTTGGTAGATTATTACTTCAATTATGTATCGCTTATCTTTGGTTATTATGCTGAATATAGGCCCAATTCCCGATTTATTATACATATAAATTTATTTTTACTCAGTATTAGTCTTTTCTTACTCAGTATATCTGAAATGTCGTTTGTGTTGAGTAAAAATAAAATGGGAAAGAATAATATTATTTTTTCTAAAGTATCCCTTCCATTACGAGGAATGTTGCTGATTAGCATTTTTTAGGTGTCGACCGTTGACCTAAATTGAACTGCGTTTGAATCTAGTATAGAAAATACTTAAATTTTAGTAATATTAAGTTCATTATACTTAATAAGAGTTAAAATAATTTATAAAAAAGGAAAATTGCGATATATATATATATATTTTTTTTTTCTCCCCCTAGGATAAATGCAAATGTGTCTTGGCAATAATTAGGCACCAAATTCTGTTAACATCTTGAACTTCTAAATGTTAATGATGACACGAAGAATTCTTAACAAAATACTTGTTAATTCATATAAAATTTATTCATATATATATATATATATATATATATATATATATATATATATATATATTATAATACACAAATTTCACTCTAGGGTATATTATATAGAAATGTATAATTTGTATACAGATTTTTATTTTCATCTTAACATTCCTGCATCCTACATATATTACCTGCAGAGGTATCATATTGTGATAATTGTTACTGTACAGTAGATTACCGTGTTGAACTTCATATTCTTATTCACTTAGATTTTTTATTATTATTAAGAAGAATATAGGGTGATCCAAAGATATAGTTACATAAATTTTTTAGGAACACCTTTCTGGATCACCCTATTGTAAACTCAGCCATAACTATGATAATTAAGAATTTGTCAGTAACATAAAATGTAACTAATTTTAGTACTGAGTAAACTACTACAAGCTTAAAATAAAGGGGTTGACGATTTGGTGGGAGACCTGTCTCATTTTGGGAAAAAACTTTTTATTTTGTTTGTGTTTCATTATTAACATTTAAGACAATGAATTTGTCACAACAATGGAAATAAAGTTTATTGGAAGACAAACGTCGTAGATTTTGATGTGTGTAATACACAGTGAAGATTCGAAAATGTAATGTAATTTTTGTTTCAAAGCATTCATTGCCAGGAAGTGTTTGGATGAATTAAATGGCAGGTTGTTCTTGTTGGTATTCTATATTTTTCGGTCATTCACGCTTTTGCATTCATCATTGATATTTTTTTCCTTATGATTTCTGTGTTCACTGTGCATATGTGAATTGAGTTTTATGGCCACATAACTTAAACGTAAAACAAAACTGTTTTAGTTCTTGTTTCTATGATATTAGCTTATGCCAAAGAATTTTCAGCCGCCAAAATTTAAAAATATTTTAATTTAATCCTTGTTGGTGTAGATGAAATGAAGAAGCATTACAGTATAGATATTAACTATTGCTTGGCAATTTATAGGCTTTCCTGCTTCCATAAACACAGAGATACTTTGACAGTTACGATGTTACAAGAGAAAATTCTCGAGTCTTTTATACGGTTAATTTAGTAAATTAGGCCTATATATTATGTTCTCATTTTATCTTTTAAGTTTTTATGTTCTAAACATTTATATTTGTTAAATTAGTACATACTGTTCGATTACGAATGGTTTCATTTTATAATTTACATTAGGAGTTGATTTATTTCACTCGTGTGGTGTATTGCCGATTAAAATAGTTTTAAATCCACATATGTACACATGATTTAAACGTAGTCTTATTTCTCACATATTACTTACTTAAAGGTATGCATTTGATTTCACTAGTTTTCTGTTCAGGTGACAACGTGAAGCTAATAGATCTAACACATGGACCAGAAAGTAAGTGAAAGATTAGCTGTCGTGTGTCTAATTTTTGAGGAAGAGATTTGAAATATATTTTCTGTTGCTCTGCAAATAATTTGGATTCAGTGGATCATATTACTTTCCTGCATACTGAACCTGTCCAGAACAAGTTGAGACGTGTTTACTCCAAAAAAAGAATTTTGGTTATTTATCCCCAACAAAAATGCATTCAGATTTAATCTAATTTGAATTTTGTACGTACACCTAAGAAGTATGCATGTGATATGTACTTCATCTCTTATTTTTGTACATTTATCTTAATTTCGTTACGACAAAAGATTAACAAAATAAAATAATTCTTTAAAATTTATTTTTTCTTTATATGCAACTAAAGTTATTGATTAAAAACTTTAAAATTCAGGTAGTGTGTAAATTTTCCTCTAAATTGGCACCCTCCTGATGGGAATAAAGGCAATGATGGGGTTATTTAATCTCTTTCGCAACATTGAAGGCCATATGATGGAGGAGACTTGCAGTTTTACACAGGATTGGAACCACGGGTCGCTAGATGATCTGGAGGCAGACGACTGTTTCCTATCCAACTGCTATCCGATCCGACGCCGACTAACTTCGCTTCCTTGTGGGAACAGCTTTACTACGATCGTCGGGGTTGGGAACTTGCGAACTGTGCCAGCTGAATTTGTTTACTCGATATAGTGCTGGACCAAACGGTTCCCGTGCTTAGTTCTTTCACGAATGCCTATCTTTAACTCCTAGCCTAGTTTTCAGAAGGCCAGGCAACGGCAGTGTCCCACTTCAGAAGGGGAGGGGGCTCAAGCGACCTCTCCATGATGTTCTGGCTGATAACCCAGCAAGTTTAAGGACTTGAATATGAAGTCCTGAATTCGGAGTGTTTCTGTATGTAATGAAGTGGTTGTGGATCATCCCGGGTTGTGAACTGCTCATCACACACTCAGTACCTCATGTGAACCACGTTTGGCATCAGGTTGGGGGCCACCACTGATCTTTCCACCAGTTACACTAAACCCTACAAATGGGGTTCAATTTCCGATGCTCCCATGACTGATTCGTCACCTAGACGTCTCCGTGGTAGAAGAAATCGAGTTCGACGTCGTGAAACTGTTAATCCTACTTCCATGGATGACTTTCCTCCCCTGAATCACCAGATGGATAATACCCCATTCGTAACAGTCTATTGAAGTAGATAAGCTCTCTCTGTTTTACTGATTGTAGAGTATTTGAAGTTTATGATGACGTCTCTATCGCCTGCGGAGATGATGGACTTCATATACAAAGACTTCGCGATGGGATTCTTCTTGTGGAGGTCAAATGTATCACCCACAGTCTAACCCTTTTTGCATTGACAGCTGTTGCTAGATGCTAATTAAATCTAAAGGTATGTCTATATTTTGCGACCCCACGACGACTTTTTATGTCGTGTGTCAACACACTCAAGTTTGTCGTTCCTAGATGCGCCTTTGTGTGAAGTGTAGCGAAGATTCCTGGCGAAAAGTAATGCCTTAATAAGCCTTGCTGCCCCTGACTCAATTGTATACAGTATCTGTTTGAGAAAAGTGCTTGCCTTTAAGGCTAGAGAAAAGGGTAACGTTGAGATGGCCAGAGAGGAAATCCGCAAGACGTTCGTACGGGATAGCATTACTTACCGCCATAGCTCTTGGTGTTATTGACCCTTATAGTAGTATTCTAGTATTTGTATGGTCTCGCTATTGTTCAAGATGCAGGAAGGAGGGGTCAAGGGTGAATGCCCACAAAAATATCCCCCGCCCCCATATAGAAGGAAAAGAAGATAGTCAAAATAAAGGTCTCCGAGGCTATTAAAACTACTTTTTTATTTTGAAAAGAATGTGTACTGTGTAAGATGCTTGTTTGCGTAGTGAGGAGTAGACGGAGAAGCATGCTGGACTGCTTACAGGGTAGACGAAACACGGTAAAAGATCGATCAGCTAAGGAGGACAGTGACAAGAGAAGCGAGAGTTCCAGCACTCCCTGTCTCCTGCTTAACGTCCCCCACGGATTACTTCCTTGGTCGATTGGTGTCTACAATCTCCTCCTGTAATCTACACGTGTATACAGTATTTTCCCGTCACCAATTCAGGCCTGAGTGGCGTGAGAGACAGTACGACAATGCCAATTCACTACTCAAGGAGTTAATTTGTATAACTCATAAATATGGAGATCCATCATAAAAGAAATCAGAAGGGGACTTTCCTAACTCGCTACTCGAAGGGTTAAACCTCGCCAGAATAGCATCCCGCCCACTGGTCAAACTTCCTCATTTGTTCACAGGATTTAAGAGGTTGCGCAATAAAAGCTTTGAAGAGGATTCTTTGCCCCATCTTCCTCCCTGCCAGAGAGAAAGATTTTCAGTGATATCGGCACCTAAACTCCAGTACGTCCGAAGTCGAAATACAACTCTCTTCCCCCGCCCCCAACTTCGAAATCAGACCAATTGGTCAGCTCGATCACTGTCTACAGGTCTGAAACTTCTCTACAGTTAACTGCTGATATCCCGGTATTTGAGTACAACCTCCCTCGTTCTACATTGTTAGAAAATCTAGAAGAGGAGGAACCATTGTTGTCCCAAGGCGATATGATGACTAAGCTGATTGATGCAGCATTGCTTGTATATATTAAGTTAAGGTGTACAACCTTAATTTGTACACAGCACCTTTGAATTTTAATGTTCTGCACTTTTGTTAAATCAGCAGCTAACTTCTTCCAAGATTTTTGATTTTCATTTGTTATTGGATCATCCCACCCAACATTTGTCCTCCAAATTTCTTGGAGGAGAATCTTTGATTTTATTGTTGAAGGCAGGAATAGACCCATAGGATCAAAAATTTTGGAAGCCTCTGATAATATTTGTCTTTTTCAGGTTAGTGAAAAATTCACTTAATTTAGAGCTAGCATTTTTGGGTTCTTGTGGCATCAGTGTTTGGGACTCTGGTGGCATCATTTTGGGGCGCTGCGCGTCCTTTCTACTCGTTTGTGGGATGTCGTACGTACAGGGTGTGTCTGACAGAGAGCTCTCTTGCAATTCAGTTTGGTTGTTTAGATACAAGATTGTTGCATCGTGCAATAGTCCAGGTTGCGTTGTTGTTGCAAGGTTGAGAAAGAAGACCATAAATAGTACCCCTTTTGTTTTTATATTAAATTCATGTAGCTAAGGTCTAAGGTAGGCCCGCATCGAGTCAGCAACCCTGAGGTAGGACCTAATAGGATCTCAAATCCGTAAGTTTTAATTTTAGCTTAACTTGGGCTGTAGTAGAACTGGCCCTTTAGAATTTGGCTGTTCACGGCTCAGCTGGGATTTGAACCCAACTGTGAAAAATGCTCTGTATGAATTGGTCCACAATTAACCCACCCCTTATATCTCCAGTCTAACTATAGAGTAGATCAAGTCTAGCCTAGAGGGGTCAGCCTAGAGATTCCGGAAATGGTCCAGAGCGGGCAGATAAATTGAGGTCCACAGTAGGATTCCTCACCAAATTAGGTTAGGGCAATCTACCTTCACCTTTGTTAAGCTATGAGTTGATGCTGGGTCTTAGGCCACAATGTAGGCCTAAGTTGTCTGACCCAGCTTAATTTAATGAATCTATGTAAACTGGGTTAAAAACACAATTAGTCACTTACTGCTAGTTATTAGAGAGTCTTTTTCCTTGTATAATTGTCGAGAGCGTACTTGCTGGTGGGGATCTTTCTTCGGTGTCTGTTCTCGTCCCTTCTCCAGTTGCGTCCTCTCGCCCCGTTCTCGTTTTCGTTCTCCTTTGTTCTCCTTTTCGCGGGGCTTTTTCCACCAGCGTCGTCTTGGTTTTTTTCGGTTGGTTGATCGGTAATGTATATCTATTACCGAGCACGCTCTTGTCACACAGTATAAAATACTAGTGTGGAGAATAACTCTGGTGAGCAACCAATTGGTTTCATCCACCCAGTTATTGACATAAAAGGAATTTAATAATTGTTAGATTAACTACCTACCTACTCAGTGAACCATTTTCGTTACCTCCCAACTACCCACTCATCAGTTTTCCATATACTGGGGGCCCCGGGAGATAAAAATTTTGGTGTCATTGTCACCAATTTTTATGTCTGAGTGTAGACTAGCTAACTATTTGACTGTAAATGCCTGTTAATCTGATTAACAGTGCCTATCCTCACCTTCTCATGGAGAAGGTGTAGCATTTAATTAGAAGAGAAAATATACATCCATAGGATGAAACTGTCTATGGTCTTTACCATAAGAAAAGAAAAAGTGAAAGTTAGAAGATAAAATTACAATTCCCCAGCATCTATTTTTTGTTGTAAAAATAGTCGCGCCTTTAATGCTGTTTGTCGCTGAGGTCTTGTGTCTGTCAATGTTGTAGTAGGATGCGTTACCACTCCTACTGTCAAAGGAATAGTTACTGGAAGTTCAGTGTCTCCAGTTGTTACTGTCAGTGGAGAAGGTTCTCCAAAGTCCATTGTTTTGGGTCCAGACTCTAAAGGGTACAAAAGAGAAATGTCTCTTGTTGTGTCACCCGTTGAAGTCCTTAATTTGACCACTCTTGTTACCCCGTCTGCCCCTGGTCTGAGTTCTAAAACTCTAGCCAGAGGCCAGTATTGTCTTGGAGTACTGTCATGTATGAGAACAAGGTCCCCTACCTTAATTGTGTCAGACCAATCCTTCTTAGTCATTTGTTTATGTCTCTCCCTTAGACCCATCAAGTACTCAGTTTTCCACTGTTTAATGAAATGAGCTTTAACTCTAGTTAAATGTTGTAACTTAGTCTGGAGCTCATCATGTCGTTGAGTCCAGTTTGGGTCTTCTGAAGAGTCTATATTGTAGTCCGGCAGGAGACTAACTTGTTCTCCCCGAATCAAATGATTTGGAGTTAATGGTTCCGGGTCATTAATGTTGTCACTCACATAAGTGAGTGGTCTATTGTTGATGATGTTCTCAATCTCAGCCAGGAGAGTGAGCAACTCAAATAAGTGTATCTGTTTTTTACCAATTGCTTTCTTCAAGCAATTCTTTACTGTTTGTATATTCCTCTCCCAGATAGAACCATACCAAGGAGAGGCAACCGGAATATACTTCCACTTTATGTTTGAATTTTGTATATATAATTGTGTGAGTTCATCGCTTAACAAGTCGTGGATGACTTGTTCACCAGCCTTGAAATATGTAGCATTGTCAGTCCAAACTGTCTTGGGTACTGAATGTCGTGCACAGAATCTCTTAAAGACAGCAACAAAAGATTCTGCTGTAAGGTCCTCCACAACATCCAGATAAACAGCTCGTGAGGCAGCACATGTAAACAGTACAATGTACATTTTTTGTTCAGTGTCAACCACCCCTACAGTCAATGCTCCTGTATAGTCAATGCCTACAGTCTCAAAGGGTCTGTTGAGAGTAACTCTCTCCTCTGGCAAAGCAGGAGGATTTGGTTTCCTATAGGGCCTAGCATGAATACGCCTACATGTGACACACTCACTCAGGACTGTTTTAACAGTGATCCTTCCCTTGGGTATCCAATAAGTTTTTCTTAATGTAGTTAGTGTCTGTGGTACCCCCATATGATATACATCATTGTGTGTTTTTCTGATGATTAATGTTGTCAAATAGCTAAATCTAGGTAAAAGGATTGGATGTTTGCTTTTGTATGACAGTTTTGATTTGTCTAATCTCCCTTTACACCTTAGAAGGCCTTCCTCATCTCTGAACAAGTTTAGATCCACAACTACTGATGGTACAGGTTCTTTTGTTTGTTTCCCATTAGTCAAGAATTCTAACTCTTTATTGTACTCTTTTTGTTGTGCATGGCCTATCCAGTATTTGGTTGCAACTTCTGTATAATTATGATTGTTTTTATTTAGCTGTTTGTTAATTGTAGTTAAACAGTTGTGAGCAAACCTCAAACAGTAGGCTGTGACCCTGACAAGTTTGTTGAAATCAGAATAAATTTCATAATTAGTGATTGGTTCAACCTTTTCATTTGAAAAGATTAAATTTAATGTCAAGTTAACTTGTTCCACAGGCCATTGGTCTGTATTACAGAGCCACTTAGGTCCCATAAACCAAGTTTTGTTTGACTTCAACAACTTGTAGGATAAACCTCTGGTCAGAAAGTCTGCTGGATTTTGTTTAGTTGGAACATAGTGAAAGTTTACTTGTAGGCTTTCATTAGCTTCAGCTATTTCTTTTAGCCTATTTCTTACAAAGATATTCTTACTATTAATGCTATCATTCCGTATCCAGGCAAGACAAATCTGACTGTCAAGCCAGATGTGGATATCAGTTATGTTCACATCATGGTAAGCATCCTTAAGCAATGAAATGGTTTTAATGGCTAATGCAGCAGCCAATAGTTCCAATTGAGGTATGGTTCGGGTAGGTTTGAGAGGTGCAACTTTCCCTTTTGCATAAATTAGATGACTTTCTGTAGGACTTACAAGATACGCACAGCACCCATAAGCTTGTGTGCTTGCATCAGCAAACACATGAAGTCTCTGGGGCTTATCCCTAAACCCACAGCACCTTTGAATTTTAATGTTCTGCACTTTTGTTAAATCAGCAGCTAACTTCTTCCAAGATTTTTGATTTTCATTTGTTATTGGATCATCCCACCCAACATTTGTCCTCCAAATTTCTTGGAGGAGAATCTTTGATTTTATTGTTGAAGGCAGGAATAGACCCATAGGATCAAAAATTTTGGAAGCCTCTGATAATATTTGTCTTTTAGTATTTGCTTCCTCATCAAGTTTAAAACCTTTAGTACAGATTGAATCATGACTGTTAGAAGTTGCATCCAAATACCAGTTCATACCTAAAGTTTTAACTCTGTCTGATGGCTCAGTAAGACCATTATTATCCTTTAAAATCTTTTTGTTTAAATCCTCATCATTTGAAATCCACTCTCTAAGTTCAAAGTTACCTTGTTGCATAATGTTTTGAGAGTGTTCATAGACTTCAGATAATTCAGATTTTGTTGTTGTTGAGCCTATTAGATTGTCTACGTAAAAATGTTCCTTAAGGAAGTTCAATGTTAAAGAGTTATTAAACTGGTTCAAATGATGTCAATTGTCAATGCTAATAGGCTAGGTGAGCAATTGGCTCCAAACAACACAACATTAAATCTATAGGTTATGAACCCTTTATTCAAATCAAATGGATCCTTGAACCATAAGAACCTAAGTTGGTTCTTATCATATTCATTTTTAAGATTTATTCTCAAAAATGCCTTTGAAATGTCACTTTGTACGGCATATTTATCTAACCTGAACCTCAGTAAGATCTTCACAAGGTCAGAAATGAGATTAGGACCCTCAATCAGGCAATCATTCAAACTGTGTTTATCACTGTCTTTGAGGCTACAGTTATATTAAAGTTCTGTAATATAGGTGTTCATGTATTACAGTTGGTCACATTTGATTCTACAGTATCAAGTTTTGTCTGTTTGGCTATAGCTAGTTGGTCTCTGGGAACAGTCTTTGGTTTATCCATAGTCTGGGTCTTATTTTGTATTGTTTGGTCTCTGGCCAAGGGAGGCCATAAGACCCTTGTAATAGTTTTCCCTATGGCCAAGGTAGGCCATAAGACCTTATTGTTTGGCCCATGGCCAAGGTAGGCCATAAGACCCTTATTGTTTGGCCCATGGCCAAGGTAGGCCATAAGACCTTTATTGTTTGGCCCATGGCCAAGGTAGGCCATAAGACCTTTATTGTTGGCCCATGGCCAAGGTAGGCCATAAGACCTTTATTGTTTGGCCATGGCCAAGGTAGGCCATAAGACCAAGGTTCATTGTTTGGCCCATGGCCAAGGTAGGCCATAAGACCTTATTGTTTGGCCCATGGCCAAGGTAGGCCATAAGACCTTTATTGTTTGGCTCATGGCCACAGTAGGCCATAAGACCAAGGTTCAGTGTTTGGCATGGCCAAGTAGGCCATAAGACCAAGGTTCAGTGTTTGGCTATGGCCAAGTAGGCCATAAGACCAAGGTTCAGTGTTTGGGCTATGGCCAAGTAGGCCATAAGACCAAGGTTCAGTGTTTGGGCTATGGCCAAAGTAGGCCATAAGACCCTTTTGAGTAACCCATGCAATCCTTGCTTATGTTCAGATAGGTTGAGTGTATTTGTGGCACATGTAAAGAGTACAGTGTATATATACATATATATACACACAGATTGCAAGGAATGCATGTGCCTGTTGAAAAAATCTGTTGAGTGATTCTTCCTTAAAAGAAGAATTGGATGCTTGGAGTTGTATGCATTTTAAATGCTTGTTCACTAATGTTGTTTAACTGGGGATCGTAATGAAATAGAGGACAAGAAGAAATTACCAGAGAAGAGAGATCACAGACAAAACAGTCAAGTTTTAAATTTGGTTTAATCCCCCCCAAGTACTTATGTGTCACTCAGGTCTAAGCTTATAAGAGAATGAGACTCCTTAAATGTAAATGTTTCCTAGTTAGGCCCTAGGTTGTAGACCTAATTAGGCTTGATTAGGTTAGGCTTAGGCTTAGGCTAGACCATTTAGCCTAATTCTGCAATTTTTGTTAAGTAAGGTTAAGGTTTGTTTATTCCCCACACACGGACCACCAATGCGAAAAATGCTCTGTATGAATTGGTCCACAATTAACCCACCCCTTATATCTCCAGTCTAGCTATAGAGTAGATCAAGTCTAGCCTAGAGGGGTCAGCCTAGAGATTCCGGAAATGGTCCAGAGCGGGCAGATAAATTGAGGTCCACAGTAGGATTCCTCACCAAATTAGGTTAGGGCAATCTACCTTCACCTTTGTTAAGCTATGAGTTGATGCTAGGTCTTAGGCCACAATGTAGGCCTAAGTTGTCTGACCCAGCTTAATTTAATGAATCTATGTAAACCTGGGTTAAAAACACAATTAGTCACTTACTGCTAGTTATTAGAGAGTCTCTTCTCCTTGTATAATTGTCGAGAGCGTACTTGCTGGTGGGGATCTTTCTTCGGTGTCTGTTCTCGTCCCTTCTCCAGTTGCGTCCTCTCGCCCCGTTCTTCGTTTTCGTTCTCCTTTGTTCTCCTTTTAGCGGGGCTTTTTCCACCAGGGTCGTCTTGGTTCTTTTTCGGTTGGTTGATCGGTAATGTACAGTATATCTATTACCGAGCACGCTCTTGTCACACAGATACTAGTGTGGCGAATAACTCTGGTGAGCAACCAATTGGTTTCATCCACCCAGTTATTGACATAAAAGGAATTTAATAATTGTTAGATTAACTACCTACCTACTCAGTGAACCATTTTCGTTACCTCCCAACTACCCACTCATCAGTTTTCCATACCAACAAATAAATAAAATAACATGGTCCTTCAGAACCGGATTCTACCCCAAGACTGAGTCAGTGACTATTTTTCGGCAAAGTTCTGATTGTGCAAATTGTAGCCCAAGTTAGGCCTAGACGGGTTGAGTATTATTGAGTTAAGGTCCCAGGGTAGAAAGTTTGGTCGCCCAATTGCGAAACTTGGCCAGTCGTCTGTCGTTGTTTTTGGCCTACATTTTACCGGTTTGGTTAATTTTCGGTTATTATTGAATTAAGGTCCCAGGGTAGAAAGTTTGGTCGCCCAATTGCGAAACTTGGCCAGTCGTCTGTCGTCGTTTTTGGCCTACATTTTACCGGTTTGGTTAATTTTGGGTTATTATTCAATTAAGGTCCCAGGGTAGAAAGTTTGGTCGCCCAATTGCTAAACTTGGCCAGTCGTCTGTCGTCGTTTTTGGCCTACATTTTACCGGTTTGGTTAATTTTGGGTTATTATTGAATTAAGGTCCCAGGGTAGAAAGTTTGGTTGCCCAATTGTGAAACTTGGCCAGTCGTCTGTCGTTGTTTTTGGCCTACATTTTACCGGTTTGGTTAATTTTGGGTTATTATTGAATTAAGGTCCTGGGGTGGAAAATTTGGTATTCCATACTGGTGTTTGGTTAGTACCCCACCCAGCAATTCAGTTTATTTGAAAGTAAAATTTGCGTTTGATCAGTTTGGTTAAGTATTTCTGCCAATTCAGCTCATTTGGCATTGAGCCCAATTGTTGTTTGCATTGAAGATGAGTGCATCTGAATTGAACAAATTTATAAAAAGGAGAAGCGCCTACAAAGGTCTAATTACAAAGGTCATTGCCACTATAGATTCTGCCATAGAGCAAGAGGATTTACGCTTAGTGACTGCGCAGCTTTCCATATTAGAAACTAAAAAGGTTGCTCTAAGTGAGGTAAATGTTAAAATTGAGGCTCTTATAGAAGAGGATGAAATAGAAAATAACATAATTTACTTTGAAGAGATTATTGATGATATAATTAAAGTATGCCTCCGAGCAAAAGAGTTTAGCAGCTCAGTACAGTTAGAGACCAGGTCTAATAATGAAACACAACACTCAACAAAATCAAATGATGTTTGTGAAGTTAAGGTTAACAGATCTGTAGTTCAATTACCGAGGCTTGTACTCAAACCATTTTCTGGGAGTATTCAGGAATGGCAAGGATGGGCAGACAGTTTTCAATCAGCAGTTCATTCTAGTCAAGTGTTAAGTGCCGTGGAGAAGTTTAATTATTTGCAGTCCCTCTTGGAAGGGGAGGCAGCAAAGACTATAGCAGGATTAGCATTAACAGAGGCTAATTATAATGTGGCTTGGGATATATTAAAGAAACGGTTTGGTAAGCCAGAAATCTTAATTAAAAGCCACCTCCTGCACTTTTAGCTATACCTGTTAATAATCCTAATAGTGTCAAGGAGTTACGGCAGTTATATGATGAATTTGAAATTAGAACTAGGTCCCTGGATAACTTGGGTGTAGGAATGGAAATGTATGGTATAATGTTGGTTCCTACACTGGAGTCTAAATTGCCTAGCTCAATTTTGCTTGAATTAAGTAGGGGACACTCTACAGAACATGTGTACATCCCCCTTCAGCAGATGTTAAGTCTTTTAGGCACAGAATTAGCAAGACGAGAGGGAATTGAGTTTGCACAGTGGGATGGTAAACAAGGGGACAAAGGCAGGCACAGCACCAAAGTTTCCACAAAAAGGAATAACCCAGGTACAGTGTCAGCTCTACATGCATCCTCTGAGAATAAATTAAAGGGAATCAAGGAATGCATATTTTGCGAAGGTAACCACAAGTCATATAAATGTGAGGTGGCTGAGGCATTACCCTTTGAGGAGAGAAAGGACAGGGTAACTAAGTCCACAGCATGTTTTAAATGTTTTTTGAAAGGTCACAGAGCAAGGTTTTGTAAGTTTAAAATTTTGTGCAAAAAATGTCATGGTAGGCATCAGCCATTATTGTGTGAACACACTCCTAGTAGGCCTACCCCAGAAGTAGAGACATCAGTGGCACATGCCACTGCTATGCAAGGGAGTAAAAGTAAAGGGGGATTATTGCAAACAACTGCAGCCTTATTAATTGGGAATGAGGGAGAAGCTACTGTAAGAGTGTTGTTTGATAGTGGTAGCCAGTGTAGTTTTATTAAGACCAGGATTTCCAGAAAATTGAAGTTTAAAGAACTTAAGAGGGAAAATTTAAGAATTTCTGGGTTTGGGGGTTCCGTTCAAAACCGAACCAAATTTAAGAAGGTAGAAGTTCTGGTTAAAGGGTTGTTACCGCAAAGTCCCACTATCAAGGTCCAAGCTGTAGAGATTGAGGAACTTTGTGCTCCAGTCACTACTTGTTTAGATATGGCATGTGTCCAAGAATTGCAAGTTAAAGGAATTAATTTGGGCAATAATAAGTTTGAAGGAACAGAAGATATTAGTCTTTTGATTGGAGCTGACTATTATTGGGACTTCATCACTGGTAATATTGTCCGCACATCTCGAGGCCCCGTAGCTATTGAAAGTAAGCTAGGCTGGATGCTACATGGTAGTTATTGCAATGAAATGGAAGTTAAGGCTCTTTTTGTTAAGATTGAGGAGAACAGCCATGGTCTGGAAAGGCATTTGAAAGCGTTTTGGGAACTTGAATCTATTGGCATAAAGGACAAACAGGCAAGTACAGTGAACAATGATGTTTTAGAGCAATTTGAAAAAGGGATTGGTTTAGAGATGGTTGCTATGAAGTTGGCCTACCATGGAAGGATTCTTGCAAACCCGGTTCAAACCTTCAGCTAGCTAATCGGAGGTTGGAGACTTCATTGTACAGGCTAAGAAAAAATGAGGAGTTGTTAATTGAATACAATGAGGCCATCCTAAGTTATGTAAGGGAGGGCTATGCTGAAAGGGTGCAAGGTGAGCTGGTGAGCCAGGAGGCACATTATCTGCCACACCATGCAGTGGTACGGCGAGACAAAACTACCACCAAACTGAGGGTAGTTTTTGATGGCTCAGCCAAGGACAAAGGTGGTGTGTCCTTGAATGACTGTTTGGATGCTGGGCCAAATTTAAATGCAGATTTATTTTCCTTGTTACTGAGATTCAGGTTTGGTAGAGTAGCATTGACTGCAGATGTGAAGCAAGCCTTTTTGCGGATAAAGTTAAAACCAGAGGACAGAGATGCAGTAAGGTATCTGTGGGTGGATACGAAAGACTTGTTGGAAAATGAACCTAAGGTTCAAGCATATAGAATGAAGTCAGTGTTTGGCCTCAGCTCTAGTCCATTTCTGTTGGCAGCTACTATGCAGTACCATTTTAAGAAATATTCTGAAGTCTATCCTAACACTATTGAACACATAAGGAAAAAATTTTATGTTGATGATTTGCTGTGTTCCGTGGATAATACAGAAATGGCTAAACAGATATTCATGGAGGCTAGAGCTATAATGAGGGAGGCTGGCATGGAGCTTAGAAAATGGCAGACCAATCATTCGCAATTACAAGAGTTTATGAGTCATTCCTGTGTAGTACCTGATGCAGCAGAAAGTATTGAGGATTCTGGTATTAAGGAGTTGTGGGCAATAGACGCAAAGGTGCTAGGCATTGTTTGGCAGCAAGATGATGATTTGTTTACATTCAATGGGAAATCTTTAGTAGAGCTGGCTGAGAATGAGACAAGGTGGACAAAACGTACAGCTCTTAGTTTGGCTTCAAAGGTCTTTGATCCTCTTGGATTCCTGGCTCCATTTGTGATAAAGTCAAAAATTTTGTTTCAGAGCCTCTGGGAAATTGGACTTGGTTGGGACCAAGAGTTATCTGATCATATGGTGGTAAGGTGGAAATATTGGTTCAAAGAATTGGCACATCTTGGAGACATTGAAATCCCAAGATGGTACTGTGGAAAGTTGAACAATAGTCCAGACAATTTGGAGCTGCACATCTTTTGTGATGCAAGTGAGGAAGCCTATGCAACTTGTATTTATATAAGAGGCGCATTGCAAGAGGAAGTAAGTTGCAGGTTGGTTGCTGCAAAGAGCAGAGTAGCACCTTTGAAAAGGCTTTCTGTTCCAAGGTTGGAATTGATGGGTGCAGTTATTGCTAGTCGGCTTGCAGTTATAGTGCAAAAGTCTTTGGCCCTCTCTGAAATTCCAAGCTATTATTGGACAGACTCCACTATAGTTTGGCACTGGTTAAGAAGCCAGGCAAGGAAATGGAAACCATTTGTTGCCAATAGGGTGGAGGAAATTCAAGCGCACACAGATCCCAAGCAATAGAAGCATTGTCCAGGCACCCAAAACCCCGCTGATTTACCAACACGAGGAATTTCAGTGAAAGATCTTGCACAGTCAAGTTTGTGGTGGAATGGGCCGGAGTGGCTAAAACTTGGAATGAAAACTGGCCTTCTAATCAGCCTATTGTAGGAGAATGCCAGGCTGAAGAAGCATGGGTGAGTGAGGTGAGAAAATGCGCTGTGAACAGTTGTCAAGTTATGCAGCAGGACCCCATATTGAGGCTTGAGGACATTAGCAGTCTGAAAAGATTGTTAAGAGTGACAGCATGGGTATATAGATTTACCAACAACATTAAGGGAGAAACAAGAAGGGAAGGAATTCTGAACAGTAATGAGATTCAGCAAGCCAGAAAATACTGGGTGGTATATATGCAGAAGGAAAAATTTGGTGGAGAGAGAGAATTGCTCACCAGCCATCCATTACAGGTTCTACCAACACATTCTGCGCTCAAGGGTTTGGATGTGTTTTTGGATCAGGATTTATTGAGAGTAGGAGGTAGACTACAGTTTTCTGGGCTTCCAGAGGAGAAAAGACATCCAATTTTGCTACCTTCTGGGGGGCACTTTGTGGGCCTTTTGATCCTGGATACTCATCATAAGCTGTTACATGCTGGAGTTAGAGAAGTGATAATAGAGATTAGACAACAATTTTGGATTCCCAAAATTAGACAAGTAGTAAAAAAGGTCTTGCATAAATGTGTGGTTTGCAAGCGTTGGAGTGCAAAGCCTTATTATGAAAAGGTGTCTCCACTTCCAAGAGAACGGTGTGTCTATACTGCCCCATTTGATGTAGTGGGAGTAGACTTTGCAGGGCCAGTCTATGTGTATGAGCGAGGGGAGTCTAACAAAGGTTATATATGTCTTTTCACCTGTGCTACCACTAGAGCAATCCATTTGGAGTTGGTAAGCAACTTAAGTAGTGATGTATTTCTTTTGGCCTTTAAAAGGTTTGTGAACAGAAGGGGTTTCCCAAATAAAATCATATCGGATAATGCAAAAACCTTCAAAAAGGCTGCAAAGGAACTCCAAGAAATTTGGTCCTTGCTAAAAGAGGAAGGATTCCAATCCTACTTTTCACACCAAGGGGTACAGTGGGAGTTTATTGTTGAGAGAGCACCATGGTGGGGAGGATTTTGGGAAAGGCTAGTGAGAAGTGTAAAGTGTCCATTAAAGAAACTTTTAGGTAATGCTCATTTGAGCAAAGAAGAATTCTGCACTGTTTTATGTGAAGTAGAAGCAATGGTGAACAGTAGGCCTATCACTTTTGTTTAAACAGTATGCAGGATGCAGAGCCATTGACACCAAATCATTTTCTTTGTGGTAAACGATTAACATCAAGCCCCAGTGTGCCAGAGGACTTGCAGCCTATCCAGAGCACTCAAGGAGAGTTAACCAGACGGTTCAGGTACCTTGAAGAGCTACAAGATCAGTTATGGAAGAGGTGGCAGATGGAATACTTGCCAGAACTCAATTATTACCCATCAGGCAAGGTAAAGGGCTCCAATGCAAATTGTATCAAGGTGGGAGAAGTGGTAATGATTGGGGATGAAAGACCAAGGCAATGCTGGAAGCTTGGCATAATTGAAGAGTTGTTTGTTGGCAAAGACAATTTAGTTAGGTCTGCACTGGTAAAGACTTCAGGAGGAAAGTTAAAGAGACCTATACAAAAACTCTATGCTTTAGAAATCAGCAAAAACACATAGTCAAGATGAAACATTTGAGTTACAGCCTCATGGAGAAGGCTTGGCTAACCTTGCAGAAGGTAACGACAACAATGCCTCTTCGGTGGGGAGTGTTAGAAAATCTAGAAGAGGAAGAACCATTGTTGTCCCAAGGCGATATGATGACTAAGCTGATTGATGCAGCATTGCTTGTATATATTAAGTTAAGGTGTATATATATCCATCTCATAATTGTAAGGTTAGTGAAAAATTCACTTAATTTAGAGCTAGCATTTTTGGGCTCTTGTGGCATCAGTGTTTGGGACTCTGGTGGCATCATTTTGGGGCGCTGCGCGTCCTTTCTACTCGTTTGTGGGATGTCGTACGTACAGGGTGTGGTCTGATAGAGAGCTCTCTTGCAATTCAGTTTGGTTGTTTAGATACAAGATTGTTGCATCGTGCAATAGTCCAGGTTGCGTTGTTGTTGCAAGGTTGAGAAAGAAGACCATAAATAGTACCCCTTTTGTTTTTATATTAAATTCATGTAACTAAGGTCTAAGGTAGGCCCGCATCGAGTCAGCAACCCTGAGGTAGGACCTAATAGGATCTCAAATCCGTAAGTTTTAATTTTAGCTTAACTTGGGCTGTAGGTAGAACTGGCCCTTTAGAATTTGGCCGTTCACGGCTCAGCTGGGATTTTGAACCCAACAAATAAATAAAATAACATACATAATTGGGAGCTTATCTTCATCCTCGTTCTACATAATCGGGAGCTTCAAGTCGTCACGTTTCTTTGTTGGAAGCGTAATAACCCACGATCTCAGTCTAGGATTCCTATTCGCCAGTCATATTTTGTATTTAGAAGTTATATAATTCCAAGTTATGAAAAATAAATTGGGTATCAACATTAAGTGTACAAATGCACAGAAAAATTAACCAAAATTTGAAGGTGAGGTATTAATATACAGTAATGTAATATGGTAGCCTAATAGTTTTTCTTTCATATATTAATTCAAAATAGAGTGTTAACTTCTGAATTGATATGACGACCCGAAGTGAAACTGCGTTTGAGGGTAAATGTTACAAGCTACCTTCCTTTGCAACATTGCACTCATATCTTATCTTAGGCTACATAATGCAAATGCTTATACACTAACTCTAGTGATAGCTCAATCACGTCATCTTGCTGAGCTACATCATCTACATAATTATAGACAAACGTTTCATGGCCAAAAAGAAAGATTTGCTGAATAAATCATAACGATAAAACATATCAGACAAGACCACCATCTTGACGAATACCGGAACTATTAACCCCGATATTAGTAGGGGGTTCATTTATAGTAACCTTTAATTTGCCATTAGATAAACATTTATTAACGTGTCATATACGGCTGTCTATAGGTCTAGCCCAAATTTTCGATTGTTAAATTTATAAAACTATACCTTGCTAAGGGTATTACAGAATCATAACCAAACAACTGAAACTGTAACTTCGATATGTTTCTCAAATGAAATGGTAACAGAAACTTCGCTAAAAATTCTTGGACGATACAGTCAAAAAACAAGGAATGTAGAAATTGAATGCATTTGTCTTGAAGCAGTAGAGCATTTCGTTATGATACATGATGGAGGTAAAATTATGAATATTTCTATAAAAATGTTCTTATGTTTTCGAAATAAAAATACTTGAGCAGAAGTACCTTTAAAATAACTCGCGACCAATTTCAGTTTGCGTAAACTGTCATTTCATCTTTTGCCGATTTCATGAAAAACGCACACCAAAACTGCTTGTTTCATGAAAAATGTAATATTTTGCTTTTTTCATAAAATGGGTAATTTCACCGATCACGCGTAACATATATATATATATATATATATAGAATTATATATATATATATATATATATATATATATATATATATATATATATATATATGAATGAACTCAGAATAGTCCCCCGAGTTTTTTATGATGCACACAGACCGTGCATGGAACAAGGAACTCTTCTGGGATAATTAAATCCACTATAGTCCGAATAAGTAATGGTAAGTGACAAATACCATAGTTTTCCTTTTTCATGATGCTAGCCCGACGTGGGCAACGGGTCACTCGCAAAGAGGTCCCATAAATATAGCTATATTTATGGGACCTCTTTGCGAGTGACCCGTTGCCCATGTCGGGCTAGCATCATGAAAAAGGAAAACTATGGTATTTGTCATTTACCATTACTTATTCGGACTATAGTGGATTTAATTATCCCAGAAGAGTTCCTTGTTCCATGCATGGTCTGTGTGTATCATATATATATATATATATATGGGATGAATTTCACAATAAAACACGTGAAATGAATGAATGCTGCAAATCCACAAGGAAAAAGAAAAACGATTCCAAGGCCTTTCGTGTATTCAGAGCTACACCCTGACGAGGTGTAGCTCTGAATACACGAAAGGCCTTGGAATCGTTTTTCTTTTTCCTTGTGGTTTGCAGCATATATATATATATATATATATATATATATATATATATATATATATATTATATATATATATATTCCATAAATTTGTGAAAAGTCAGACGAAAAATCATGCGACTACCGGACCTTTGAAGAATGAAAACAATGTTTTAGCTGATGATCTAAAAGAAGTATCTGAAATATTAAGAACTCAGTATGAATCATCGTTCAGTATCCCCAAAACTGATAAACTAATATGCGATAGAAACACTTTCTTTGAAAAATTACAAGGGAAAAGTATAACGGACTGACTTCGCAATAAATGATATCATACAAGCTATTGGGAAACTAAAAACATACTCGGCAGCAGGCCGGACAAATGGAATGTCACACTAATTAAAAACTGCAAGAATGAAATCGCTAGTCCCCTATGTTGGATATAGAGACAATCACTAGACACGGGAGAAATACTGAGCATTCTGAAGAGAGCGAACATAGTTTCAATACATAAAGGAAGAGATCGATCCGAGGCTAAAAACTTTAGGCCAGTGTCACTTACATCTTATCTCACCAAAATATTTGAAAGAATAGTTAGAGAAAAAATTTATGAGTTTTTTGAAACTGAAAAATTTAACGATAACCAACATGGATTCCGGTCAGAAAGATCATGCCTATCACAACTAATGGAACACTATGACATTATTGATACACTTAAACTTTGCCAAGGCGTTTGACAAGTGTGTCCATGGAATCATAGCACATAAACTGAAATATATGGAAGTGACAGGAAAAGTAGGAAAATGGGTATATAATTTCCTTAGTGAGCGGCAGCAAGTCGTTACAGTTGAAGGAATATCTTCATCAGAGTCAGAGGTCCTTAGCTCAGTACCACAAAGAACAGTATTAGCTTCATTACTCTTCATAATCATGCTAACTGATTGATATACAGTAGATGAAGAAGTTACCAGTGACAGCACAATAACATCCTTTGCCAATGACAAATTTAGTAGAAAAATAAGACACCCAGAGGATATAGGATCTCTACGAACAGACATGAACATAATCTACAATTGATCTGAAGGCAATAATATGAAATTTAACACTGAAAATTTTCAACTGTTAAGGTAAGAAAGAAGAAGACCTAAAATCCGTGAAATACTATACCCCAAATGGACAGGAATTCAGAGAAACTCTAAAGCAAAAGGCTTAGAAGTTGCAATGACTGATAATGCAAAATTTGAAACAAAATAAAATAGCAATAAACAGAGCAAAAAAGATTAACTGGACAGATACTGAGAACCTTTAAAAGAAAGGATAAGAATATAAGGATTCCTCTGTTGAAAACACCGATCATACCCAAACTGGAGTATTGTTCGGTCTTAACATCCCCATATAAAAAGGAGACATTAATCAACTAGAGGGGATTCAGAAAAGCTTCACAGCCAAGATCAATGGATGCAAAGAACTAAATTAGTGGGAAAGGTTACGTGAATTAAATTTATATTCGCTGGAAAGAAGGAAAGAGAGGTACACCATTATTTACACTTGGAAAATAATGGAGGAACTAGCCCCTAATCTTACTTTGAACTGTATAACTCAGTGGCGGATTTAGGGGGGGGGCCGAGTAGGCCATGGCCTACGGCCCCGCGCCTGTGAGGGCCCCGCGCCCTCACATATAATTATAATGTTGGATTCCACTATAAATAATACAATTGATTAATGATTAGTGATAATTATGGTATCACTCTCTTTGCTGGCGGGAGTTTAGTTCTATTCAGGCCGCTGTGGAGTGCACATGTGAGTGTGTTTAGTGGTAAGTAATGGTAAAAGTCGTATCTCGAAAAAGTCGCCAGTCAATAAATGGGGATGGGGGAGTTTTAGTCAGCTTTATAATAACATAAATAAGTTGAAAAATGTTAAATTAATGTAATTAATTTTTTTATATGAAACGTACTTAGGCTAGGTTAGGTCAGTTTAGCTTAGATTTCATAATAAATACATTTTATACATATTTAAGGAAAAAGTCGCCACTGGTGGGGGCTGGCGACTTTTCCCATAAAGCGACTTTTTCACCCGAACAACTGTTTAGTGTCTGTATTTAATTAATTAATTAAACTGTATTAATTAATACTAAACCGAGGGTCAAGTGTAAATAGTTTGTTTTTTATGTTTTTATGTTTCAGGATAAGGCAGTGAGGCTGCACTGAGGCACAATGGAGAAATCAACAAGTCGTGATCGTGATCAAGGGAGGAAGTATAAAGCTGGCTCTGTTAAACGACAAGAAAAGGCAGACGTAAACCAAAGAGTAAAAAAACTACCAAAAATAACTCAATGGTTGACATATCCAACAGTATCTGAATCTGCAAAATCACAAACTCAAACTGAATCCGGTCAAACTGAATCTGAATCAGTAGACACACCAATTACGCCTGAAACAACTGGAGAAGCCACAACTAGTACTGAACCTAGTGTAGTTAGCGCAATTGAACCTGAACACAGTGACAGTGAGGAGACACAAGAGGAAGTGAAAGTTATGAATACCGGTACTGAACAAGGATTTGAAACGGATCTTGGATTATGGCCTAAAATAATTACTGAAAATGTGTGTGACTATTGGTTGAAAAAGGGAAGCGCAGAATGTCGACACTGTGATGGTGACTTCAAAGAGTCAGCTGTGAAAGAGCTAAACAGAACCCGTCATTGTACAAAGACATTATTCACTCGAACTCATTCATTATCGGGCCAAGAAATTAATCTTAAATGGCTCTGTTACTCTAAAACAACTGGTAAAGTGTATTGTTTTGCTTGCAAGCTTATGTCAAAGGTGGAAAGCTCATTCACAACTGGCTTCAATGGTTGGAAGAACGCTAGGTATGTCATAGAATCTCACAGTTGGTCAGATCAGCACAGGAAAAGTATGGTCGAAATGATATATCGAAAGACTGCGGGTGCCCGTATTGACTCTAATCTAGTACAACAATATGAAAGTGAATGCGAGTACTGGCAAGCAGTATTGAGGAGGTGTGTAGATGTTTTAAAGCTACTTTGCGAACGCGGGCTAGCCATTCGAGGTAAAGATGAAGTAATTGGATCAGTACACAATGGAAACTATTTTGGGATTCTAGAGCTGCTGAGCACATACGACAGTTTCTTGGCAGCACATATCAAGAAACACGCAAACAAAGGTAGTGGTCATACTTCCTACTTGTCCCATGTCATTTCTGAGAAAGTCATTGGAATAATGGCAGAAAAGGTTATGTCCTCAATAACAGATGAAGTAAAAACAGCAAAGTACTTCTCAATTTCTGTTGACTCCACACCTGATATTTCACACATGGATCAACTTACTTTTACAATCCGCTATGTACTGCCTACTACAGGTCCAGTTGAAAGGTTTTTGCAGTTTATTCCCATGCTAAGCCACACTGGCAGAGATATTGCTACAACTGTTCTTGATTTCTTAAAGAGAAGAACATTCCAGTTATCGACTGCCGAGGACAGTCCTATGACAATGCCAGCAACATGTCTGGTAAATATCTGGGGACCCAACAGATAATCAAGAATGAGTGTAGTGAAGCTGAGTACATACCATGTATGGCTCATTCCTTAAACTTGGTGGCTAAGTGTGCTGCAGAAAGCTGTCTTGCTGCAGTGTCATTGTTTGCTCTGGTACAAAATATGTACTCCTTTCTTGTTGCATCTACTTATCGTTGGAGGAGACACCGTGAGGTACTAGAGACTAATAAAGATAAGAAGTTGAAAGTTGATAAAATACTTTCAGACACTCGTTGGTCAGCACGAGCAGATGCTGTAGCTGCTCTCAGTAGAGCACACAAAGAAAACATCATTGTTCTGGAAGAGTTATTCTCAGATCAGAATCAGCCAGCTGAAACAAGAGCTGAAGCAAGTGGTCTTCTCAAAGGTTTGAAAAAACTTGAAACAGTGATTCTTCTTGAAGTTTGGGATACAGTATTGGAAAGGTGTCAGAGTAGCAGTATCCAGCTGCAAAAATCTGGGCTCTCCCTCAACACAGCTGTCACACTGCTAGAGTCTCTTTTACAATTTGCTAAAGACCTGAGATCCCAGTTCGATGACTTTGAAGCAAAAGCTATGGCTAAGTGTGATCCCTGTGATGTGACGAGTAATGATGCATACTACGCCGACACGCAGCGTATTAGGAAGCGCAAGCTTCACCACGATGAACTAGACTCCGCGGAGGATGTTATGCTGACAGGGAGAGACAAGTTTAGAGTGACTGCATTCTTGCCCATCATTGACAAGCTCTGTGCTGCCCTACAACAACGCATTGCTGCTTACAGCGACCTTCGAGAGAAATTTGGGTTTTTATCAGAAATCTCAAACAAAACGAACACTGAGCTTAAAGCATCTGCTGAAAAGCTTGTGTCTTCATATCCTAAGGACTTGGAGGCTGGATTGGAGTCGGAGCTTTTGCAGTTTGCACACCTTATGAAATCCATTCCAAGAGATTCACCTGAAAGTGCTCCTTCATCAGGTGGTGCAAAGGCTGCAAAAAGTCCTGAACTAGAAATGTATGAGATAATTCACAGACATGACATGGTAGAAACATTTGCTAATGTTGAAATTGTATTACGACTCTATCTCTGCATGTTTGTCACAAACTGCACTGGGGAGCGATCATTCTCCAAGATGAAACTAGTCAAGAATTATCTAAGAAACACCATGGGGCAGGACCGTTTGTCTTCACTCACCCTGTTGAGCATTGAGCATGAGAAATTAAGGGTGCTTGATTTTACTGATGTCATCAAACAGTTTGCAAGTAAGAAGGCTAGAAAAAAATCTTTTTTGACTGAGAAATAGTTAAGTGTACCGTACAAATTGCCTGCAATAAACAAATCCCACTCATTGCATCATTTGCATGTCAGTCAAGTGGTATTCTCTTTAGTTAATGGTGTATTATTATAGTTATTTTTTGTTAATGGTGTATTATTATAGTTATTTTTTATTGTTAAGCTTCAAAAAAACAAATGTGTAATGTTCAACTATGAAATGGTCATTTGGCTAATTAATTATCAATAAATTGAATATTGTTTAAAAAGTAAATTTATTTTAACGCTTCGCTCGCCCATTGATTTGAGGGCCCCGTAAGGTCACCACTGGGGGATGGGGGTGTAAATCTTCATTTCAGTTAATTAAGCTAGCTTTGCGTAGTTTGGGGCCCCGCACTCCAACCGGCCTAGGGCCCCGCGCACCTTAAATCCGCCACTGGTATAACTACTCAAACAACAGTGAAAAGTAGGAAAGGAAGAATGTGTCGTGTTCCCAAATTAAAGGCGAGACAGGGGACATTCTCAACCCTGAAGGAAAATAGTTTTATTGAGAGAAGACCAAGACTGTTCAACCAGCTGCCCAACGAACTGAGGAACACGAGTGGTGTCGCGGTGGATATCTTGAAAAGAAGACTACACGCCTGGCTCAGAACAATTCCAGATGAGCCGGGAGTACCTGGCTAAGTGGAGCGCGCAAGAAACCACAACTCAAAAGGAGGGGCAACAAGCCTGACCTCCGTGAAATGAGGAATCATCGCACGGAACATCCGAAAGGTTGAAAGGTATTATTCATCATCGATGCATTTATAGTTTAAGTGGAAGTATGAAGATATAAACATTTTTTCACACAGAGCATCATTCCGCCCATACGCCCATTTCAGGGTGCGAGCAGCGAGCAGTAGCACTGCCAAGCAAATAGGGGTTAAAGTACTGACGAGGCTTTCGTAGTGGTTCAACACCACTGAAAGCAGCAATGTTCTGTGTTAGTTTAGTTCAAAGAGCATCCATATCCGTATTCAATTTATTGCAATTTTCGTTAGTTTGTATTGCAGACACCCCCCCGTTATTATTAGTCCTGGTGCACGACTCTTCAGGAGCAAGATGTACCGCAAATTCGTGTTTCCTCCCTGAGACAGCACAAATTTACCTGTATGAATGAGTCATACTCGTATTACCTCAGGCTTTCTCTACACAAACTAGGCTAAAAACAGCAAGTATCCGCAATCGCAAACCGTCCATATACAGGCCTGTATTTAGTTTAGAATAATATTTTTTATATATCTGTAGACTCAACACTGAAAACCAGGGCTGTGGAGCTGGAAGTGGAGCTGGCTGGAGCCGGAGCCAGGAGCTGGAGCTGGAGCTTGAAGTAATTTTGGTGAGTGGAGCTGGAGCTGGAGCTGGAGCTGATAAAAAATGTGTCAGCTCCGGCTCCAGCCCAATACAAAGAGTTCATATTTAGATACAAACTTTTTTATGCTATTTTTTTTTTTTTGAATGATTTCTAATTGGACTTAATTTTTTTCAGGAAATGTTTAATTTTTAGAAACTTAAACTAGTAAGCTTAATTTTTAAAAATTGAAAATATTAAGTTTCATTCTTCTTTTTTTGAGCCCTTTCATAATGACAACTAGATCTCAAAGTCAAACAAAGTCCGCATTATTTGAATACTTCAGTTTCTACAGATGGAAAATATTTCATTTGTCACTGTAAGAAAGAAATAATGATGAACAATTATGTGAAACTAAAATTAGTTCTTGTACAAGCTATGATACAAAAGTACCAACCCAGACTGGCAAGACATCAAATTTAAAAAGACATCTACAACGATTTCATCCAAAAATTTTAGAAATTGTTAATAAGAAAGACAGTGAAGCAAGTCAAGCATCCACCTCAACTAAAAGTAAAATTTGTCCTGGGGGACAATTGCAAATGTCACCATTAACAAGTTTCTTTCCTAGTAATAAAGTTACTGTAAATATGACCTCAGATAAATTCAAGTAGTACATCATAGAAATGGTGGTAAAAAATAGTATACCTTTATCTTTTTTCTCAACACCAGCTTTTTTAGGTCTTAATGGAGAAATGGCCAGTAAACTCCAAGTTTCTTTGGATAGAAATAGCATTAGAAAGATTGTGATTGAAGATGCCACACACAAAAAGGAGGAACTTCAAAGAACTCTTAAGGAGCGCTTTGTGTTCCTCAAAATGGATGGATGCACTCGCCATAGAGTTAATTATTTTGCCATTAATGTGAGATATATAGATGACAACAATAAAAAGGTGACTCGGACACTGGCAGTAAGGAATACACAGGAACATCACACCAGTGAATATCTTTCTAAGTTAGTCGAAACTGTCTTACAAGATTTTAAAATAAAAAAAGAACAAGTTCTATGTATTGTCACTGACAATGCTTCGAATATGCTAAGCACTATTGAAAAACTAAATAGAGGGACAGTTACTAAGGAAATAATGGAAAATGAAGATGACATTTCTGAAATTGATTCTGCAAATGAAATGATAGTGACAGAACAAGATGATGAAGTTCTAGATGATATTGCTGAAGAAGCCACTATGCTATCTCATATTCAACACATGCGCTGTGTTGTGCATACATTGCAGTTAGCGATAAGGGATGGATTAAAAGAACGACATGTAGCAACTATGATCAGCAAGTTCAGACAGGTAGCCACTGCAGCCAGAACACCAAAAATAGACTCCATTGTGAAGAAACATTCAGGTATGGGAGCTATTTTAGATCAAGATACTCGGTGGGGCAGCACCTATTTGATGATTAAGCGTTTGTTTGATCTGAAACCACATCTTGAAGACCTGGCAAATCAAAATGTCTCATTAACTGAAAATGAATGGATGAATTGACCCAATTAGAAGTTCTGCTTCGTTACCCTTTTGTTGTCACTAAAAAGTTTCAAACAGAAGAATTAACTTCTGGTGAATTCTTGTTGGCATGGAAAGAATTAATATTTCGTCTCAATCAAACAGGAGGACTACTTGCTGAGGGAATTGTTTCTTCGATGAAGAAAAGAGAGGTATTACTATTAGAAAATGCAATTGTATTAGCTGCTGTTTACAGAGACCCAATGAACAGAGTTCTATTAAATGAAGATCAAAAAGCTAAAGGAAAAGAGGCCCTCTATGACATTGCATTGCGCATGGAAAAGTTGGTATCTGAAAAACCAGACGCCCAGAATGAAGAAGACAGCAGCATTACCAACCAATCATCCTCTTCAAATGATGAGGAAGATTTCACAAAATATTTGGACAGAATAGATAGATCAAATGCAAAACGTCTCAAAGTAGAATTAAAGAATCCTCCACAGATGAAAATAACCAAATTCAAGCAAGAATTCTATGCTGAATTAAAGGAAGTAGAAAAATACAACCGCTCCTCTAAACTGACAGTTGACGATGTCATACCCTTATATCCAAAGATTATAAGGAATGTAGCTAGTATTGTATCAGCTCTACCACCCACACAAGTCAGTGTAGAACGCCTCTTTTCAGCACTGAGAATAGTGAAATCTGATTTAAGAGCATCAATGAAGGATGACTTAGCAGAAGCCATTTTATTCTGAGGACAGGCATGTAATGAAGAGTGTAAAAAAGTAATAAAATTTTTTAATTTTTTTAAAAGGCTACATTTTCCAAATAAACATTCTATAATACAAACGAATAAGGTTTTTTTTTTTGTCTTTTTGTAAAACATTTTTTTTTGTCATGAAAGGTGTAGGTAATATTATATTAATAAATGATAAAAAAAAGCCACAAAGGCATAGCTATAGTCATTAGAATTTAGATTAATAGCTGCAACAGGCTTTGGTCTAAATTTTAAAAAGTAGCCTGATGAATCATGTGATGGTGATGAAATGTTTTGTGTGGCTGCCTGCTATGGCCTATGAGTAGCAACGTACAATTTCAAGAGATTTATCAATCATTAATATATGGTGAGAGGAGCTGGAGCCGGAGCCGGAGCTGGGCATAAAAAAAATGCTGGAGCCGGAGCCGGAGTTGGAGCCAGAAACTTGAAAATGCTGTAGCCGGAGCTGGAGCTTAAGATTTTGGTGCCAGCTCCACAGCCCTGCTGAAAACACTACATTTGTAAACTCAAACGGAAAAGAATTTAAAGACTACGTCTCAAGGTGGAATAACCTCCGAAAAAAAACAAACCCAGAATAAAATTCGGAAAGCCTTTAATACCTTACGTTTTTCATTATTTTGTATTTGTGATTTCAATAATTCTCCAGTATACCTCTTTATAATCCAGTTTAGTTTTCCCATCCTTATAATAATAATGCAAGTATCATTGAGTTCTTTCCACACCACTATTCGTGTTATGACCGTTACCATCATAACCATTTTTTTTTTTTCATTATTGTCATTATCATTATTATCCTCATTTAATATAGTCATTATTCTTTTTATTATTAATTCCAGACACGATACCCTTGTTATTCTCACTCAAGTTCGACCGACGAATAAGTGTCACGCGAACAAAATTCTTGCTCAGCTAAACAGGGGTCACCAACCTGGGCGGTAGCGCCCACTAGGGCTCACATTAAAGGTAATTAAACATTTATTTCATTATTTATTTTATCGATTATGTTGATTTATTCTTTTTGATCTAAAGTGGGCGATAAGCTTTTTTAATTTTCAAAAAATCGTAAAAGTGGGCGGTGAACAAAAAAAAAGGTTGGTGACCCCTGGTCTAAACTCTTTTATAGTGAATGAATTTGTTCGAAGTTTACATCAAATTATTCGCGACGACGTCCTGTATCTTTTGGTGTAAAGTGAGTGTGGTGTAGTTTCTTCTGAACAAAATTATAGCCTTCAGAAGAGCCGTCCGCGAAGTACTAATCGGGTCAAAAAAGATTTATGATAAAATTAGTTTTCAGCAACATTTAAAAAAAGGTGTTTTGAGGAGTTGGTATTCCCCCCACCTCAATCCAAAAAACGAAAAAACAAAACGTTGCATCACTACCCGTACGTCGTTCTAATTTTAGAAACTTAGAAGGAAAAACGCTATTTTTAGATACTTGTCGCGCACAACATTCCAAATTGCAATTTTCCAACGCATTTTTCCTCTGCCTACATTTATTTTTCTTCAGCTGAACTTACGAGTGAAAATCTTATTTACAATGAGTAGTTACGTGTCAATAGCTAACGCTTCTTACGTATTGTAAACGTATTATAAACCTTTTGAAAACGAGTGTTTAACACAAAACTATTCTGACGTATGCAGTGTTTCCGCAAAATAACATTTTATATTAAATATTATCGAATTATTTACTCGTGACTCAGTATCACTCAATCATGTTAAGTGCTGAAACGTTTATGAAGCAATTCAAGTGTTAACCCTTTCATTGATGGTTTTGTACCTTTCTAACGGCTGGCAATACACTATTTGAGGTACCATCGTTATCTCATCGCGATGAGAGGGTTGAAACGTTTACGAAGCAAAGCAACATGTAAATTTAGTCATCACGTCCTACTTTTTTTTATACATTTTCCTGTGAAAAGACAGCGAGTATAAATAGTACTTAAATTTTAGCTCATATGTTTAATCAAAAAACAAATTTTCTATTTATAATCAATCATTCTCGCGTAACAGTGACTGTTAACTTTACTAAATTAACGCATCTTAATTAAATTTTTCAAGCTAATAAATGAATTACCCCCCCCCCCCAAAAATCAATAAAAAATAGTGACTATTTCGTGAATAATTTGCAATAAATAGTATTGAACGTAGTTAATTTGGACGTTTTCCAGTTTATGTACCGTTTTCTACAATGTTGGCTTTTATGCAACTTTCTAGTGTTTCTTTGCTTCTGTTAGGCACAGCATAGAGTAAAACAGAAGGTTAGGTTAGGTTATCAAGAACTTACCTCTCTTAAAAAGTTGTTATAATCGACGGCGGTTGTATAACCAATCAAAAATAAATTATATGAAAAACGGTACACAAACTGGAAAAGGTCCGTTAATTTTCTAACTTTCCTAATAAAATTTTCAGGACAAAAAAATCACAACATATTTGTGAAAATAATTTTAATGTTAAAATGTCAAAATTTAAAGAAGTTCCTCGAGTTTTACTTGTAATAATTGTCTCTCTTCTTACGATGTATTACTCTATTCTAAACACAATTTACATTGGTAAGTTTTAACCAGCTGTTTTGTGTATATATATATATATATATATATGTGTGTGTGTGTGTGTGTGTGTGTTTTAAATAAGTTTTTAAATGTGTTTTTCGACGTGAACAACGGGCGATTTGTTATTTAACCTCCATAAACACAGGTTACGGAGGGGACCTACAACCGTATAATCGCTTCAGTTTTATCCTAACAGTATGGAAACAATACTTTATTACAGTATAATAATTACAATAATGATTCAGGAGGGTCCAAAAAACTGGTACAGCGCTCAGACCAACTAATGCTACTTAATGCGCTAACTCCTGTCTTATTATTACCAGCACCATCGGGATTCAAACCCCAGACTTCAGTGTCTTCACTTCGCTTATAGGGAAACGGTGTTACCCACCGAGCTACGGGTGCTGGCTAGTCAAGTGGATAACCAAAGATAACAATATGGTACTTGCAGGGGTATTCTTTCAGCTCTTCCCAATTAGTTTCCTGCGTGAGTCTTCAATGAACAATTACTTCGACTACCGTTAATTAAAATTTCATAAACAGAGAAGAGTCCTGCTGAATGTGGTTGGTTCCTTACGTGGTAACCTCATGTGGACTTTACTTCCGAACTAAAAACATTAAACAAATAAAGGAAAAGCATTCAAATGGGGACGAAGGTTTCAATTTGCTACTTTACGTTTTTTATTGTATCTAACACAAATTCATCATTATAACCATCAACTTAGCACAGCTAAATTAATTTTAAATGCATTAACCACACTAACTTATGATGATAACCCGCGGGGATCCAGTCACTAGCGCCAAGTTTCCCGCTTCATTATATTTTGCTTTGCCATTTCAGTGCGGCTACGGCACTTAAAATTAATTAATTTGCATAAAGGGAAATAAGTTTAAACGGATCATTGTAAAGTAGTATAAATATTGGCCTCGCTTGATATGAACGAACCTTTCGTGGAGTTCTGGACAGCGTGATCGGTAGAGTGCCGTCTTTGAAACCACGCAACGTGGTTAGCTTCATTAGAATTAAAATGTTTACCCACTAATTTCAGACCATTAGCGCGAGTTCTATCTGCATTTCTGAAGATGAAATATTTTTCTGCATCGACGTTATCGAAACCTTTAATCATTTTAAATAGCTGGATTAAATTTCCTCGAATTCGCCTTTTTACAAGTGAGAATAAATTTATCGTTTCTAAACGGACAACGTACGATTTATTTCTAAATCTAGGAATAATCTTAGTAGCCCGTTGCTGTACTCTCTCCATTCTGTCTATGTCCTGCCGTAAATATGGGTACCACAACTGAACGCAGTATTCCAGGTGGGGACGTACTAAAAAATTATATAATGCTAGCAAAGTCAAATGATCTCCCAATAAATCTTAAGGGAAGAAATACTTGATACAAAACAAAACGTAGTGTACGCGAGGTGACGGAAAGACTTGCAACGCTTGATGAGGGCAGGGGTAGGGTTACAGTTGACGAAGGCCGAACCTATACTAAGGTTGAAGACGTTAGTAATTTGAAGGGTGAGGTGAGGAACCTAGTTTCTAGTATAGGTAGCTTATCGGGAAGGTTAGACAGAGTTGAGGAAGGGGTCCGAGATTAGTAGAAGGGGAGGGATTTAGAGAAGTTAAGGGTGGAGCTAGGCCACGTACGTTAGGTGATAGAATCCCCCTCCTATCGAGGTTTCGCCCAGTTGGATAGGGATGTGAACGAGGGGGAAACTATTTTAATTGGGGACTCCTTAGTGCGCCATATGGATAAAAAGTTCGTTAAACGGAATCCAACCAAGAGGAGGAGGGTCTGTCTACCAGGAGCCAGGGTTGACAGAATTAGAGACGAAGTAGATAGGATTGATGTTGCCTCCCGTCACTCGATGTTGGTGACAATGGTAGAGGGCAACGACTCGTATAGGCCTGATACGAGAGTGCCTGACCTTTTGGAGAGATATAGGGGTTAATTAGGTCCCTGAAGGCAAGGTCTAGGTCTTAGGATTACGTCAAAAACAATATTTTTTAATACTAAAGTAGAAGAGATTTGTGCTGAGGAAAATGTACCCTTCGTAAAGCTGTGGTCAGAATTTAGTGATCCTAGCCTTCTTATAAAAGATGGGGGTGCATTTCAATGAAATAGGGAATGCTAGGCTAGGTAGGTTAATCGACGAGAACGTTCAAAAGCTGTATAGGTCGAAGGCTCCAGTGCTGGACTTACCTATAAGCTAAATAAGCTATAGCTTAGGGCCACACACCCTCGGGGGCCTCATTTTTTAAAATATATTTTTATTCTATCATTAGTTTTTATTCTTTAACACTAATTCATCAAAAATTATATATATATATATATATATATATATTATTTTTTCTTTATCATTAACATTAATATAAAAAATAATAATTATAGTAATAATGACAACAATTGTAAAATACTTCGACAACTGTATGGTACATTAAGTTTTAAAGACTTACACAATGTTTAAGTGATACACTCAAGCTCATAATGCACGAGGTCGTGACAAGGTGACAGAGCAGCTTTTTAAATAAAAAGGGGATTATTATTAAATTTAGTTTTGTTTAAATATTTGTACTGAATACTTGCTAATTGTTAAGGGCAGTAATTATTTTCTATGCGGCAAATGGAATAAATCAATTAATTAGTTAAAAGGAACATTTTCTAACTAATTTAATTTTGTAATCATTAATAAATAATAATCATGTATAATTATTTAAAATTTTTTTACCCGAATTTTTTTAGAGAAGGGCCTCAAATAAATTTCATATAGCTTAGGGCCTCAGCAGGTGAAAGTCCGGCCCTGGTCGAAGCCTTCTTTAAACGTTGAAGGTCCGGGAAAACGCCGGCCCGACGTGAAAAATAGTTTAAAACGCCGATCCGTGGTAAAAAATAATTTAAACGTCTTTTATTGTAACGCGCGTAGTATTAGAAATAAATTAAACGAATTTAAGGCGATAATTTATTCCGGCAACTACGATATAGTTGCTATCACTGAAACGTAGTTAAATACCGTGACTCGGGACTTGTTGGGGGAACTTGATGTACCGGGTTTTAAACTTTTTACTAATGATAGGTTACATAGGATTGGTGCGGCGTTTTACTGTACATTCGTAATTCCCTTAGGGCTATCGAGGTTAAGATAGATTTTCTGACAGCAATTAATGCGTTAAAGTTAGGGCGCATAGTATTAGCTTTAATTTTGTTGTTGTTTATAGACCTCCCGTTCAACCCTCGATACCGATACTAGATTTTACTCACTTCTTGGTAACTTTATTAATAATCGTGATAGTATATTGTTGGAGACTTTAACTGCCCTAATGTTAATTACGAGACTTTTACTGGTAATGATGAGGGTTTGAGAGTGATTGAGTTCATGGAAGATAATTTCTTAGGACAGATGGTTACCGAACCAACGCGCGGTGACAATATCTAAGACGTGGTGATAACGAACGACGATAATATAGTCGAAGGTTTAGAAGTAGGTGAGAGTTTGGGGATGGAGCGATCACCAAATTATTAGGTTTAAGCTATTCATAGAAAACACTAAGGATAGTAACGTAATAGAAGTCCCCGATTTTCATAGGGATAATTTTGATAGTTTTGCGGACAGGATGAGAGTAGTGGACTGGGATAATTTATTTATGGGTAATGATGCAAATTTTCATTGGGAGGCGTTTAAAGAAAGTTTTATGAATATCGAAAGGGATTTTATTCCTCGTCGGCCCAAGTGGTGGACTAGGGAAATAGGCGAGTTCATAAACGAGAGTAACAGAGCGTATAGACTTAATAAGTGCAATGGCACAGTAGCTAACTTTAATAGATATATCGAGCTTAGACGTCAGGTTAAAAGATCTGTTAGGAATGCTAAGGGTAATTTAGAGATACTTATAGCTGCAGATAGTAAACAATCCCAAAATGTTTTTTGACTACGTCAATAATCGTAAGCTGATAAAACATAACATAGGCCCCCTAGTGGACGCTAACGGCACTTTGGCTTCCGACGCTCAGGCGATGGCGGGTATTTTTAACAACTTTTTTGCGACTGTTTTTACCATAGAAGACGTAAATAATGTTCCCGACGTTAACGATATAGTTCCATTTAGTAGCGAGACTATTTTGAATGATATAACTGTTTACGAGGGTGAGATTGCGCATTATATCGATAGGCTAAAAGTTAGCAAGGCTCCAGGCCCTGACGCGCTTTATCCTAGACATTTGAAAGATTTGAAAGACGTTATAGTAGGCCCCTTACCAAAAATTTTTAATAAGTCACTGGAAGCGGGGATATTCTTGAAGGCTTCAAATTAGCTAACGTTACGCCCATTTTTAAAAAAGGCGACCGCACAGTAGCTAACAATTATAGGCCTATTAGCTTAACGTCAATTGTCGATAAACTTTTGGAATCCGTAGTTAGGGACCGTATCGTCGATCACTTAGAAAGTCGCGATTTGATTAATAGTAGTCAGCATGGGTTTCGACGCCATAGATCTTGTTTAACTAATTTGTTAGAGTTTTATAACGAAATAATGCGCGAATACGATAGGCATAGAGCGGCTGACGTTATTTATTTAGACTTTAAAAAAGCGTTCGATACAGTTCCGCATAGAAGGTTAATTGCGAAGGTTAAAGCGCACGGTATATGCGGTCAGGTAGCTAACTGGTTAGAGGAATGGCTTCGTGCTAGAAAACAGAGGGTTGTTGTTAATGGTAGTGAATCGGGGTGGTTGGGTGTAGGTAGCGGTGTCCCACAGGGTTCAGTGTTAGGCCCATTGCTATTCGTAATCTACATTAACAACATAGATGTAGGGTTGACCAGTAATGTGTCAAAATTCGCGGACGATACTAAAATAGACGGTAAAGTTGTTAACGTGGACGACAGAAATAGGCTCCAAGACGATGTAAATAGGATTATGGAGTGGACGGATAAGTGGCAGATGCAATTTAACGTAGACAAATGTAAAGTTTTGCATATAGGTTCTCGTAACAATAATTACACGTACACGATGAACAAAAGACGGTTAGCGAACGTTGACGAGGAAGTAGATTTAGGCGTACGGGTATCTAAGGATTTAAAAGTTAGGAACCAGTGCCTGGAGTCTTGCGCAAAAGCTAATAGGATGTTAGGCTTCATAGCACGTAATTTCGAATTTAAATCGAAGAATATTATATTGCCCCTTTACAAGTCCCTAGTCAGGCCTCATTTAGAATATGCCGTTCAGTTTTGGTGCCCGTATTTGCGTGAGGATATTGATAGGTTGGAAAGGGTTCAGCGTCGCGCCACGAAACTAATTTCGTCATTACGCAACAAGTCTTACGAAGATAGGATTAAAGAGTTAGACTTGCATTCACTCGAAACTCGGAGATTAAGCGGGGAGCTTATTGAAGTTTTCAAAATCGTTAATAAAATCGATAACGTAAATTTTGACAAACTGTTCACTTTCGATAGTAGCAATACTCGTAAAAACGGATTTAAGTTGTGTGGCAGACGTTTCATTACTAACATCGCTAAAAACCTTTTTACGTTTAAAGTAATTGATAAATGGAATAATCTTCCCGCGCCCGTCGTGAACTCTACCAGCGTTAATATGTTTAAGAACCGTTTACATAGGCATTTTAAAAATATTAACGTTGTTTAAAATAAAAAAAAACAATTAGCAACAGGAGCTCTGGGGGTGGTGGTCGAGGATGAGTCTGTTGACGATTGATGCCAGCAATAAAAAAAAAAAAAAAAAGACTAACACGAACGTAGATGTAGCTCGTAGCGTAAACTAACCCACTTTTTGTTATACTCTTCCTACTTTTTTTTTCTTTTCTTATCCTCTCTTTACTTGCATGTCTGTAGTTTGCATGGTATGACAGTGTTTGAGTTAAGACTGTTTGCATGGTTTGTAAGCGTTCTTATTTTACTACTTTTCATCTTTCACCCCTTTCCTAATCTCTTCGACTACTTTTCCGACTTGTCGGCAGTGACCGGCGGATGATGAGTCTTTCTTTCTCTTTTTCTGAATGAATGTTAACACACGAATGATAGGTTTTGCTACTTACTTAACCCCCTTATTCTCCTCTTTTAACCCCCTACTCTTTCCTTTCTCTCGGGCTAACTTTAGAGTGGATCTTAGGGTCTTTGTTAGCCTTAGCTTCTGTAGATCTGTCAGGGACTTTTTTAACATATATACTAGTGGGCCAAATGGCCCACTTTCCCTTGTATTTGACCCACTAGTCACATTCTATTGGCCCACTAGTCAATTTTAAGCTTTGGAGTAAAAATATTGATTCTAGCAAGGTCTCCCATGCACTTGAGGAGAAAATGGGAGCGATCAGCTGAGTGACTAACTGTGGCGGTTAGAGGGATTGTTTATGTGTGTTTAGAGGAACTGGAGGTAACGTTTTCGCTTTTTTCGATGTTTAGTGTTGGTTTTCACTTTACTGTTACTGCTTATATAGATAGTGAATACCTGTGGATACCGAAGATAAGGTAGTGATTAGTATTTTATTTAGTGATTAGTATTTTATTAGTATAATTAGTATTGAAGAAGTAGGCAGACAATTTACCATGTGGATCTGCGTGGTGAAGTTGCTATGCTAGTGATACTGGCAGAATGTGTCACATTTGAATATTTTAGTATTTATTCTAGCTATTGGCAGATTATTTTTATATAATTATGTGCTATCTAACTAACTATCTTTTAATATAAATGCCAGGTACTTGCTTGGTGTCTGCCCCTTTTTAGATAGATTGCCGCTGATTTTGTTCGTCCCCCAAGTTTGGTATCATCCGCCAATTTTGAAATTATACTGTTAATTCATATATCGATGTCGCTGATATGAATAATAAAAAGAACGGAAGTGATCCCTGAAACACGCCGCTAGTTACACTTCTCCAGTTAGACGCTTTGCCATTAATAACCACTCTTGTACAAGTCCGCTAAGCTAATTTTCGATCCATTTGAAAACATTCTTATCAATTCCGTGAGAATGAAGTTTAGCTAATAATCTCCTATGTTGCACTTTATAAAACGCCTTTTGAAAATCGAAATATATTAACATCTACCGTTTTACTCTTCTCATATATATTTACAATATCATTAAAAAAGTCGTGCAAATTAGTTAGACAAGAAAGATTACGTCGAAAGCCGTGCTGAGAATCTTTAATTAAATTATTCTTTTATAAGTAACTAACTATTTTGTCTCGAACGATCGATAGTCTCCATATTTAAGTTTACCAACTTATGGGACGATAATTTCCAGGAAGCGATTTTTCCCTTTTTTTAAATATTGGCGTAATGTTTGCAAGTTTCCAATCGAACGGAACTTCTCCAGACTGTAAAGATTTATTAAATACATATACAGGGTGTACATAAAGTCAGGATCTATTTTTGTGAAGCACTTGGAAATTATATGGAATTCAATCATAAAATGATAAAGTGGTAACATTTATTAAATAATTAAGAGTAGGATTCGACGTGACGCCCATCAGTATCCTTGCACAGCTCAAATCGTTCCGCAGCATTTCTAAACACATTCTGGAGCATTTGCGGGGTTATGTTATCTGCAGCAGTTCGTATACGTGTACGTAAGTTTTCAAGACTCGTAATCTTCGTCTGATAGACGTGCGACTCGATAAAGCCCCATGCAAAGAAATCTAAAGGGGTTAAATCTGGTCATCTCGCTGGCCAAGGTCTGTTGCTTCCGCGTCCGATCCAGCGATTTGGAAAACGTCCATTTAGATAATCCTGAACAATTTTGGCATAGTGACAAGGAGCACCATCATGTTGATAGACGACGGGGATAGGATTGTTAGTACCGTCGTCTATCAACATGATGGTGCTTCTTGTCACTATGCCAAAATTGTTCAGGATTATCTAAATGGACGTTTTCCAAATCGCTGGATCGGACGCGGAAGCAACAAAAGACCTTGGCCAGCGAGATCACCAGATTTAACCCCTTTAGATTTCTTTGCATGGGGCTTTATCAAATCGCACGTCTATCAGACGAAGATTACGAGTCTTGAAAACTTACGTACACGTATACGAACTGCTGCAGATAACATAACCCCGCAAATGCTCCAGAATGTGTTTAGAAATGCTGCGGAACGATTTGAGCTGTGCAGGGATACTGATGGGCGTCACATCGAATCCTACTCTTAATTATTTAATAAATGTTACCACTTTATCATTTTATGATTGAATTCCATATAATTTCCAAGTGCTTCACAAAAATAGATCCTGACTTTATGTACACCCTGTATAAGAGGAGAGACTATTACGCAGTTCATTTTTTTAAGTGTCCTAGGGTAGAGCTTATCTGGACCTGGAGTTTTATTAGTATTAATTTTACCTATGGTCGAGAGTACTTCACTTTCACAATGGCAAAAGTGCGAAGCTCTGAATGGTCATAATCATTAAAGCATGATTACGGGAATGTTGTTCACGTTTTCGTTATTGAAGACAGAAGAGAAAAAAGTTACCGTATTTAAAACTTCCGTCATTTGTAAGTCATCGTAAATTTGTTTATTGTTTTCGCCTATGAGTAGACCAATAGTCTGCGAAGCTACTTTTTTATTCCTAACATAATTACAGAATTCCCTCTGATTCGATTTAATCTGGTTCACTATAATATATATATATATATATATATATATATATATATATATATATATATATAATAGTTTATCATAGTTGCGTTTACTTTATATACAAGTTTTGTGTTCACCTTCTCAATAACTTTTATGCATTTTCATCGGACAGATTATTTGTTTCTTTAAATTATGAAATACGCGTTCCTTTTTAACGTTAAACTACTCTTAATTTCAGTATTCCATCATTTAGCTTTAATAGACTTCGACAACTCTTTTTTACTTATAATGGAATATTACTCGATTTTAAATGTTTAAAATAATTACAAAAAGAATTCCATATACCATTAATATCATCTCGCTTATAAGGTCTCAGCTCAGTTATGGGTCGGAAGTTTTAGTTTCACGTCACAAAATTCACCTCTTTTAAAATCCAAAACGTATTCCAAACTATCCGAATTATGAACATTAACTTTAATTTCAAATGTTATTTACCTACGATCACTGGTGGAGATATTATCAATTAAATCTAGGTCTGTACTTAAGACAATCTAGAATATTGAGATCCCAAGTGCGATCCTTGACCATTTGAAAAAGTGAACTTTCGAGCAAACTCTCGTACAATCGACGACCGAGATTGGATTGTAAAGGACCACCCCACTTCCCGCAAGGCAAATTAAAATCTCCCATAATTATCCCACCATGTTCGCTTCTTACACCAAAAATGATAGTTCCTGAAGTCAATAATCGCTATCGACAATCTGAGAGGGATGCCTATATACTAAACCTATAATTAATTTCTTTTGAGAGTTGTTTTTAATTTCAACGAACGTCGCCTTTATATTGTTAATTTCTGCAATTTTTTTAATTATGGATTAAATTTCCTATTTTTCACTTTTAATCAGTTGGTAATGAATAATTTTCACGAATTTAATTTTCAGAGGATGGTTGCGGTGATATGATTTTTGCCTCACAAAAGCACGATACTCATCCCTGGAGACCAACACAATGTGTGATGAATAATTATTCATCAAGGTAATGAATCCTCGTATACCAATTTTTTTTTGTCGCTTGTCTCAATTTCGTAGGGAACACACACACACACACACACACACATATTTAAGCTGAAATATATGCAACGCCATAGAAAATTAAAAAAAATTAAATTAAAAGGTTCGTCTTCAAAACAGCTTAAATTAGTCACTGCTAAAGTAGGCTATAGAATCACCATTACGTGTTAGCTTTAGTCTTATACCATGGATGAGGCCCATTCACTACAATTTACTTTTCCAGACACTTTTTTATCAACTATCTTTTTTAAGTGATTTTCAAGTTTACCTTTCAGACAACAAGTTACTGTAATGTAATAATAAGCTTGTTTAACCTCCTTCGCAACACCCGAGGTCATATGGCGAAGGGGACCTACAGCTTTATGTGGAATCCGAATCAAAAGTAGCTACATAATCTAGACGCGAAGGACAGTCCCCCATCTAACTACCCTACAGATGCAACGTCGCTTAATTTCGCTGATCAACGGGATGCGGTGCTACGACACTGGCCACGACGTAGTTTATTTTAAGTGTACCTCCGCTCAAGGATTTTTAATTTATTTAAAAAACAAAACTACATTTTATAAAAATGCCCGTAATTTTTTCTTCTTCGTATATCAACGAAATGTCCTCCTCCTACAGGACAAACAAATTCAATCTCTACATCAGTGCAGCGTGCGAAATTCACGCTGCCCTGTTGGCCCGAGGCCAGTTGTTTTCACATCGGATCAGTAATTTTCATAAGACAGCTGGTCCGAGTGTTTTAAGTTAAAACATTGCTGGCCACTCAGGACCAGCTGTCTTATGAAAATTACTGATCCGATGTGAAAACAACTGGCCTCGGCCAACGGGCCAGCGGGAATTTCGCACGCTGCATCAGTGGCGTAGCGAGGGTTCGTGGCGCCCGGGGGCAAAGGTAGAGAATGGCGCCCGCCTCTGAAGTTAGGCGCTAAAGCGGGGGTCCGGGGCCCTCCCCGGGAAAATTTTGACTACGAAGAGTCGATTTCATGCAATGTGAGCCCTATTTTCAACCATTTTAAACACCTATCTTCAAGGTAGATTAATAAGATCATCGGTTATTTTAACCTATTTTATTTTACTACATAAATCAGTTTTCATGAAAATTTGAAAATAGTATACCAAAGTAATGAACAAAAACTTGAAAAATCAAATTTTGCACAGATTCAATTTTACCTTCATCTTTCGGTTTTATTTTTATCAACAAAACAAGTATGTGGTAAACAAATCACATTTCATTTTTCCGAGCTTTTGCCGCAGCAAAATGGTCAATGACAATCAAAGTTGACGTTCTCAGTCTCTTCACGTTCGATGCTGAGGAGCGCCAACACACTAAGCTTCGCTTGCTCCATCGAGGCTCTCTGGTATGACAAGATAAGCTTTAATTTGCTGAACAAGCGCTCACAACTAGCGATTAAAATTGCTACGGTCAACATGATTTGAATCGCAGCTCGCAAGTTCGGAAAGACATTCTGATCGCCGTACTGCACGTTGAACTGAAGGAGCTCCTCTGCTTTTGAGATCTCAATGTCTTCCCGACTTTTCAAAAGCATTCTGCAATCCATCACTTCGTCGTAGAGATCTTTGACATCCAAATCCATGTCGTAAAAGTCACCAACACGAGCGCAACTTTGCCTTATGCTTTCGTCATTTGAAGTTGACAAAAGTTCCTTGACATCCAAAAGAAAACCAAACCTTGAGTCCAAGTCTTGCAGTCGCACGAACCTTTCCTCCATTTCGGCGTGGAGTCTGTCGACGGCTCCTTTCATCAGCCGCATAATTTCCTCCTTTGCAGAAAGATCCGCATCTTCAGCTGTTTCGCCAGGCATCTTTTTCTTCCTTCTGTGGCGTCTTTCCACTAGACGTCCCAATCCTCACATAGTTTCAACGCTCTGTCAAGCGATTCATTGCATATTGATTCTCGATTCTCCAGGAAATGCTCCTGAAGAGCTTTTAAATCAAGAGCAGCGTCATGGAAGTTCATTATATGGTCCTGTAGTCGCCTTTGGACGCGATCAATTTTTCCAAGCACACGATTTTATTTAATACACTTCTTTTGATACATTTGCTATATTAGCATATATGTATCAATTTGTTTCTAATGTACCAGTTTTTATCAATAAATTAAATTTTAAATTAAATTTTTTTACCAGCAATAAACACTATTATTATTATTACTACTACTATTATTATTAATACCCCTGTCTGTGGTTCTGATACATGTCCAAAATTGCCTTCCGGCCGCGGATGTAAAACACGCAAATGTCATGCTAAAAATATTGCTCGCTCGGCCGATTTGGCTCCCCCAAAAACCGGCGCCCAAGGCACGTGCCCCTCCCCCTTGCTACGCCACTGCTCTACATTCTTTGTTTATCGACTTACAGTAATTCAAAAGAGTCTCCAGCATACGTCAACATAACACAAAGGTCAATTCCCTTTCAGTGACCATCACTAAAATGTTTTTCTTATTTACAGAATGATTGAAACGTGTTTTCCCTCCAAAGGTCAAGAGAACAAGGATGTTCTTTTCTTATTCATTGGCGATTCACATGAACGACTGATGTTTTACAGTCTATATAATATGGTAAATTCTTTACATCATCCTTAAGCGTTTTCATTAGGATTTAAGATTTTTATTAATTTAACAAAGTTATTTTAAATGGAAATTACTTCATTGTTATTATGAACGGATTATCTGAACTTGTAATTTGAATTTGAATTTGTACGAGTTTTAAAATTTCTTTAAATATCGTCTAATAATTTTATTGAGGTTTCTGTTACTATTTAATTTGAGAAACATGTAGAAGTTACAGTTTCCGTTTATAGAAGGTTAGACTGTAGTTTATAAACTTGACAATCGAGAGTTTGGGCTAGACACATACATGCAGATGAGACAAAGTGTACACAGTCACACAGTCGTACACGAGACGTCAATTAAGTATTTTGTAGTATCCATATCAATGAAATATTAAATTTCTTATCTAGAGGCAAATAAACGGTTACTATAAATGAATTCCCTACTAATATCAGATTTAATACTAGGGGCACTCAATATATTTTGCCCCACCCTTTTTTCTTAGCTAAATAAATAATTAATAATAGGCCATGGGGCTGAAATGTCTTTTTGGGCGTAAGTTTGAACTTTCTATGCTTCACATAACCGGAATTTTCCAGTTTGAACCTCTCCTCCTTGTATAAAACTACTTTTAGACGCCCTTCTATAAAACCGATGGTTAATGCAGTTTCGAAAATGGCGTCTGACACTGATGTCCGTCGTAAACAGAGCTGTTATCGAGTTCTTAACCGCAGAGAAGGAAACAGTTGGAAATATTCACAAACGTCTACAAAACGTTTACGGAGATGCTGCTGTTGATCGAAGCACAGTTGGACGCTGGTCTGAACGTGTGAGATCATCGGAGAGAGGAAGAGCCAGCCTCGATGATGAGCCACGTAGCGGTCGCCCGACATCGGCTGTGATATCTCGCACTGTGTAACGTGCTAACAGCATCATTCGATCAAATCGGCGCGTCACATACAAGGAGCTATCACTGGAGCTAGGAATTAGTAAAGGGAGCATGAATACGATAATTCAGCAACTGGGATACTCAAGTGTGTTCACGGTTTGTTCCTCGCGAACTGACTGAAGATCACAAAGCCCAAAGAAAAGAAATTGCTTCCGAGTCGTTGGTTCGATACGAGACAGAAGGGGATGACTTCCTTTCACGAATTGTGACTAGGGCTGAGACTTGGGTACATCACTTTGAACCTGAAACAAAACGCCAATCCATGGAAGGGCACCACGCAGACTCCACACGCAAGAAAAAGTTCAAAATGGCTCCCTCTGCAGGAAAGGTTATGGCCACCATCTTGTGGGACATGAAAGGGGTGATTCTGGCGAACATTATGAAGAAAGGACAAACGATCAACTCGGAGGCATATATTGCTCCCCTCCAGAGACGTATAAAGGGAGTTCGACCCGAGAGAAAACTGGAAGGTCCGTCTTTTGCACGATAACGCAAGACCACACAACAGTTTGCAAACAAGAGAGGCCATCACAAAAATGCACCTTCAGACTTCCATTTGTTTGGGCCAATGAATGATGCTATTCGTGGAAGAAAGTTTCAGAGTGACGAGGAGGTTGTTGAGGAGGTTAAGAGGTGGCTCCAGCGGAACCCAGCGGACTTTTACCAGCAAGGAATAAAGGCCCTTGTTTCGAGGTGGAGGAAAGCCGTAGAAAAGGATGGAGACTATGTGGAAAAATAAAATCTTGTAAAAAAGGTATGTAACTACTTGTGTACAAAATTTCAGGAACTTACAAGGAAACTTGGAAAAAAAAAAAAAAAGGTAGTTCCGGTATGCCTTACGGCGATGTTCTTGTCTGATATATTTCATCTTTTGATGGTTTATTCAGCCAATCTTACTTGTGGCCACGATACTTTTGTCTATAATTTTATGCAAATGATGCATGTCTTAGAAATAAAATAACAGATAAAATTGACGTGGCTTCAGACCTCACCAAAACTGGTGCGTGCACAAACTTACTTCAACTGATATAAAAACGTTAATTATTACTATTTTCTTCTTTTAAATACAGTTAAGTAATTCCGAAACTAGACTTGGAGCAAACACTCAATGGGAGAAAAGTCGCACTCTACGTATTCCATCTTTAAAACTGATCCTTTACTACCGCCACCACAACCTAGTCCTGAACAAGACTAAAATATTTTTTAATGAATGGAAGGTACAGTAGCTGATATAAGAGTATGTAGTGTTGCCCATCTTCACATAAATCGTGCAAGTACAATGTCGGGAAAAAAATTGCCTTCAAACATAAAATTTCTGAAAAACATTAAACTTTGTAATCTATAATGATTTGGTTTCGCTTTTAAACTTTATTATTTTAAAGAATAAAATAATAAAAGAATAAACGATCTAATTTCATATGCTTTTCAGAAAACTTTATAGGCGAACTTTTTACTGAAACTGTACGTACATATGTATATATTCACAGACGAAAAATCATTATATATTTATATATATATATATATATATATATACAGCCATTATATATGCGAGTATTCGCCCTTTCTGCATAAAATAAAATAAATATATGGAGAGTATCCAAAATAGTCTCCAAAATATTTTGTTTAACTCATAGAAATTTACATGACAGATATTTTGTAACTTATGTCATTCTTTTCACGGAACTTTGGAGGGGAAAGGAGGGGGTTTACCGAATTTACAGTGCAACATACCATATTCTGCAGGAAACTCCGCCAGACCTCATTGTGGTGGGGTGCACTTTGCATATGATTGTCCTCTCAAATGCTTCGAGTGCGTTTCTACATGCCTTCAGAAGAAACCTGACAAGCAAGCTGACGGTTAGAAATTATCATTTTCATTAGATTTAAAGTAACAAAACCTGTATTATAATAATAATAAACGTACATACATACATACACTATAAATAAATAAATGAGTAACAATATTTATATTGTATTAACGTGTTTCAACCAATAGTTTTGGAATGAATTAGCTTCAAGAACACTTGTTCTCTGGTATATTCAGCCGCCGGTAATTGAAAATATTATGAAACCTACAAGAAAAATGATAACTAATTTTGAAGTGGATCGATACGTTTCAGCGATTTCAGAGGTAAAGTTACCTTTTATAAATTTTTCTCTCGAAGCGAACGATGTAATTGTGCTTGTGGTGATGGTGATGGTGGTGATGGTGGTGATGGTGGTTACGGTGGCAGACTCTGTACTGTGAGGCCCTGGTTCACTCCTGCCTGTTGCCTCTTAGGTTGGGTTGAGATGGCCGCTTGTTCTGTTAATGGTCAGTCTAAAGGTGACCCTTGGAGCACAGTCACCCCTACATAGTTGGAAAAAAGAGCTTCCTGGCTATTACCCTTTTAATACTAAGGAAGCAAAGTTAAATGAAAGTAGAATGCGCTAGTAGTTTGATTTACGTACGTACGGTACGAAAACTATTGAATTATGGCCGACCTTTTTCTTTTTATTTGTGCAGGAAGGAAGGGCCAAGGCGAACACCCGCAAAAACAAGCCCTCCCTCATAGAAAGATAAGAATAAAGCCAAATACAAATATTATTCTTAATTTCTTTTTTAAGTTTTGAAAGACTGTGTAGTGTGTAAGATGCATGTATGTGTAAATAAGGAATAGAGGGAGAAGCATGCGTTTGAGAGCATGCTGGACTACTCATAGGGTAGATGAAACACGGAAAAAGATCAGCTAAGAAGGATAGTAACAGGAGAAACGGAAGCCTAACGTCCCACCACCCACAAGAGTACTTTCTTGGTCGACTGATGTCTACAATCTCCTCCTTTTTACAGGTAATGTCACGGTCCTCGAATGAAGTTATGGACATCCGGGAGAGTAATCGCAAAACAAAATCGAGGACACTACTCGGATGCAGTTCATGTCGATGATTCACTCATCCTCAAATACATTCAAGTACGAACAGAAGTATAGAGTTTATTCTAAAGCGAGTTTATTCCTTAAATGTGAAGTATGAAAACGAAGAAATGATAAGCATGTTTGGTTGCTTTGAAGGTCCATGTGTGCCAAGTGCCAGTGTCTCCGAGAATTTTATATACTGTACAGGGTGATTACAAAGTGCTTGTGCAACTTCAAACTTTAATAACTTACGATGTACATGATATAATTGAATTGAAGTGAATAGCCTTTATTAATAATAAAATAAATACATTCGTTTCAATTTACAACGACATGAATAATTGTGAAGCTCGACTATTTATTTTATTTAATTTGGCCCTCAAGCTTTAGGCTTTACTGGGCTCTTACTAAAAATAAACAGCTAGTTGTTATAAGCAAACTGTTAACGGCATATGAAAGTATAATTATTGAAGATAATAACATACTACATTACAAATTTCTAAGCCTCAACATAACTGCCATCTTTCTCGATACCTTGTTCATTCTTATCTTCCGAAGACCTGAACAGTTCCAATAGAAAATCAAGAATTCCCCCAAGTTTCTGATAGAGTTGACATTTTCTGATGAGGCAACATTCCACATTAGTGGCAAAGTCAACCGCTGCAATTGCTGCATTTTGGGGACAGAGAAACCTAAAGTAGTCTGGCAACATAAAAGAGACTCATTGAAAGCGTCAATAGTGAATGTTACTTTGCAATGATGCAAAATTTCTTTATCCCTGAACTAAGGCAATTAATTTTTTCAGATGGCCACCTCGTTCACCTAACCTGTCCCCATTTAACTATTTTTTTTATGGGGCCATGTTAAAAGTGTTGTTTATTCATCATTCACATTCTTCACATTCTTTGAATGAACATAGGGCCAGGATCATAAATACAATTCATAAATCACTCAACAGCAAATGAACAATATTTTCTGGCCTTTGGAAAATCGATGTATCGAGAAAAATGGCGGTTATGTTGAAGCCTAGAAATGTATAATGTATCATAGTATGTTAGAATCTTTAATAATTATGCTTTCATATGCCGTTTACAGCTTGTTTCTATCATGTGTACATTAAAGGTTATTGGATCACCTAAAGATCAGGGGCCCCCAGCCTTCTTTAGTTAGCTTTATAAGGCTAACTAACGAAAATATTACGACCTAACCTAACCAATCGTCAAGGGCGTACAGTTGACCTAACGATTGGTTAGATTAGGTCGTGATATTTTGGTTAGTTAGCCTTATAAGGCTAACTAAAGAAGGCTGGGGGCCCTGATCTTCAGGTGATTCAGGTTATTAACGTTTAAATTTGCACAAGGACTTTGTAATCAACCTATACAGTACATCAGATTCTCGGAGACACTACCCACTAGGGTGTACCATTTTTGGGTCATTTTCAAAAAGTCAAGGTCCAGGAGTCTAATGTTGTGCCAAATGATGTCCTAAACACGAATTTTACAGGCATTTTCTAATCCGACAAATTTTGAATCCCCCCCACCCCCCCCTTGAAATTTTGCGCATCCCCTTTTCCTAAAAAACCCATATATCTCAAACACTATCAACTTTATCGAAAAATGTTATAGAATAAAAATGATTTGAATCAAAAGTTCTATTAGAAAGGTTCATCAAAATAGAAATTTACTTAATTTTGAAAATTTTCATTTATTTTTTAAAAATTTAAATTAAAAAATTTTTTGCTTGTAGTGCCTTCTTCTTAAATAAGGTGTTACCGCCACCTTTGAAGTATCACCCCAATGCAGCTTCGCGGCGATGGGCTTTGTATTTGCTAGTTATAATGCAAATCATAATTAGTTTTTATTATAACTAGCCTATACAAAGTGAGGACAACCTCAAAACTATATATATATAAAATAAGCTAAAAATTAACACTTTATCTATAGTTGTGAGGTCCCATCGTTTTTTTTTTCCTTTATTCAACACTTTCCTCAAAAAAATAAAAAGAAACAAGTTTCCTAATTAGAAATCATTGATATAAGAGCTTTTTAAACATAAAAATAAGAAAAGACAATTTATGGTATATTTAATAACAAAAAAAATCAGCCTCTTCTAAATTAAAACAATCTGCAAATAAAAATACCTAATCTATCTGTTAATGAACTATTCTTTACTGAGTTTCATTCTTTTAAGAGTCTCTTTACTAGGATCAGGAATTAGTCTTCTATTCTCTTCCACAATTTGCAAAAGACCTTGAAATTCTTCTTCATTTTGACATTTGTCATGAAAGTCTTGAACCAGCTTGATTCCTCTTTCAGCGGTATCATTGACTACTCTAATAGATGAAAGAATGTTTTTTAGTTTGTTGTAGTCATCGACCTCTTCCCATGTTGATGCTGGTTTCTTTATCCATGAGTCTGGTTTTGACCCACAGCATTGAAATAAATGCATGAAATTGGACCTACTAGCTGATGAAGCTTTGTGTCTTCCTTTAAAATGGGGAAAACAGGTTGCCCACATACATAATTTTCTGGAACTGGATATTTGTTTAAGGATTTTGCGATCTTATCTTTTTCATCATTAATTAGCGATCCAAAGAAACTCAAAGGGACCACTTCCTCCGTCAAATACCAGTAATGATTGGCAAAAGATTCAAAGCAGCATTTGCAACTTCCCTATCTTCCTTCTTGTAATTCACCAAATCATGATAAAACTTCAGATCATTAGCTGGACTATCTAATGAATTAGAACATAAAAGCCAGTATTTTCCATAAATTAATGCATTAAATAGACACATTCTCTTTAATTTTCTAATCAATGATTCATCATATGATGCTTGGTGGCAAAAGCATACATTTTATTTGTATACAAAATCATTGCCATCCACCTGGCACGGTGCATTGCACCAGGTTTCCGCCAATGACTGTTTTCTCTGGAAACCTCTCCTAAAAGCATTAAAGTTGTTTCAGCAACTTCCTTATAGTCATCACGTGGAAAGCAGTCAGATTTTCTTAAACATTGGGTCATAAATTCTACACATTCTTCCTTTAGGCCTCTTTGATACCTTGATTTAACATCAAGAACATTGTATGTAGATTTCGTATTAATTTTCTTCCATTTAGACTCGCGAAATTCTTTGAATAACTCAAACTCAGGAGATTTACTTGGGCCAAAAATGGTTTCATACACAGCACACAAAACTCTTTCAGCCACATGATGGCGGCATGCTAACCAAATCAATTTCTTTTGCAAAGTTCTTCAAGTAACTTACAGGAACCTTTCATCCATCCTGAATTGGATGTAGTGGTATCAAATGATACTCCAAAGACATTTTGCTTCAAGTTCCATTTTTCAATACTTTGAAATACAGAAGTGGCTTGAGACAATCCAGTGGAATCATCTATTATAGAAACTGATAAAAGTTTTTCTACATTTGGGTATCCAGTAACAAGTACTGCAAGGCGGTCTTCTTGTTCTGAACATGATTTAGTAAGCAGCTTGCTATCCCAATGTACTAGGCAGTGATCAGGAGGAGTAAAATCCTTGATGCAAGTTTCATATTTTCGTTTTCTTGTCTTTTGAGCGGCTCTTGCAGATGTGGTCCTGGAGAGAGAGTTTTTCAATATCCTTGCCACACCTAATGGCTACTGCAGCAGCAAAAACAGTCCGTTGTCCAATAGAGAGATTAAGTCTGTCTGCAGTGGAGGAAACCAATGGCGAGGCAAGAATATTTTTGGGGCTGGAAGCATTTGAAGGTCCTGCTGTAGGTTCTGTCGGAAACTCTTCATAGCCGTCTGTCTCAGAACTGGTCGTGCTAGAAAGAAGGGTCTCTGATGTTCTGGCTGTAGCACTCACTTGCTTCACTGATTTATGTTTCTCTTTGCGTTTCTTCTCTTTCTCTAATCTAATGTACTTGCGCTGTACTTTTGATGCATAATCTGCATCTAGCAAACCTAAACATGTTTCTCGTTTTGTTCTTTGATCTTCTAAGAATGAAATATCATATGCTTTCTGAGGCTCAGTTCTCATGCGGTCTTTTTGGATTAATTCAACGGCATTTTGAGAAGAGATGTCAAAAAGGGAATCCATAATTTTCATGAAATTAGAGAGTTCATTTTCAAAGCTTGCTCTTTTTTTGTGCTTGATTAAATTATTATGCATTTCTTCTAGATTTAACAGCATCTTCCTGCCTTTAGGGTTTTTACTAATATCTATAGTAGGAATGCATGATTTTTGCCATATTATTAGTAGCTTCTGTAGAACTTCATTAACAGTAGAATCTTTTGTAACTTTTGGACCCTTATACTGCATTCTCCGTAAATAATAAAATGGCTTAGAACATCTTTATTGGATGGTAAAACAATTTTAGATGAACTCATAATATCAGCCTGCAAGCGACCAAGAATAAAGTCATGCTGTTTGTAGCTGTTTGACTCATTTTTTATTTATTTTTCAAATAAAGCAGTCTGAAAAGAAACAATAAGAGTAAAAACAATGCTTGTTTATTAAAATTCAATGTAAAAAAGGATTTTTTAAATTTGGATTATACTCACAATATACTCATAAATAATGTAACTTAAGCACCTTATTTTATATTAATACAATAAGGTGCTCTTGGACAAAAGAAAATGAAAATTTTCAAAATTACGTAAATTTCTATCTTAATGAACTTTTCTAATAGAACGTTTGATTCTAAATCATTTTTATTCTATAACATTATTCGATAAAGTTGATAGTTTTTTAGATATATGGGGTTTTTAGGAAAAGGGGATGGGCAAAATTTCAAGGGGGGTGGGGGGATTCAAAATTTGTTGGATTAGAAAATGCTTGTTAAATTCGTGTTTAGGACATCATTTGGCACAACATTAGACTCCTGGACCTTGACTTTTTGAAAATGACCCAAAAATGGTACACCCTACTACCCACTTGCCATACGGACCTTCAAAGCAAATGCGGGGTCACTAAACTTAAATTTCAGTTAAATTCTTGAGTAATAAGGAATCGGTATAAAATAATTTCTTTAAATTAATATTAAACTTTCGTATATGTTTACAGTTATTAGTATTGTAAAATTTTTCTGGAATTATTATTTAATATAAGTTATGTTACAATTTGGAAAGTCACATTCCAAGAAAATGTTCGAACGCTCCGTTTCAGTGTTCTGGTGGGTTGGAAAGGGCATAAAATTAAGATTTTGACACGTTTAAGTGTAGTCTCGCCCGTAGTTAATGAAGTTGGAAAGTCATTCATAATTAGGGAGCGTGCCTGAGTCAGTCTAAGAAATCTGGAAAAGTTTTAAAAGAAAACTTAGTACTCGAGTTTCAACGAAGCTTTTTTTTGAGGGGGGGGGAGGGAGAAGGTTATTTAACCTTTTTCGTAACAGCAAGGATTATGTAAGAGAGGGAACCTACAGTTTTACGTGGGATTCGAACCACGGAGTTGCTACATCGAATCCAGGACAAAAACTCACCGGACAAAAACTCACCACTTAAATGCAAAAGAGGACAAAAACTCACCAGACAAATGTTTTCGCGAAATACATACACTCTAGTCTAGATCTTAAGATTTTAGACTCATTGTAGATAATTACTCTTCATCTTTTAAATCGTTCTGTTTTTAACCAAATCGGTATACTAATGTAGTTTTGATCACTGATTTAAAAAATAACTTTCTTTTTTTTGAAGAAATGAAAAACAAACATGTTAGAGCACTTTAAATAATTAATGTGTTTTTAACGAAACTATCATGACTTGATCTAACCAATCGTCAAGGGCGTACAGTTGACCTAACTGGGCATTAATTTATAAAGAAAGATTGGTAGGTTAGTATGGTGAAAAATTAATATTGATTGGTTGGTTAAAAACAGAACAATTTGAAAGATGAAGAATTTGAAAGATGAAGAGTAATTATCTACAATGAGTCTAAAATCTTAAGATCTAGACTAGAGTGTATGTATTTCGCGAAAACATTTGTCTGGTGAGTTTTTGTCCTCTTTTGCATTTAAGTGGTGAGTTTTTGTCTGGTGAATTTTTGTCCGTGCCTTGCTACATCATCCCATCCAAGTACGATCCAATGTCGATTAACTTCGCCAATCGACGGGAAGCAGTGTTTCACTCATTCATTTATTTATCTGGAGGTTCACAGAAGAAACTGATTTTTGAGAGTCTTAAAATGTTTTAATGTCATACACACACACGCGCGCAAACACACCTCCGTATAACCGAGGTACCTAAGGGGTGTAAAAATATTCTTTACAGGTTTTGGAAAGATTAAGACGAAAATATTTTGATCAGATTAAAAATACGTGACAAACGTTAATAACAACTAACATTCTTTCCTTATGCTTCCAACACCAATTTAACACGATTTTTAAAGGAACGCAGAAGTCAACCAAACAACTCTTTGTCAAACTCGATTCTTTGCAAAGCCTCTTTGAGCACTCAGGCCAACGTTTATTTTGAATTTAGGTCTTGATTTCTTCAAATATTGCGGAGAACTACTTCAGCTCTTTGTTTGACAATTGCACTCAGAATTTTGCTCTGATTTAAATCGGGATGGTTTCCAGGTCATCGTCAGTGTTTAACTTATCGAAAATTGCTACACTGATATCATGTGTCAAAACTCCAGGAAAATCTCCCAAAATCGGTGAAGAATCTTGTTACACCCCTTACTTTTTTAATTTCATATGTTTAAACTAACTAATATAATCTAACCTAACTTTAGTCCTATCAAATCGAGGAGGAGGTACTAAGTGCTCTAGATGCAATTATAGGCACGAAGAGTGTACTAGTTAACAGGTTAAGGTAGCTGCTAGTAAGGTACTAGCAGTGACAGACTGGCCTATCGGAAGTTCAGGAATTTTCCCGAAAGGCTGGTGAGCTAGTGGGCCGGTGGGACCAAAGGGAAAAAAATATTAATAAAAACTGACTGAGCTACCCAGTAGGGGCTGTAGGGCCATCATTTCTGACTACAGTACACTAGTTTACTAAGTGCCTACATTTTAAGGCAGTCTAAGCAAGCTATGATAACTAGGGTTACTGGGTGCAGGCTAACTAGACTAACACAGAGCATTGTTGCTTTCAGTGGTGATAAACACTTACGAAAGTCTCGTCAGTACTTTGACCCGCTTTTTGCTTGGCAATGCTGATGCGAGCAGCTTGTATCCTGAAATAGGCATATGAGTGGAATGATGCTCTATGTGAAAAGATAATGTTTAACGCTTCATACATCCACTTAAACCAGTGTTTTTCACTAAGTTTTTTAAGGGAGCCACTTCTTCAGAACATACACACCGAGAGAGCCGCATATATATATATATATATATATATATATATATATATATATATACAGGGCGTCCCAAAAAAATGTATACACACTTTAAATAATTATAAAGGCAGTGTTATTAAAATACATTTCATTTTCAAAATGTAATAGAATCTACAGACATTATTTAATTGTTTGTCAACGCTGTTTTCAAACTGACGTCCGTTCTGGTCCAGGCACTGCTGATAACGCGAAGCAATGGAATCGCAAACATCACGAAACATTTCGTTTGGTATTTGTGTGCATTCTCGTTCAATGGCTGCTCTCAATTCAGCGACTGTTGCAGGTTTTATAGCGTAGACTTTGTCTTTTAAGTATCCCCATAAAAAAGTCTAGTGGTGTGAGGTCTGGTGAACGCGGAGGGTATTCTACGAAACCCCTTCGTCCAATCCACATCCACATCGTGCCAAGTAGCAAGTACCACTCGCAATACTCCACTCTTCGGTCCGGATCATCTTCATTAATAGCATGGACTAATCTTGGAATGTAACTTTTCCATTGACAGCGCTTCAAAATGCGTTGGACAGACGATTCTGAAATTCCTACCTCACGACTCGCTTGCCGCACAGATTTTCTTGGACTTTGGTGATACGTTTCCAGTACTCTTTCTTGCTTTGTGGGGTTTGTCGATGTCCGTGGTCTTCCGGAACGCTTCTTGTGGACATTCTGAACAGTTCCATCGGCTTCAAACTTATCTCTAATTCGAGTGATGGTAAGTCGCGTTGGTGGATCTGTTTGAAACTCCCTCCTAAACTGTCTTTGCACTTCAACTGCGTTTTCACACTTCCAGTAGCATTTTAGAATGAATTTCCTTTGTTCAAAGCTTAGTCTGACTGCCATTATTAATTCTAATGGGTTTAACTTGGAAAGAAAGAAACATCAATTGAGCTATCAGCTGTTAAAGTGTGTATACATTTTTTGGGACGCCCTATATATATATATATATATATATATATATATATATATATATATAAGCAAACAACCACAAGGAAAAGGAAACACAAAGTCCGAGCGCTTTCGTGATATATTCACATTATCAAGGAGGAACAGAAAATATGGTTGTTTGCTTATTAATAAGGTCACGTGTTATTTTGTGATTCTAGTGCATATATATATATATATATATATATTAATAATATAGATATATATATTTATAAAATGTTAAATAAATTAAATAGCATACTGTATATATATATATATATATATAGAGCACTCACTCACTCACTGTGTCGCGGCATAAAGTGGAAGACAGGACTGCTGATGCTGAAGGGAGGAGGCTAGTTGACTTTGCTGATGAGAACTTCCTCACTCAGTGGGTCAATGAGCCTACACGAGGCGAAAGCGTTCTAGACTTAGTATTCACGACCGAAGACAACCTCGTCACTGGCCTCACCGTTGACGAATCGTTGGGCGGGAGTGATCATGGTCTGATTAGGTTCCGTGTGTGCGTCCCTCGGGTGAAGCGTAGTAACTCGAGAGGCAGTAAGCTCGATCTACGGCGGGCGGACTTTGTTAGCCTCCGGGATAGCGTAGATGAGATGGGGTTAGAGGTCGGTGGCGATGTTGAGGGAGTGTGGAGTGCATTCCGGGACGAGTTTATGGTGCTGCAGTCTGCTGCCATACCCTCAAAACCGGTCACCCCTGCTTCAACGCAGCCTAAGTGGTTCAATCGTGACATCGCTTCGGCTATCCGAAATAGGAAAGTAGCGTATAGGAGGGCGAAGGCCAATCGTTCCCATGAGAACACTGAAGCGTATGTCCGCCTGTGTAGGGAAGTGAAGGCGAAGGTTAGGCTAGCGAAACGTAACGAAGAACTACGGGTGGCAAGCCTCTGCAAGGGGAACCCTTGTGCTTAATGAGTACTTTGCGGGCGTGTTCACCAGGGAGGACACCCGCATCATCCCCGAGCCAGGCGTGAGGCACGAAGGTGCTGGCCTGGATAGTGTTCGATGTACCGCGACAGTCGTTGCCGATAGAATAGACAAACTGAGCGCGTTAAGGCTCCTGGCCCAGACCAGTTTCTCCCCAGAGTGTTGCGGGAGGTGCGCGACCAGGTGGCTCCCCACCTGGCTACAGTCTTCAACAAATCGTTGGAGACGGGCCAAGTGCCTGGTGACTGGAGGGAAGCCAACGTGACCCCTATCTTTAAGAAAGGGGATCACGAAAGTCCAGAGAACTATCGTCCCATTAGTCTCACTTCAGTTGTAGGTAAATTATTAGAGGGGATAACAGCGGATAGGATCGTTGACCATTTGGATTCCTACAAGCTGCTTGGGGACTCCGAACATGGGTTTAGACGGCATAGGTCGTGTCTCACCAACTTGCTCGAATTTTTCCACGTCATGTTGAGTGAGTATGATAAGAGTAGGGCGATTGATATACTTTATCTCGACTTTCAGAAAGCCTTTGATAAGGTACCTCACCGCCGGCTAATGGCGAAAGTCCGCGCGCTGGGTATCGGTGGGGAAGTAGGTAGGTGGATTGAAAACTGGCTGAAGAATAGGCGGCAGAGGGTTGTAATTAAAGAGGTTAGTTCGGGTTGGGTCTCGGTCACTAGCGTGGTTCCTCAGGGTTCCGTTTTGGGGCCACTGTTGTTTATCATTTACATATATGATATCGACGGTGGCATCGCCAGTCGGATCGCCAAATTCGCTGATGACATCAAGCTTGGGGCCAATGTTGGGACGCCCGAAGCGATCGAGGAACTGCGTGCGGACCTAGGTAGGATAGGAGAGTGGTCCGAAAAATGGCAAATGCCGTTTAACTTGGGTAAATGCAAAGTGATGCACATTGGCTACGCCAATCCCAAGTCGGACTACTCGATGTTGGGGAGTAATATCGAGGCGACTTACTTGGAAAAGGACTTGGGTGTGCTAATTAGCAGCGACCTTAAGTTTACAAAACAGTGCGTAGAGGTAGAAAAGAAAGCCCAGAAGCCGTTGGGTTATATCAGGAGGCAATTTCAGTTTCGGAACAAGGAGATTGTGCTCTCGCTGTACAATTCTCTGGTTCGGCCGCACCTGGAGTATGCTGTTCAGTTCTGGTCGCCCACCCTCAGGAAAGATATTGAGAGGCTGGAGCGAGTGCAGGCGAGGGCCACAAAGTTAATCCCTTCCGTTAGGCATATGGGCTAGAATCGACGGTTACGCGCCCTGAACTTGTTTTCGCTGGAAACTCGGAGGCTGCGCGGTCAACTGATCGAGGTTTTCAAGCTCTTACGCGGGTTCAACGATGTCGATTTTAAAAGCATGTTTAGTTTAAATGATAACCCAACTCGCAACAATGGTTGGAAGTTGGATTTGAAACGGTTTAGGACTAGTGTGTGTGGGAATTACTTTACGTATAAGATCTGTGACACGTGGAACAGGTTACCTTCAGAAGTTGTGGATCAGTTCAAGTAAAGGTTAGACCAAATCTTGCACACTATTTGAGGGTGTAGAAAAATTTCCCTGGCACCCGTTGCCATTGGTACCTCCTCGGTATGGGCCGCAAGGCCTTTTGAGGTACTTCTTTTACTTGTAACACTCTCTCTCTCTCTCTCTCTCTGGGATCAGTTCAAGAAAAGGTTAGACCAAATCTTCCACACTATTGTGTGTAGAAAATTTAACTTAAACTATGAGTTCATCGATGAATAAATTAATATAATATATATATATATTATATATTATATATATATATTATATTATATATAAAGGCGTCTACTTTACTGAAGGAGCACTTTCCAGGTACTGACGTTGAATGTCTAGAAATGAACTGCCCTCTTTTACAAAAACCTGGTCAAAATTTAAGAAAACCCTGCCTGAACACTATCAGATGCTTGCTGAAACAAAATGAAGAGCTGGAAACAGGATGCAGAGACAGCTGGAGAAAATACATAATATACGTGTACAAATGCCTACTACGGTATAATATGTATAGCAGATCTTACGTCACCTTATTTGCAGCTTACAAGCTCCTTCTAACAATTTCAGTGACAAGTTGCATGTGAACGTTCATTTTCAAAAAATGAAACGCATCAAAACAAAACACCGTAGACCAGGGGTTCTTAACCTGTCGCTCGCGAGCAACATGTTGCTCTTCAAATGGGCAAATGTTGCTCACGAACAAAGCCTGCTTTTCTAATGCAAAGCAAAAAGGATAATATTTTCCTGAAATTTTACTGCTGACTTCAAGATAACATTTTCATTCATGGTCGACATTTTTAGCCATTTAAACGACTTAAATCTGAGGTTGCAAGGAAAAAATAATTTTGTTGTTGCCTTATATGAGGAAATTACGGGATTTAAAAAAAAAAAAACTTTTTCAGAACCAAGTTTCTAAGGAGAATCTTAATCATTTTCCTGAACTTAAAAAATGTTTGGCTGAAACTGCTAGCAACTGTCCATCACTCGTAGTAAAAGCACTCGAAAACATTAGTGACGAGTTCGAAGAGAGGTTCAAACACTTAAAAGAGCATCTACCAAACTTTCAATTATTGACAAACTACATAAATTTCGAGATTGATGATCTGACAAATTTTCAAACAAGAGGAAATAGTAGCTGCAGAATTAGAACTTATTGATGTTTTCAATATACCTAAAAATTTTAATTAAAACATTATGAAGTTTGCATGCGTTTAAAGAAATATTTAAATAGTTAAATATTTATCTAATTTAAACTTAAGTTTAAGTTAAAGGCTTTTTTTTATATATGTTGCTCACTCTGTAATTAAGTGCCAAAAATTTGCTCACTTAAGAAAAAAGGTTAAGAACCTCTGCCGTAGGCTCTTGAAACAAGCCACCTGGAGGTATTCATGTTGATGTGTATAGAGAAGGACATTTTAGGAAAGTTGACTGAAAAAGTGATTGATTTAGTTGCTTCAAAATAAGGTATTATCAAAATGTTTACTTTTAGATTTTGTAGATTAATGTATTGTTATGTAAATGTCTAAAACTACTTTTCTTTCGTTCTTATAATCTATAATGATTATTTCGTTCAAAATTCATTGTATTTATTGTTCGGTGCTTTACTGAAATAATTCTACAATATGGTTGCATGTTTGTGCATCACAATATAGGATCAAGATTTCTCTCAAGTGGAGCTATTTATAAATACACATGTATGTACATACAATACGTGTGTGTGTGTGTGTGTGTGTGCGGGGAAGGAGTAAAGCGACTGGAATTTCAAAGTACAGTAACTTTAAAAAAACTTTGAATTATACTGTACGTGTTATCCAGTTCTTGTTAGTAGCCACAAGGAATTTTGACGTCTAGAATGCCTTTTATTATGATCTATTGTATGGACTAATGGCACACAAAAAAGTGATGAGGGCGTGCAGCATTACAGAGTTCAAAAAAAGAAAAGGATTTTGCTAGTTTTATTTATACTGAATGGACATGTATTTAGTAATAATTACTAAGAATATTAGATATAATTAGGAATGACTTATTTTGTGAGAACCTCAATGTAAAGATGTAATTCTGAGTACTTTGGACTTACTTTTCTCGTATCGAGTTAATAAGGACAATAGATTCTGAATAAAAATGTTCTAATTATAAAAATATGATGAAACCCATACTACTATAACATTAAAATAAATATTAAATAGTGTGAAATACAATTAGTCATTTTTTTTTCAGTATAATTGCTCAGTTGGGAATGGGCTGGGGGGTTGGGGGGGCTGCTTCGAATAGTTTTCCAGCGCTGCTTTCCTGAGCCAGTCCGTCACTGGGTATTAGTACCTTACTAGTAGGTTCAACCTACCATCAACCTACCCAACTTATTCAGGACTATTAACGTATCTTTTTTTTTCAGACAATAAAAATGTTTCTAAACTTTCTATATAAACTTTTAAATGTTCAGAGCTACTAAAAGTGTTCTCACAAAAAATTACCTCACTATATCTTCCCGCCAGGTTAGGCTAGTGGTAAAGCGCCAGGCTGTTAATCTGTAGGTCCAAGATTAGACTCCCGGCCAGGATTTGGGATTTAAGCTATTAAGATACTTCTGTGGATCTTCCTTGATTGGGTAATGGTTCGGATTTCACGTAAAGCTGTTGGTTCTCTCCGTCATATTATGACTTCAGACGTTATTGCTTATGCGTGCGCACGCGCACACACATATATATATATATAATATATATATATATACTGTTCATACTAATGCTTTAATATTTTTAGATTTTGTTAAATTTGTTCTGCAACTCTCGCGTTGATTATATGGAAAACGATTCTTGCTGTAAACAACGGGAAACGAAGCAACTGAACTATTTCAGTTTTTATGGAATAATGGCATGGTGAGTATTGTATATACTGTATATAACGTATATGTGCGTTATGTTATTTGTTATTTCCTCTCGTACAGAAACTAATTATTTACTTATTTAGTAAAGTTACCAAAATAATTTTAGCGTGCCTTTTAAAAAAAAAAAAAAAAGTTATAGTTATTGATTAAGGGCAAGCCCGCCTGATTTATAAGACTTTGGATCCAGATCATTTTAAATTGAAGCTGTTTATATAATGGATTAACGGGAACTTTACCTACCGGTAATACACATTACAATATACTGTACCTTACATTAACATTAATTCCCTACTTTAGTTCGAGACTCGGTAGAATGACCGCGTCACCTACTGAAATGGAAAATAGGCCTACATTCAATCTGTCCTGTCTCGAACTGTTGTATCATTAGGATATATGTAGATAAGTATATTTATATATTGCATGCTTCGCATATTGTCAAAATCCGATAAGAAAAATAATAAAGTTTGGGGTTGTTTAACCTCCTTCGTAACGGCAAACGTCATATGACGTATAGGGTGGCCACAAAGTCCCTTTGCATGAAAAACAAGGGCAACATACACTGGTATGCATATGAAATTTTTTTGTCTGCTGTGAGGGTTTTTTCAACTCATATTATATAATTCGACCATGCTGAATTCGAAAATGACATTGGTTTTCCTCAATCAGGTCAGGTTTTTTCTCTATTGGCCATTTATTATAAGTCCAATTTTATCCCCAAATTTATTGATTTTTTAGCTTAAACACTGTAGATACGAGTAATATTATAAGAACACTCGTGAAAAATGAAAACATTGTGTGAATAAATACTTTTTCATACAATGAATATGGAAAAAAGTTTATTGAGGAAGGAATTAAGTTTTTGGCTTTCCGTCTGTGTTTTTCTTCGGGCACGTCTCGCTTCAAACACCAGCAATAGTCCGCCAGCATATTGATATCCCAGTTTCCCTGGTACATCTCTTTCATTATTTTGATATCTTGGTGAAATCGTTCACCCTGTTCCTCACTATAATCCCCGCAATTTTCAGGAAAATAGTCCAAGTGGGACCACAAAAGTGCATTTTTATGGACATGCGCGACCCATGAGCTTTGAAAGCTTCCATCAAGTTTTCGACAACGGACTCGTATTCTGGACTTCTACGCTTGCCAAGAAAATCAGTGACAACTGATTTGAATGCCTGCCAGGCATTCTTCTCAGTTGGAGTCATTGCGTTTTCGAACTGAGTATCCTTGATCAAAGTTCGAATTTGAGGACCATCAAAAACCCCAGCATTTAGTTTAGCATCAGATATATGAGGAAATTTACTCTCGAGATATCGGAATGCTGAACCCTCCTTATTCATTGATTTGATGAAATTTTTCATCAAGCCCAGCTTAATATGAAGTGGTGGGAGCAAAATTTTTGTTGGTGGTACAAGGGGCACTGAAACGACATTATGCGACCCAGGTTCAAATTCTCTCTGGATGCCCATTCACGCTGTGCATAGTGCTTCTCATCCGCTCGGCTATCCCATTTGCAGAGGAAACATGGGTATTTCGTGTATCCCCCTTGCATTCCCAATACAAATGCCACAATCTGAAAAAAAATGAAGAAAAAAATGATTTAAAGAATTTAGAGAATTTGTTCTATCAGATAAAAAAATCTATGCATTGGACTGTATCACTTCTGTGGGGAAGTTAAGTGTTCTTATACGCTCTCAAATAACCTTTGGAAAAACAACATAGTCAATAGCAATAGTTTACTTATGATATTAGTATTACCTTCAAATCTCCACAGATCCTCCAGTTATGTTGGTCGTATACGAGAGCATCCAGTAAAATTTTCATGTTATCGTAGCTCTCAGTAAGTTGTACGGAATGTGCTACAGGGACTGATGCAACCCTATTCCCAATGTTGAGAAGTACTGCTTTCAAACTTCGTTTAGACGAGTCTATAAATAGCCTCCATTCTGATGCGTTATATGGCAGGCCCAAGGATTCGATTAGCCCCTCAACATTGCAGCAGTACACTAAGGAAGAGGTATTTTCGCGCACTGCAAAAAACTTGCGGAATTCTTCCTCTCGTTTCCTATACCAGAGAATGTTGTTCCCGGAGCCAGCAAGTTGTCCTCTCGAAGTCGTGAGCCCAAGATCTCGGCAGCTAATTTGGAAAGTCCTAAATCCCTGGTAAGATCATTAAGTTTGCCTGGTTGAGAGGCCTCGGCTCATTTGAAGCGGTATTTTGAGGTATATACGACTGGGACTGGTCATTGGCATTGGTCATTGATTCATCATCAGAATCATCGAAGTCCAGGGTTTGAGGTGGGTCGGGTATTGGAATTCCAGGCCATGGGGTACAGGTCTCATAGCAGAAGGAATGTCAGGGTACACAACAATGTGTTTATTCTTCTTGTTAACTCCTGAAAATAGAAACACAGAAACATGGATATAAAACTTGCATATGAAATAGAAGAAGCATTCAGACAGTGGCGGCTCGTGAGGGAAGGCTGCGGTCTGTAAGATATGAAATAGGTCGATGGAGTCTGTATATTTTCTTTCTTTTTCATTCATATTGTCCCTTCGGGGACAATATGAATGAAAAAGAAAGAAAATATACAATCATTGTATATGTAAATGTAACTTGTATAACAATATGTATGTGTAAATGTATTTTCTATAACAATATGTATATGTAAATGTATGATTACCATTATGGTGAATATTATGCTATATATGGTGAATATTACATTATGGTGAATATTATGTCAAGTTTCATACGAGGATTTCAAATATTTAAGAAAAATAAATTTATAAGCCCACCTTGGAGGTTTGTCATGCAAAAATAGCAATCTGTCACGTGATCCTTTCCTTCTCTCCAAATCATGGGAATTCCAAAAGGCAAAGATTTCGCTCTGCCTTTGCTCCATCTTCTCAAATTTTCAATGCACGTCTTGCAGCACATATGAGGGGCGAAATTTTTGTCCTGGTCCCCTAGCTTAATTCAAAAGTATGCTCTATACATTGTCTTCACAAATTTAGTGATTTGGGACTGGTTATTTGGCATGGTAACCGTCCCACATATGTAGCAGAATCTATTGGGATCATTTTTACACGCTCTATTCATTATAAATATTTTATCTATATGCCTGAAAAGTAAAAAAGATATTATACAAGTGAAACAAGTGATGATAGATGTTACTGTTCCAATTCCGCTTTGACAAAATCACGAAAAATTCTATTTTACTTATGAGGCCATAGCCGGATAACCTGAGCTGATTGAGAAAAACGGATTGCAGATTCGAAATCAGCAGGAAAACCTCTATAAGAATCACTTACAAAACCCTTGACAGCAAAATTGATGCATACCAGTGATAGAGATATGCTGTAATTTCACTGCAGAGGGACTTTGTGGCCACTCTGTACAGCTTTACGCAGGATCCGAACCACTTGGCTCGGGTTTACAAGGAAATGAGCTTCCCTAATAATGCCGCAGCTGAAAAATGGTAATTTTTCTGCTAATCTCGTAGTTTAACGTTGCAAATTAGGTAGATGTACTTTTAAGTTATGTTTAAACATTGCAAGTTAATTGTTTTATTTTTATTGTAGTAGTAGTTTCAAACATGAAAAATTAGGTTAGGTGTACTGGCACAGTACTGCCATGTTTAAAACGACCTCTACAATAAAAAAAAAAAAAATTAACTTGCAACGTTTAAACACAACTTGAAAGTACACCTAACATAACCTAACCTAACAATATGTGATCCAAATAAAATCAATTTTACTGTTTTTTATTTCAATAATTTGCGAAGTTAAATCTCGTGGACGAATTTGCGACGTTAAACTACAAGATTACCACTTTTCTTAATCGATATGGCTACGTCGTGGCCACGTCGTAACACCGCTTACAGTTAGATCAGTTAGGTTAAGCGACGTTGGATCTGTTCAAAAGCTGGAGGCCGGAGGGGTAAGTCTCCTTCACATGACTTTTGCCGTAATGAAAGGTTAAAAGTTTTATGGGTATCCGTATACTTTAGCGTCGGAAATTATAACTATTATTATTATTATTATTATTGAAAGTATTAAAACGATATTACAACTGATAAATGTCATTAATGGATATAATCAAATGCACAAATAAGTTAGTTTGGATCACCTGAAGATCAGGGCCCCCAGCCTTCTTTAGTTAGCTTTATAAGGCGAACTAAAGAAAATATCACGACCTAACCTAACCAGTCGTCAAGGGCGTACAGTTGACCTAACGATTGGTTAGGTTAGGTCGTGATATTTTCGTTAGTTAGCCTTATTTTGCTAACTGAAGAAGGCTGGGGGCCCTGATCTTCAGGTGATCCGTTAGTTTTATATTAATTTCTTCATAAGAATTCGTGAATATAGCTGGGAAATAAGGCACGTGATGTACCATGTTGACGACGTAGCTTCTTCTTTGCCCGGTTAGGTCAACTGTACGCCCTTGACATTGGTTAGGTTAAGTTGTGACCTAACCGGGTAAAGAAGCAGCTACGTCGTCAACATGGCGTATTTATCAGTTGTAATATCGTTTTAATACTTTTAACAAAGGGTACAAGTATAGAATCCGTGGTTAAATTATTTCTTATGCTGTGCTGGTTTATAGTCTGTGGTCAAATTCAGAAAATGTAAATTTGTTCCTGTTTACGTCATCTTCTTGTTATTAATGTTTATTTGTTGCCGCTTAGACCTAGTTTAGTCTGAATATTATTGTTGTAGTGTAAGCATGTGATAATGCAGTGCTGTGATCTATCTAGTTGTGAGGTGCCCCTGGTCAACTGAATGCCCAGTTAGGTCAACTGAATGCCAGGTTAGGGCAACTGTACGCCCTTGACGATTGGTTAGGTCGTCATGATATTTTCGTTAGTTTTAACGAAAATATCACGGCTTAACCTAACCAATCATCAAGGGCGTACAGTTGACCTAACCTGCCATTCAATTGACCTAACCAGGCATTCAATTAACCGGGGGCCGCAATTTGTTTGTTTTATTTAGTCAATATTGCAATCTTAGCTTTAAACAATAATGGCTCGTCGTCCTGCTGCTCCTACTGTTATAGTTAGTGCATGTAAACGAAATTCTTGACTTATTCTACAGAAATTTCACGTTTAAAAACTTGTCAGACTTACTGTACATTTTATACCTTGCACGTTTTAAATAAATATAACCACGCCGTTGTCCTGAATAATAATTTAACCACAGTTCTATACTTAGGCCTAATAAAGTTATATTCAGGCTTACGTATTTTTTGTTGATATTAAACTTACAAATAATTTCCGACGCTAAAGTATACGTATACCTTTTTACAAATTATTAAATCTTAATTTTTCGCTAAAAGAGTGTGACGAGTTGCTATATACTGTAACCTCACCTGACGTAGCTATTGTGACTTCTTTAACCTGAACTGAAGCCACTCCAACTGTATCGAGCACTATCACCTCTGCCTTTTCTTAAGCTTCTCCTTGCCCAACTTTATTTTATATAGGTTTAACTGCTCTCCTTAAATAAAAGTTTCATGCTGCGTAATAAATAAATTAAGTTTGAGCTCAATGGCTTTATCATTAATGTTCAGATACTAGAACGTTGTATAATCTCGCATCACACTTACGCTACAAGTTACATTATTCACAGTTAGAAACTAAACTAATCACAAGACAAATACAAAATAACCACTTCCGCTCATACTATTGAAAATTATCCAAGAGAAGATTATCGTACATCGTGCAGAATTTTGCAGCCCGAATTATTTGGAAGGAAGTTTCCTTTCAGAAAGTTTCCTTTCAGAAAGTTTTGTCTAATTTTATAAATCTGAGGAATGGAAAAGGGAATTTTAACTGCACAAAACGCGAAATAAAAGGATAAAGTTTTTGTCGCAGAAAGGAAGAATTTCTAGAACATTTATTTTATCCACATGGAGAACCGACTGCCACACACACACACACACACACACCGAATTGGATATTTTTTTAATAATTAAGGAATGAAAAAACTTTTTCCTGAATCACTTATAATCCGTAACACTTAACGTAATATACAAATAAAATTTGGGTACTTTCCTGTTAACGGGAATACCCTAAAAAAAGTTTTACTGTTTGTTGTGTATTTTTGCTCTCATTTTCATTTAAAGTTTTAAACTAACGAAAATATCACAACTTAACCTAACCAATCATCAAGGGCGTACAGTTGACCTAACCGGGCATTCAATTTACCTAACCGGGCATTGAATTAGCCTAACAGGTTAATATAACGGAAAATGCCCGGTTAGGTCAACTGAATGCCCGGATAGGTCAATTGACTGCCTGGTTAGGTCAACTGTACGCCCTTGATGATTGGTTAGGTTAAGTTGTGATATTTTCGTTAGTTTAAACGAAAATGACGAGAGCAAAAATACATAAACAGTAAAACTTTTTTTAGGGTATTCCCGTTAACAGGAAAGGACCAAAATTTTTTGCTGCACTACAGAAATAAGGCATTATACACCAGCAGTTGTCTGAACCAAATCTACCATACAGGTGAAAGGAACACAGTATTGGAGAACAGGATATTGCACAGTAACAGAACGTTTTGACCCAAGCAATAATAATAATAATAATTTTATTGTTCTTTGCTACATACAGTATATAAGGAATGCAAAGGTATACAGAGAGTAACATATAACACACACACACACACACACCACACACACACACACATATATATATATATATATCTGATAGTGCGACAGTTAATGCATTCCGAAGCATATGTAGCGTAATAAAATAAACTATATAAACAATATAGTAACAACAACAACAATAATAATATCAATATTACAATTTACTATTGTTTTTATACGTGTTTATGGTGCACATCAGTTGCTACAGAAGGCATACATACATGTACATGTGACATATAGATACACACATACATACACGCGTACATGTATGTACACACACACACACACACACACATGCACACGCATAAACATACATATGTCCATACATACATAGAGATGCGTACTCACATATGCAGGTATATGCATGTATACCCGTAAGTATACACCTGCATACATATGTACACACTGTAACACACATGCCCATTATGCATTCAGATAAATGGGACTGTAATGCCTTCATATACTTACATAACATAGAACTACCATTAACAAGCAAATTTAATGCTTCATTGGCAGAATGGAGTTAAATGGTAAATCTTGTTAGATAATGTAGAGTATCGGAGTTATGTACACTAGCTTTAAAGATAGAGGCGCAAAGAGAGAAAAGTACATGGAAATTATTATCTGTTGTAAGCTACAAACATGTTTAGAATACATACAGTTTTGGATATGTAAAGATGTTAGGATGTGTAATCTTATACACATTCACATAACTACACATAATTACATATAGTATTTAGCTAAGATTTGCGGAGCAAGTGTAGTTTACGTCCCCCTGAACAAGGGGACACAAACTACACTAGGTCAAAGTTGGGGAACGTAAACTACACTAGGATCTTTAGGAGACATTTTTTAAATGAATCCATCAAATAAAACGTTAAAACTAACGAAAATATTACGAACAACTTAACTTAACCAATCGTCTATATATATATATATCGTATATTTGTGGAACAGCTTTTCCTTTAAACATGTTTGGTTGAACAATCGACCGTAGTTTATATTTACTGTCTGTTCATCAATTTCTCTCGAAATTCTGAGGTTATTTGTTTTCTTCTGGCTGTTGGGTCGTGAATTCTTATATCCATATATTTGGGAACAGCTTTTCCTTTAAACATTATATATATATATATATATATAATATATATATATATATATATATATATATATATATATATATATACACACGATTGGTTAGGTTAAGTCGTAATATTTTCTTTAGTTTTAACGTTTTTTTTATTATGTATACTTGGACAAAGTTGGGGAACGCAAACTGCACTAGCATAATGTGGGGGGAACGTCAACTACACTAGGCACCACAGGGGGACGTAAACTACGCTTGCTCCGATTATACTTTTGCATTTACTTGGATATTAGACGCCCAACTAAATTAAATATTATATAATTACATATCAAACATTAATTACCTTGCTAAATGAGTATCTTGACAACCTTAGATGTCTTGACATTGCTCATATTTGGTTCTACTTTACCAGTTAATATTATTAGTTTTGTTTTGATATATAGATATATAAAGGGTGTTTCAGGTCGAACCCTAGAAATATGGAAAAGAACACTTCATATTAGGTACGGAATTACTATGACAAACTTCAAATACAAACTACAAATTCCGCCAATTTGTAGTTTGTATTTGGTATTTGAAGTTTGTCATAGTAATTCCGTAACTAATACGAAGTGTTTCTTTTCCATATTTCTAGGGTCGACATGAAACACCCTGTAGAATAACTTATTATGATGGAAACAAGTACTATATAGTTTAATTGGATCACCTGAAAATCAGGGCCCCCAGCCTTCTTTAGTTAGCTTTATAAGGCTAACTAACGAAAATATCACTACCTAACCTAACCAAGCGTACAGTATTTTTGACCTTTGGTCGTGATATTTTCGTTAGTTAGCCTTATAAGGCTAACTAGAGAGGCTGGGGGCCCTGATCTTCAGGTGATCCGTTTAATTCTGTTACTGGAGTAAACGGGGATACAGAGTTATGGTTTCTATGAGTTGATGAAATTATGTATATTCTTCTGGATTTGGCGGTGATAGGTAGGTAGGTTACGTGGATAGAGCATAAATGGCACTGCACCATTTTACTTCTCTATATCGCATCCGGAAAATAAAGTTGGACCCAACCCGTGGTGAGAATAACTACAAATGAAAATTTGGTTCAGAATGTAGACATTGGAGAAAGATTTGGTAATAGCGATCATGCATGAAACGTTTTGAGGTTAATGTTAAAACTTCTCCAAAAATAAATTACTTTAAAGTGCTTGACTTTAGAAGAGCAAATTTCCATGATTTAGAACTTCATTAAGCTTAATAAATTGGGATGAACTGTTAGCGTTCGAAAGTGTTCTTAGCATGTGGGATAATTTCAAAAATCTATTTGTAAATTTGGACACGCGCTGTGTGCCTAGCCTAGAGAGAGGTAATTTAAATGCGAAGTCAAAATGGTGAGACAGAGATAGGAAAAGCAATCGGGATAGAAATGTAGCCTACAAATGGTACAAAGCGAGTCGTTCGCAACAACACTCATAATTATTTAGATTTACGTAGAAAGGCTAAACGTTTAATGAGAAGTACCAAATGCGAGTTTGAAATTCAAGTAGCTAATGGATGTAAAGAAAACCCTAACAAGTTTTACGATTATATTAGTAATAGAAATCTTTTAATGGACAATATTGATACAGTAGATTCAAGCGGTAACCCAGGAAATAACAATAAGGAGATAGCTACAATTTTAAATAACTGTTTACATCGTTTTTACAGTTCAGAATACATATTTTATTCCAGAGGCGAGTAACGTGTTTATAACGGAAATAGGGTTCCTTTGCTCACTGACATAACAGTTTACACTGAAGAAATTGCGTACTACCTTGTGTCCTACATAAATAAATTAATAAATCGTCAGGTCCCAACCTTTTTTACCCAAATCATTAAAAATAGTTAAAAATGTAATACCAGATCCTTTAGTTCAAATTTTTAATAATTCTTTATCATTCATATAGGCTATTCCAATGGGTTTTAAATCAATTAATAGAACTCCAATCTTTAAAAATGGGAGTAAACAAGAAGGGGTAAATTATAGGTCTATTCGTCTAACTTATATTATTGGAAAGCTTTTAGAATCAGTTATTCGGGATCGTATAGTTAAACATCTTGAAAGCAATATTATTAAACAAAGTCAACATGGGTTTCGTAGAAATAAAACTTGTTCAACAAATGTATTAGAAAACGGGAAGCTTGATGGGATTTCTCGAGTTAAAACCTGAATAGCTATATTAAATTATTTTTGGAAACCACTCTTCTCTCCCCTTTATTCTTTTTTTTTTCTCCTTCCTTTTTTTTCTTCCGTTATTACAAAGAGAGCTGCTTGCAGGGAGGGCCAGTCAGGATAAAGTAGAAGTAGCAATGTTCCATTTGCCAATAAATGCAGTAGGAGACGCTGGTCTGGTCTGGTTTCAGAGCACTGGGAGTTCTTAGATGATAGTGGCATCTCGTAGAAAAGGGAAGCTTGACGGAATCTCTCAGGAGTCAAAACCAGTGGCGTAGCTTCGGGGGGGGGGGGGTCTGAGGGCGACTGCCACCCGTGATCGGAAAAATATCTGGCCCAGTAGGAAATCTAGAACCGGTTGTAAAAAATGTTTGGCAATAAAGGAGAGAGAGAGAGACGGAGAGATACATTTCCCTGTGGCCAGTTTTTAAATTCAGCTTCTCATAATAATACATTATATTATAGCATGGCTAAGCCTGTGACGTAGTAGCTTGAAAAACATATTTTAGTCACGGAAAAGGAGCCAAATTTGTCCAGTCGGGAATTTATAACACATTTACCCGACCTGAGAAAAGACCACACTACGCCACTGGTCAAAACTTCCTAATAGACGTTTTCATTTTCAGGAATGCCACTAGCAAGAGAAATTTTAGGTTCTTTTATAGATGTAGTGATATTCCCTTTTGTAATAAATGTATTAGGATGAGCTGGTCTGGTCTGGTTTCGGAGTATTAGGAGTTCTCAGATGATAGAAAGTTTGATGGTAGCCCAATCCTCCGAATAGACGTATTTTGTTTGATTGGATTTTTTTACCCTCCATCCCAACATCTAAAGTCATATGACAGCTTTACATCGCTTCCGAACCACAAGTTGCTACATAATCTGGGTGCAGAGGACGGTCTCTCATCTAATTCCTACCCGAATAGATATATTCAACTTCAGAGAATCTACTTTGGTAGCTACCTTGGTTGATAACCTTAGTTTTGCTTCCGTCAGAATTGTTCAATCTGACGAAGGTCAAGCTTCTTGCTCCACCTTAGGCCTACAACGTAACGTAGAATCCGAACCACAATTTACCACGAGTGGTCAGGAATTACAAAGTCAAAGCCCGGACTCGATCTCACGACCTCTCGATCAGCAGCCGAGCGTCTTAACCAGTAAGGCTACCCAGGGTACCCATTTATCTACCAATATACGGTGTGTGTGTGTATATATATATATATATATATATATATATACAGGGTGGGCCGTAAGTTTCCATACATAGGAAAAATTAAACGTTTGTTTTTATGTTTCAGATACCCTAAGAATATGCGTTTGACGTAAGATCTTGTTTACTGATGAAGCAAATTTTTACGTCAATGGAGAGGTTAATCGGCAAAACATACGTTATTGGAGTAATGCTAACCCTAACTGGCTGAGTCCGACGAAGATGCAAGGTGCCGGTAAAGTGATGGTGTGGGCCGGGATATGGGGTGACAGAATTATTGGACCAATTTTTGTCAGTGGAAATCTTAATGCCGAAAGGTATCTTAACATGTTGCAAGAAGAGATTTTCCCATCCCTGCTAAACGAGGAAGGTAACTTCCCAGTTTACTTCCACAAGATGGAGCTCCACCTCATTATGGTCTTCACGTGCGTCGGTATTTGGATCAGCAGTTTCCGGATGCTTGGATTGGTCGGCGTGGTCCTGTGGAGTGGCCTCCCAGATCCCCAGATCTCACCCCCCTTGATTTCTATCTTTGGGGGCACTTGAAGGCCATGGTGTATCAGGAAAAGATACGAGACATAAATCATCTAAAGGAACGTATCACCAACGCCATTACAAGCATAACGTCAACTGTGCTAATGCGTGTTCATCAACAGTGGGGAACACGTATTGAAATGTGTTTTCAAAACAATGGCAACCATGTAGAGCATATTATATAAATAAAAATGGTTGTCCATAACAAAATGTTTATTTTTCCTATGTATGGAAACTTACGGCCCACCCTAGTATATATCGTAAATCCTCATTTTTTCTTGGTTATTGTTTTTAGATTGTATTAAGCAATTCTGCATAATGAAAATGTTTACATTGTTTAATGTAACGTGATCCTACACTGTAAGGAATTTCTCTAATTATGCCCCTGTCAAATGAATTTTGGGAGCGGGGGATGAGGTGATGACCATCCATTCGTTCATTCATCGATCTTTGGTGTCTGCGCCATAACCTTTCAATCGCTCAATATTAACTGATGAACCTTCATACACATATATATCATCACAAGACTATGTGTTGCGAGCAAGAATCGGGTCCCTCAATCAAAGGTCATGGTGGCAAATACAGGTGGGGACATTGGTGTCATTCAGACATAGCTTTTGTTATCTGTTTAGGAGCCCTGGTATCCGTTCATAAGGGATTTAGAAAGGGTACCTAATCCATCCCCACATAAATAGGGCCCTGAATCTGGGATACAGTAGACTATATAAACACAAACACTACCTGTATAGATTAATTAATTTTATTTCATGTTCTTAGATGATAAACTCGTTCATTTTTTCTTACAGTTTGGGTTTTTCTTTTCTTTTGTCATTGATGAAGTATGAGAGAAATGTATCGGTTTTAAATTATGATCATTTCTGTCTTGAGACCGAAAAAGGACAAAATAGTCATAAAATGTCAGACGTTTTGGGAAACTATCCTGAATTGGAAATCGCTGTCTTGTCAAGTGTAAAATTATTAATTTTTCTTGGATTTATATACCTTTGTGACAGGTAAGGTAACGCTGGTATTTGCGTTAATTTTAAGAGTAGGATTATGGATGTACTTGTGACAAATGTTATTATTATTATTATTACAATACTAAATCTATAAAGGATACTTGTACCGTTTTTATTTACAGAACCGCTATATTCAGTAAAGAAGAAAAGTATTCTTCCTCTCTTCCTTATGCCATAACTGTTCTGATATTTGTTTTAATTTCAACAACTTTTGGAGAAAATAAATTAAGCGAGAAACAAAATACAAAATCCATTTTACTTAATGAAGCACGAGGTAAGACGTAAGAGTTAAAATGCGTTGTCCTATTTAACAATGTGCGTAAATATTCTCCCCTAATTTCAGTTATCCACAGAATATATTTTATTTATTTATTTAATTTATTTAATAATATTATATAACTTAAGTCGTGCATCATTCGTCAGCCAGACTCTGTACTGAACGGACGCATTTCCTGAGCTCTCTGATTTTGCATCTACTTTTGTATATTGCCGAGAATTTTACTTTGGATAGTTTTTGAATTTTATATACTTGCGTTTAAATTTACATTGTTATAGTTAAGTAATTGAATATTAGTGGTTTTTAGCGATTTAGAAGTTTTCATAGCGTGCCGGCTTAATTTAACTTATACCTGTGACGGTTTAAATTTTTAACTCCGCGATGCCGTCGCAGAAAGCGTCGTGTGTTAGGTGTAGGGTTAACCGGTGGTATTCGGAATTTAAGGATTATAACGGCGGTCCAATGGCGATTACCGATAGATCAGTTTGTTTCTTTTGCGAGTTCATGGAGGAATTAGTTGACATAAAACGCAGTGTACGTGAGGTAGCGGATAGACTTGCAACGCTTGATGAGGGCAGGGTTAGGGCTACGGTTGACGGAAGCCGAACCAATACTAACGTTGAAGACGTTAGTAATTTGAAGGGTGAGGTGCGTAACTTAGTTTCTAGTTTAGGTAGCTTGTCGGGAAGGTTAGATAGAGTTGAGGAAGAGGTTAAGGTTAGTCCGAGAGTAGTAGATAGCGAGGGATTTAGAGAGGTTAAGGGTGGAGCTAGGCCGCGTACATTAGGTGATAGGAATCCCCCCCTATCGAGGTTTCGAACCCTTTCGCCCATTTGGAAAGGGACGTGAATGAGGGGGAAACTATTTTAATTGGGGACTCTTTAGTGCGCCACATGGACAAAGAGTTCGTTAAACGGAATCCAACCAATAGGAGGAGGGTCTGTCTCCCGGGGCCAGGGTTGACAGAGTTAGAGACGAAGTGGATAGGGTTGACGTTGCTTCCCGTCACTCAATGTTGGTGACGATGGTAGGAGGCAACGACTCGTATAGGCCCGATACGAGAGTGCCTGACCTTTTGGAGAGATATAGGGGGTTAATTAGGTCCCTGAAGGCGAGGTCAGATAGGTCTTTAGTTCTAGGTATTACCCCTAGGCACGGTTGGGTCTTAGAATTACGTCAAAACAATATTTTTGAATAACAAATTAGAAGAGATTTGTGCTGAGGAAAGTGTACCCTTCGTAAAGCTGTGGTCCGAATTCAATGATCCTAGCCTTTTTATAAAAGATGGGGTGCATTTTAATGAAATAGGTAATGCTAGGCTAGGTAGGTTAATAGACGAAAACGTGCGAAAGCTGTATAGGTCGAAGCCTTCTTTAAACGTTGTGGGTCCGGGAAACGCGGGCCCGACGTGATAAATAGTTTAAAACGCGGGCCCGTGGTAAAAAATAACTTAAACGTCTTTTATTGCAACGCGCGTAGTATTAGAAATAAATTAAATGAATTTAAGGCGGTAATTTATTCCGGCAACTATGATATAGTTGCTATCACTGAAACTTGGTTAAATACCGTGACTCGGGACTTGTTGGGGGAACTTGATATACCGGGTTTTAAAATCTTTACTAATGATAGGTTACATAGATTTGGAGGCGGCGTTTTGCTGTACATTCGTAATTCCCTTAGGGCTATCGAGGTTAAGTTAGATTTTCCGGCAGCAATTAATGCGATCTGTGTTGAAGTTAGGGCGCGTAGTATTAGTTTTAATTTTGTCGTTGTTTATAGACCTCCCGTTCAACCCCTCGATATAGATACTAGATTTTACTCACTTCTTGGTAATTTTATTGACAATCGGAATAGTATAATTGTCGGAGACTTTAACTGCCCTAATGTTAATTACGAGAATTTTACGGGTAATGAAGAGGGTTTGAGATGGTTGAGTTTATGGACGATAACTTTTTACGACAGATAGTTACCGAACCAACGCGCGGTGATAATATCTTAGATTTGGTGATGACGAACGGCGAGAATATAGTCGAAGGTTTAGAAGTAGGCGAGAGTTTAGGATGTAGCGATCATCAAATTCTTAGGTTTAAGTTATTGATAGAAAACACAGGATAGTAACGTAATAGAAGTCCCTGATTTTCGTAGGGCTAATTTTGATAGTTTTGCTGATAGGATGAGAGTAGTGGACTGGGATAACTTATTTATGGGTAATGACACAAATTTGCGTTGGGTGGCGTTTAAAGAAAGTTTTAGGAATATTGAAAGGGAGTTTATTCCTCGTAGGCCCAAGCGCGTAGAAATCGTGGTAGGCCGAAGTGGTGGACTAGGGAAGTAGGCGAGTTCATAAACGAGCGTAATAGAGCGTATAGACTTAACAAGCGCAATGGCCAGGTAGCTAACTTTAATAGATATATCGAGCTTAGACGTCAGGTTAAAAGATCAGTTAGGAATGCCAAGCGTAATTTAGAGATAGTTATAGCTGCGGATAGTAAACATAATCCAAAAAAGTTTTTTGAATACGTAAATAATCGTAAGCCGGTAAAGATAACATAGGCCCTCTAGTGGATGTAAATGGCGCTTTGGCTTCTGACGCTCAGGCGATGGCGGGTATTTTCAATAACTTTTTTGCGACAGTTTTTACCGTAGAGACGTAAATAATGTCCCCGACGTTGACGATATCGTTCCATTTAGTAGCGAGACTATTTTAGATGAAATAACTGTTTACGAGGCTGAGATTGCGCATTATATCGATAGGCTAAAAGTTAGCAAGGCTCCAGGCCCTGACGCTTTTTATCCTAGACATTTGAAAGATTTGAAAGACGTTATCGTAGGCCCCTTAGCGAAGATTTTTAATCAGTCACTCGAAACGGGGATTATTCCTGAAGACTTCAAATTAGCTAACGTCACGCCTATTTTTAAAAAAGGCGACCGCGCGGTAGCTAGCAATTATAGGCCCATTAGCTTAACGTCAATTGTCGGTAAACTTTTGGAATCCGTAGTTAGGGATCGTATTATCGATCACTTAGAAAGTGAGATTTGATTAATAGTAGTCAGCACGGGTTTCGACGCCATAGGTCTTGTTTAACTAATTTGTTAGAATTTTATAACGAAATAGTGCGCGAATACGATAGGCATAGGGCAGCTGACGTTATTTATTTAGATTTTAAAAAGGCGTTCGATACAGTTCCGCATAGGAGACTAATTGCGAAGGTTAAAGCGCACGGTATACGCGGTCAGGTAGCTAACTGGTTAGAAGAATGGCTTCGTGCTAGGAGAGAGGGTCGTAGTTAATGGTAGTGAATCGGGGTGGTTAGATGTAGGTAGCGGTGTCCCACAGGGTTCAGTGTTAGGCCCATTGTTATTCGTAATTTACATTAACGACATAGATGTAGGATTGACTAGTAACGTGTCAAAATTCGCGGACGATACTAAAATAGGCGGTAAGGTTGTTAACGAGGACGATAGAAATAGGATCCAAGACGATGTAATAGGATTATGGAGTGGACGGATAAGTGGCAGATGCAATTTAACGTAGATAAATGTAAAGTTTTGCATATAGGTTCTCGCAACAATAATTACGTACACGATGGATGATAGGGAGTTAGCGAGCGTTGACGAGGAAGTAGATTTAGGCGTACGCGTAACTAAAGATTTAAAGGTTAGGAACCAGTGCCTGGAGTCTTGCGCAAAAGCTAATAGGATGTTAGGCTTCATAGCGCGTAATTTCGAATTTAAATCGAAGGATATTATATTGCCCCTTTACAAGTCCCTAGTCAGGCCTCATTTAGAATATGCCGTTCAGTTTTGGTGCCCGTACTTGCGTGAGGATATTGATAGGTTAGAAAGGGTTCAGCGTCGTGCCACGAAACTTATTCCGTCATTGCGCAATAAGCCTTATGAAGATAGGATTAAAGTGTTAGACTTGTATTCACTCGAAACTAGGAGATTAAGGGGGGAGCTTATTGAAGTTTTCAAAATCGTTAATAACATCGATAACGTAAATTTTGACAAATTGTTCACTTTCGATAATAGTAATACTCGCGCAATAACGGATTTAAGTTGCGTGGCAGACGTTTCATTACTAATATCGCTAAAAACTTCTTTACGTTTAAAGTAATTGATAAATGGAATAATCTTCCCGCGTCAGTCGTTCATTCTACCAGCGTTAATATGTTTAAGAACCGTCTTGACAGACATTTTAAAATATTAACGTTGTTTAAAATTAAAAAAAAAGTTAACAACAGGAGCTCTGGTGGTGGTGCTCGAGGATGAGTCTGTTGACGATGAATGCCAGCTTGTGACATGCCAGCGTGTGATGCCAGCAATAAAAAAAAAAAAAAAAAAAAAAAGACTAACACGAATGTAGATGTAGCTCGTAGCGTAAACTAACCCACTTTTTGTTTAACTTTACCTACTTTTTTTTTTCTCTCCTTACTTTGCATGTCTCTAACTCTTTTCTTGCATGTTTGTAGTTTGCATGGTATGACAGTGAGTTAAGACTGTGTTTGCATGGTTTGTAAGCGTTCTTATTTTACTTCTTTTCATCTTTCACCCCTCTCCTATTTTCTCCGACTATTTTTCTGACTTGTCGGCAGTGGCCGGCGGATGATGATGGTGAGACCTTTTTCCTCTTTTTCTGAATGAATGTTAACCCACGAATGATAGGTGTTGCTCCTTATTTAACCCCTTCTTCTCTTCTCTTAACCGCCTACTCTTTCCTTTCTCTCGGGCTAGCCTTAGAGTGGATCTTAGGGTCTTTGTTAGCCTTAGCTTCTGTAGATCTGTAGATCTTTAATTTGAGCGAAGTAACTTTTTTCCTTAGTTTTATAATAATGAAATGGGGGACTATTAATATTTAAATATCTTTTAGATGCAAACAATTTTAGCACTTAATAAATTTTTATCTTTAATCAACTTTTACTTCTTACTGCTCATATATTAATTAATACATTATATTAACCAATATATGAGCAATACATAATCAATATATTGCGGCGAAATCCATGGTTTTGGTTCGGTGTTGAGATATTTCACGCAGGAAAATGAAGGCAGGAGCAGCGACGTTTCACTCCAATCACGGGAGCATTCTCGAGCTTTAATCAATATAGTGTATTAACCAATACCCAACTCATATTTTGTATATATGTCAGAACCATTATTAAAGTTTCCTCGAACGCAGTAAATATTTAAATTCTAATTTCATGTGTAAAAATTAAGATATAAAGTGAAGCCAGAAAATTTTTAAAATAAGCATACCTGATACATATGTCCATTTTTTTTTTTTTAGGGCTGGTTGTTTTAATTATTATGATCTTGAGATTGGCAAACTCGTCAGAAAGATGGCCAATGCAAGGAGTTCTTTACCTAGCTGAATCGTCACTGCTATTCATGGCAGGACTCGAGTTTTATCAGGAATTTTGGCAGACTAAATTTCCGAGAGGCTATTTCTACTTACGAGTAAATTATTTTTATTACACTTTCCTTAGAAATGGACACATGAAGTACGAAACTTTAAGAGGTTGTAAAAATATTATATAGTTTATTAATTTATTTTTTGTCTTTCAGACGATGTTAAAACAGAACTTCTTAGTTGGTTTTTGTTTGTTTTGTGCTTCGACAAAGATATGAATTTTATTATCTGATTCTGGTAATTCTTTTATCATTTACCTCATCTTCATTCTTCTCGTTCTGCCTCCATTCAACGAAAATAAAATGAATCTCCGATGCATCTCATCCCATTTGTCCAAACTGATATTGCTCATAACTGGTACAGCATTAATAAGTGAATTGTCAGAGGTACAGTTAATATTCTAAGTTTGATACGTTAACGGAGCGGTACCTGGAAATAATATCGGTGAATGTTCGTACTGATCGACATGCTGCCTATAATGAGTTTAATAATACACTTATATTTTAAAAAACTTAGGATTAATAGGAATAAAAATTATGATGTAAAAATCCTTGTACAGTATACTTACTGAAGACCGTCAAACGCATTTACATACAAAGATTTAGTATTTAGGAGTGGCTATTAAATTTTTGGATAATTCTCAGAATTTACAAGACACGATAAATGTGGTATGATACGCTTTAATTAATTATTCATTTATTTTGAAAAATCGACGGCCAGAAAAACGATTAAATTTTTTAAAAATATAGCTCAGCTGTATTCTAAACGTTTTTATTAGGGAAAATAAAAATCTAAGCCTGTGATTTTTCAGTTTTAAGAAGTTTCAGGGAATTAAAAAAATATATTCATTTATAGAAAGATAGGTAAAGTAAGAGATAACATCCAACAAACTGATTTCCCGTCCTACATGGGGGTGAGTGTGCACCAAGGGTTACCTGAGTCAGAGCAAAAACAGAGTAAGCGGCCAATTCAATTCCACGCGATGCTAGCATTTGGAAGCGAACGAGTGACACACCTTTCACAGCCTGCCACCGTAACCATTGAGTTACCAGGTGCCCATGTTTGGGCGAAGTGGTAGACCATATTTTTATAAGTGGGAAACTTTATCTGTCGATAGCTTTATCCATCTATAAGTGTATCCTTAATGAAGGAATATTTATGAATCTAAATAGTCGGTATCGTAATATCGGTTTTAATTCGATCTTCGTGCGTTACTCATGATATTTTCACGTAATATTGAAGTCGTATCTCTATACTGTAGTTACATGGTGATAACCATCTGATATTGAAAAGAGATATCTATGTTCTGTTTTGTTTCAGGAGTCCGTGTTCTCATTCATTTTATGGAAACCTTTATTTGCTACGAAGGAAGGAACCTTAAACTTGTGGGTCCAACACTGGCAGCTCTATAAATATAGGTAAAAGAATGTTTAACTGGATGTGTGTTAACTGGATAATTGTTAATTACTCGATATTTTAACGTCATGCTAACAGCCATTTGGCAACACTAATAATACACCCACGCTGAACGGATTTTTCAAATTTTGCTTGGATTAAAACCATAATATTTTATAAGTATTTCATTATACTCGTGTATAATCAAATAATAAAATTTATATTCAAATACAAAATCATACACAAACAACAGTTTGGCTTCCTAAATAAACACGACAAATGACGCGATAACCGCAATAGTAGAGGCACTTTATAACAATTTCGACGATAAGAAAACTTCAATAATCATTCTACTTTATCTAGCTAAGGCCTTTGACACAGTACCACATGACATACTCTTAAAAAAACTCGAACACTACGGCTTAGGGGGACTACCCTAAAGATGGCTAACAGGACGCAATTTATAGTACAGGACTCGTTTTACCTCACAGAAAAGACGCATCTCCTACGGGGTACCCCAAGGGAGCATTGTGGCACCTATCCTGTTCCTCCTTTACATAAACGACTTTCACGGTCACTAAATAACTCTTCCTGCTACCAGTATACCGATAATACTTCAATCATAACCTCACATAAAGACTCACTACCACTCCAAACGGCCACCAACAATGAACTCCAAAGTGTGTATGAATGGCTTAATGTCAACAAACTATCCTTAAATCTTAAAATAACAGCTTATATAGTCATCACAAAAAAAGAAATCGTTGGCCCCTTTAAACCTACACATACATTCAATCCCTGTTCAGCGAGTGCACTCGACCAAACTTCTAGGAATTACCATCGATTCAAACTTCTCATTCAAAGAGCACACTGAATATCTATGCAACAAATTAGCCAAGATTTCAGTCATAATTACGAAAGCGGGTGCGGCACTCCCAGACAGGGCCGTAACTAGGGTTTAGAAATTAGTGAGGTCCAGATTTTTTTCGAGCGCGGCGGGACGAGCAAAATTCAGACCAAAATGACATCTACAAACACAACCCAAGCTATACACTAAACACAAAACCCTTGTCTATAATTAAATACTGTACAAAGGGACCTGTTAGCAAAAATACTTTATTAAAGCTGCAGCAATATTTCACGGTTCAGTCTCTTTTTTTTTTTTAGGAAATAATTACCGAGGTCCGGACCTCGGTGACCTCATAGGTAGTACGGCCATGCTCCCAGAACAGGTTCTTCGATCCATATGCTTCACTATGGTGTACCCAGGGCCGGCGGCAGCTGCCTCGGGCCCCGGGGAAGGATTGGTATATGGGCCCCTGTTCACTCAGTATTTTATTATGAATGTTTTTGTGCACATAACAAGCAACTGGTTATATGTCCAAGTCACTATTCAAAACATACAGTATGAATAAACAACTCAGAGGAAAATGACTATTTTATTTTTCGAATCAATTATATTAATTCTATCACCATACAATTTATAAATGCAGTACCAGTCCATGCAGGCAAGACAATTGTTTACTGCAAGATTTTCATAATTAGAAGTGTACTTTCTTTGCCTTCTCTCTAGCAAAGTGATAAATGATTCTGATGAAATTTAAAGTACGGGCTAACTGGCTTTCAATTACAATGGTTCCCAGATCTGTCAATCGGTCTTGGGCAGTGGTGGACCGCAGATATATTTTATCTGTTTCAGTTTGACTATGATAATCTCTATAAAATGTATCTTCATTAATTATATTTCCTCTCTTATTTAATCAATTGCTTTATTAATATTTTTAGATTTTATCCCCCTCTTTCCGGGCCCGGAAATTTATTCCGCCTTCCCTGCCCTCTCGGCGGCCCTGGGTGTACCCACACTTACAATACTGTATTAGTGCTTACGGAAGCACAAGTAAATATTCGCTACAGCCATTAGTAGTAATGCAAAAAAGATTAATTAGAAAAATCTATAAATCGAACAAGCATAATGAAAGTACAGATCAAATGTTTCACGAGTTAAAAATTCTCAAACTAGGAGAAATCTCCAAACTAAACATTGCCTCATATATGTATCAAATCGTCAACAGTACTGCACCAAAAATCATCCAAAACAAAATATTAACCTCCCAAATAAAACACCGCTTTAACACTAGACGATTACATATGTACATCAGGAAACCAAACTATACTCAAGATTGTACGACTTGATCCTTATCCTCAACTGGTCTAAATCTTTAGAATTCACTTGATCAAGAGATAAAACAATCAAGGACATTAAAAATGTTCCAAAGGAAACTGAAAGACAAATTCATCAACTCATACAAGCCATAACTCTGTATCGCCCGTCTTATTTCAGCTAACAAAATTATTTCTATAGAGCTAATAAGCAAAAATAATAATAACCGATAAAACAAAACCAAATATGTACAAGGTCAAGGTATCTAAGGTTAAGATACTCAGTAAGCAAGGTATTTAAGTATTTCGACATTTTAATTACCGTATATATTATTTGATTATATGATGTACGAGTATAATCTTATTATATTAATTAATTAATAATGTTAATAATTGATAATGATATTAATAATATTAACATTAATAATATTTAATTATATGATATATAGTCTTATTATTATATTTATATTAATAATTAATTAATTATTAATGTTAAAAATTTATATTAGTATTGATAATATTGATAATGTTAATACAATATATTTAATTATATTAATTATATTTCGACATCTAATATCCAAATAAATATAAAGCTATAATCTTCTCTAAATACCTAAAGTATATGTGATTATGCGTAGTTATGTGAATGTGTAATCCAAGCCGAATATCGTAACTGTATGTACTTCTAAATATGTTTGAAGCTGACAACAGATAATCTCCATATATTTCTTTCTTTGCATCTGTATCTTTAAAGCTACTCTGCGTTATCTATCAAAATTTACCATAAACTTCATTCTGCCAATAAAGCATAAAATTTGCTTGTTAATGGCAGTTCTTCGTTATGTAAATATATGAAGGCATTATCATCCTATTTCTCCTAACGTATGATGAGCAAGTGAGTGTGTCTATATGTCAAAATAAACAATGAATAATTCTTATATTCATATGTTCTTATATTCTTATATTCATTTTTGCATATCGAGTCCAAACTCGAACGCTGTCTGTATATGAAACACAAGTTCGGATAAATTTTTTATTTTCTTTCTATTTTATTTTTGCTGAATAATTGACGAATTATTTTTTTTTTAAATTACTTAATCATTTTTTTAGATTTAGCTTAATAATGTAATCGTGTTAAATTCTGCAATGTTCATTTTCTTTATACATTTTCTCTTCGTTCTAAAAGATGAAGTCATGTATTACTTCACACTTAATTTTAAATTTTAAGCATTTAATTTTGGCTCCTATGCATATTTAATTTTAATCCATAATAAAATGAATATTTCAATTTCCATTTTTAGTTAATTCGGTAGATCATGATAACATCAGATCTGTCAATATGCGGTTTAAAATAAAAATATGGCTTCATCTTCAAATATCTTGCTTATCTCTCTAGACATTGCTGCAGCTAAAATATTTACCTTATCTTCAAATATTTTTCAAAATAATTCAGCCTATTGAGAATAAAAAACAAAACAGGTCAGCATTAAATAATAATGATGTCAACAAAATTTATGTATATAAACGTAGAATTTCTCCAGTGATTATTCTGATTCTGATTTGTCTGATCTGACTTAGAGGCTGAGCATTACCTGTAACATTTTAGCAGTAAACTACAGTAAGAGAATATCTTTATCTTCTTCGAGCCTTGCTTTCTTCCAAGAACTTAGTCTTAAAATAGAGAAAAATAATTTCCGGATACGCTACAAGAAGAATCGGGGAACCCTCAGAGAATCTAGTAAGCTTCACAGAATCTTCCGATCCCCTACAAGAAGAAATCGGAGAGTAGTATAAGAGAAACTATTGCGATTCCCTATACGGTACCAGCTACTCCAAGGTAACAAATCCGTTGCTGCCACCTAACCAGAACCCACGTCAACCTCTTGTGCGGAACGTTCTTCTATACAAGCGTCGTTCTTTACATTAATTATACTGTGTGTTGTTTGCAGTTAAAATGTATATATGTGCGACATGCGGGAGGTGCCCCCTCAGGGCATTGGTTTCTGCTCGTATGTAGGAGAATTACGACTTCTGATTAATCGAGGCCCATGGTGTAGTGGTTAGCATATCTGACCGGCAATCGGAAGATCCCGGGTTCGATTCCCTGGTGGTTACCTCATTTTTCATTTGTTCGTTCTCCCTCCTCATCTTGTGCGGAAACGTTCTTCTATACAAGCGTCGTTCTTTACATTAATTATACTGTGTGTTGTTTGCAGTTTATATATATATATATATATATATATATATATATATATGTCACTCTCTGCATACCTTTTATATGCCTTATATATGTAGCAAAGAACAATAAAATTATTATTATTATTATTATTATTATTATTCACCCATAATGTTAATAATTCTACGCAATCATATTGCGTAGAACGGCTTCTTCCCCTTATGATGTTTCTGCATCAAAGTGTAAGGTTTTCTGGCAGATCATTTCATGAGAGTAGTCAGTCATTGATAAAGGTAGTTAAATGGGCGAAGCCTAAAAAATGAAAGCCATTTTCTGAAACTGTCTAACGTGGCTATATTATATTAACGTTGCCATTTGGTAGTTCATACCAAGTACAAAAAAATATTTAGAAACATTTTTGTCCCTATTTCGAATTTATGCAAAATAATTCAAAGATCAAACAAGTCATATTTGAGAGATTAGTTTACAGGCTTACAAGATTAGTTTACAAGTCATATTTGTTGAATTTTCAATGTGAGGCTACAATTTCAGTTTCCAGTTCGGCGCCTTGTGTGGAATGCTGATGAAAAGTTATACCTTTACTTCTTCAAGATTCGAAACTCTGTCCAAAATAACATGTGGCCCTATTGCAAACATTCTGATAGCAACAACTGGTAGTTTCGCCTTCTTATCATTTTATAAGTTATTCGGAAGCTATTCATCAGTGAGAACATCTTTATCCTTTTTCATCCTTTTGCCGGTGAGTTCGTGCAAAATCATTCCACTTTTTTATAAGTAGAGAAATGAAGTATTTTATCGATCTTATTTCATGGTTTTGGAATATTATTTTTTTATGCAGGAAGACGGGGGGGGGGGGGGGGGCCAAGGGAGAATGCCCGCAAAAAACGCTCCCCTCTTCCCCCATAGAAGAAGAACACAGCCAAATTTAAGGTCCAGGGCTTTTCGAGATACCTGGACACTCTGCGTTTAAAAGATTGGAGGTCACAGACAGGGGGGAAAAATGGGTTCAGGAAGACTGTTCCAGAGTTGACCAGTTGAGTAGATGAAAGATTGAAAATACCGATTAACTATTGTGTTAGAGAGTTGGACAGAAAAGGAATGAGAACGTGTCGAAAGTCTGGCGCTGCATGCTCTCCTTAAAGGATGAGGTATGCAGTTAGACAGTTCAGAAGAGCAGTGTCCGTTATAATAGCGATAGTAAAGAGAGAGGCAACATTGCGGCGAAGAGAGAGTTACAAGGAGTTACAAGGAAAAGAAGTACCTCAAAAGGCCTTGCGGCCCATACCGAGGAGGTACCAATGGTAACGGGTGCCAGGGAAAATTTTGTCTTTCAACTATGCTAGCAGTAGTAGAAAACTGGATAGAAGTTTTCTACTACTGCTAGCATAGTTGAAAGAGAGAGAGAGAGAGAGAGAGAGAGAGAGGCGGGGAAATGATGAGACGAAAACCCTTTGATTCCATCCGTCAAGTACGGTTGTGTGGGTTGATCCACCCCACACATGAGAAGCGTACTCCATACAGGGGCAGACAAGACCCCTCTATAGAGACAGCAACTGAGCGGGGGTGAAGAAATTGCGGAGCCGGTACACACAGCACACCTAACCTCTTAGAAGCTGTTTTGGAAAGAACATGAAACGACAAGAATGTTAAGAGAAGAGGACAGATTTTGTGATTGTTGAAGGTAAGGGGATAGTCGTGCAGAAGATTGTGACGAGTAGACAGATGAGGGAAACGAGTTTTCGAAATACCTTTAGTAAGTTTAGTTAAAGTTAATGTTTATGGTGAGAAAGGAGAAGGAAACTGCTTTCAGCTTGAATAGCTGAAATTTTACAAATATCTTGAGTTCAGTGTTAAAAGAATAGCGACAGACACTATCTTCTGTCATTTAATTCATAATGTAAGTTTCTGTCAGCTATTGAATCCCTTAAAATGAATGCCACATCTATTTAATTAAGAAAGCCAACTTTCGTATATTAAAATTGCTTTCATCCTCTTTGCTTTAAACCTGGAAACAAATTTTATAATTTTAAAAAGGGGACGTGAACATGTACTGCTATCTTTCTTACTTTCCGACTGATTAGGATGAAATTGTCAGCGTTTTTCTGCTTTTTTTTTTTTGTTGGAGAATTTTGTCAAAATTGAGGGAAAAGCAGTTGGAGAATATTTTCAGATTTTTGGAAAATCGAATTGAATGATGTCCGAGTATCGAGAAAGATGGCGGTTATGTTGAGGCCGAGAAATTTAAATTTATAATGTATTGAGTTTAAAACGTAATTAATTATGTTTTCATACGCAGTTTACACTGTGTTTCTATCATGTGTTTTGTAATCACCCTACATATATATATATATATATATTATCACATACAGTATATATACAGGGTGTCCCATAAGTCCGACATCATAGGAAAAATAATAAAAAAAGGCAAAACAAAAGCTTTTATTTACAGAACGTGCTCAATATGTCCACCATTGTTTTCAGTACACAAATTCAGACGTGATACCCAGTCAGCAAGCACACGGTGAATGATGTCAGGAGTAATGGTGTTACATGCCCCAATAATGCGCTGCCGCAAATGTTCAACACTCTTAATTTTCTCTGCGTATACCAGCGCTTTCAAGTGGCCCCAGAGATAAAAATCTAGTGGCGTGAGATCCGGGCTTCTAGCTGGCCATTCCACAGGCCCTCGACGTCCTATCCAATGACCAGGGAATTGTTGGTACGGGTATTCTCTTACTTGGGTGATGTAATGTGCAGGAGCGCCGTCTTGCTGGAACCATGTTGGGAAATTTCCTTCTTCGTTCAAGACAATGGGAAATGCTTCTTCCTTGAGCATACGTAGGTAGGTGCCTCCAGTGACATGTTCATCGAAAAAGAGGGGGCCTATGATGCGATCTTTCCAAATGCCACACCATACCATCACCCGAGATGCACCTTGTTCCTTTGAAGAGGTATACCAGTGAGGGTTGTTTTGAGACCAGTAGCGGGTGTTCTGTCGATTTACCTCACCATTTCCATAAAAAACAGCCTCGTCACTGAACAGAATGGTGGACGGGAAATTGGCATCCCGAGCATATTGTTTCGTAGCCCATTCACAAAATTCCATCCTCCGGTCGGGGTCATCTTCGCTTAATTTCTGTAGGATATGAAGTTTATATGGATGCCATTTGTGAGCCTGAAGAATGCGATGGATGCTACTTTTCGACACTCCTGTCTCGGCGGACAATCGCCGAAGAGACTTATTGGGACTTCTGTTAAAATGAGCCAGGATAGCAGTCGCTGTATCATCGTCAGTGGACCTCCTTGAAGGTTCACTGCGTGGTTTATTTTCTATGGATCCTGTTTCCTTAAACTTTGCAACAAGTCTGCTAACACAACTGTGTTATTGGCTCGCGGTCTGGATGCAGTCTGTTAAATTCAGCAGCGGCCTCTCTCTAACTCCGATTTCCTATGAGTAGAATTATCTGGATTCGTTCTTCCTTGCTCACAGACATTATGGCCTGTAGAAAGAGAAAAATATGAATTATGGTTTGTAGAAATAGAAAAATATGAATTATGGTTTGTAGAAATAGAAAAATATGAATTATGGTTTGTAGAAATAGAAAAATATGAATTTCTCTTAGGATGCCGGACTTATGGGACACCCTGTATATATATATATATATATATATATATATATATATATATATATATATATATATGTGTATATATCACACACACATACAGTATATATATATAGATATATATATAATATATATATATATATATATATATATATATACACATTTAACTGCAATGACCACGCAGTATATTAATGTATAGAAACGACGTAAGTATAGAGGAGTGTTCTGCACACGAGGAAGAGAAATAACGAACAAATGAAAAATGAGGTAACCGCCCGGGAATCGAACCCAGGATCTTCCGATTGCCGGTCAGATATGCTATCCACTACACCACGGACCTCCATCAGTCCCGGGCGGTTACCTCATTTTTCATTTGTTCGTTATTTCTCTTCCTCGTATGCAGAACACTCCTCTATACTTACGTCGTTTCTATATATATATATACAGGGTGGGCCGTAAGTTTCCATACATAGGAAAAATTAAACGTTTGTTTTTATGTTACTGATGAAGCAAATTTTTACGTCAATGGAGAGGTTAATCGGCAAAACATACGTTATTGGAGTAATGCTAACCCTAACTGGCTGAGTCCGACGAAGATGCAAGGTGCCGGTAAAGTGATGGTGTGGGCCGGGATATGGGGTGACAGAATTATTGGACCAATTTTTGTCAGTGGAAATCTTAATGCCGAAAGGTATCTTAACATGTTGCAAGAAGAGATTTTCCCATCCCTGCTAAACGAGGAAGGTAACTTCCCAGTTTACTTCCAGCAAGATGGAGCTCCACCTCATTATGGTCTTCACGTGCGTCTGTATTTGGATCAGCAGCAGTTTCCGGATGCTTGGATTGGTCGGCGTGGTCCTGTGGAGTGGCCCCCAGATCCCCAGATCTCACCCCCCTTGATTTCTATCTTTGGGGGCACTTGAAGGCCATGGTGTATCAGGAAAAGATACGAGACATAATCATCTAAAGGAACGTATCACCAACGCCATTACAAGCATAACGTCAACTGTGCTAATGCGTGTTCATCAACAGTGGGGAACACGTATTGAAATGTGTTTTCAAAACAATGGCAACCATGTAGAGCATATTATATAAATAAAAATGGTTGTCCATAAAAAATGTTTATTTTTTCCTATGTATGGAAACTTACGGCCCCCCTGTATATAATATATATATATATATATATATATATATATATATATATATAAAACAGTTGAATTTCAGTAAATAAACTGAATAAAGAATTATAAATTACTCATTCACTCATAAACATTTTGGTTTCTTCTTCTAGATATTTGGATACATACTTTTAAGAACAATTTTGCTGAAACTTCTTAGGATTCATTTATCAATTTTATCGTACTTGGGACAAGTCTGGTTGGAGATATTTTTACTTCATTTCCATTTGTGGACTTCGAATGATGGAACTGCAGTTTTTAAGTTAATTACTAGTTCTCCATATACAAATATAATATTAATTTTACTAGTTACAATTTTCCTGGCATCCGAGTTGAAACAGCTGACAAAGAATGTAAATGAACTAATATATTCTTCGTTTGTGATCCTTTTGGCCTGTAAAGCAAGTTCAAGAGATAAAGGAAGGTGAAGCTTATTTGGCAGAAAGAGATTAATGAAAGGTAAGTTTATATTGGAAAATTAATTTACTGTTAGTAGTAGTAGTATTTTCAATTGACATTTTAAATTTTCAATAATATAGTCACTAACAGGTATTAATATTAGTTCCAAATACCAAATATTGTACATTGTTAAATACTTCAGAAAATTCCAGTTCCAGAAAATGTTTTTGAATAATGTTTTAATTGTAATTATTTCCGTATTTGACTGATTCTGACAAAATGAATCGAACTGAAGTTGAGAATAAACTGAACGTACTCTATAGTTTTATTATTATTATTATTATTATTATTATTATTATTATTATTATTATTGCCATAAGCATGCTATTAGAAAATGTGTATAAGAACCTAAACAGCAAAAAACACACTGTCTTGGTTTTCCTCGACTTCTCAAAAGCATTTGATTCACTTTTGCATGAAATCTTGTTGAATAAACTTCACACATACGGAGTAAAAGGAAATATCCTCGATTGGTTCAGATCGTATCTGTGAAATCGTCATCAATACGTCAAATTAAGAGATAATTCATTTGACAAGGCGATACCATACTTACTTCTTCCCAGGGCCGGATTAACCATTAGGCTAATAAGGCTGTAGCCTTAGGCCCTAATTTTTATATCATAAACCCTAAATCTTTGCCACAAGGTTGGTTAAGTAATATCATATATAACTGCATAATTATATCGTCAGAGGTGGAAAATAAAAGTTTTTTAGTTTTAGTTATGAATTTTTTTTTGTTATTATATCTGATGGTGTATTATTGTCGATATATAAGGTTGTAACATATATTCTGCTCGATTTTTTAGTTCATTCAGAACAAAAATTAAAGGACTTATAAAAACAAATTTGCTCGAATTTTTAGTTTAGTCACAACAAAAATTAAATGACAATGACACATTAATCATCAATATAATTCCCTTCTTTTTCTATAACCTCCTCCCACCTGTAGAAAACTTTTTTATGCCACGTTCGAAGAAATCCCTTGGTTTCGAGTTAAAAAAAAAAGCGATCACTTCGTTTTCGATGGCTTCCCTGGATTGCAACTTTTGTCCATCTAGGTGGTGGTGCAGACTTCTGAATAAATAGTAGTCTGAAGGTGCGATGTCCGGAGAACAAGGTGGATGAGGCATTTTTTCCCCAACCAAATGCCTCCAATTGGGCAGTGGTGATTCGAGCAGTGTGAGGGCGCGCGTTATCCTGGTGGAATAGAACACCTCTGCGATTAATTAATGCGGGACGTTTTTCTTGTAATGTCATCTTCAATCGTTGGAGTTGTTTGTAGTAGACTTCAGCTGTGATTGTTTGGTTATCTGGCAGAAGCTTAAAATGAATAATTCCTTGCATATCCCACCAAACACATAGCAAAATTTTCTTTGGATGGGGACCATTCCTTGGCTGAGGTTCAGGCTTTGTTTCACGGCTAAGCCACTGATGTCGACGCTTAATATTGTTATAGAGGACCCATTTTTCATCCCCAGTGACGATCCGATTCAAAAACGGTGCCTGCAGTTGCCGAGAATGCAGTGATGTGCAAATATCGATTCGATGTTGAAGATTCGCTTGTGACAAATCATGCGGAACCCATTTTTCAACCTTCACTACTTTTCCTAACAGCTTCAAATGACGATGAATGGTCGTATGGCTAACGCCGAGTTGCAGGCCAAGTCCTCTTACAGTTACCGTTGGGTTTTCCTCCACTGTTGCTTTCAGCAACTCTTCATCTAACTCATTTGGTCGTTCTGTTCGTTGTTAATCTTTCAGACTGAAGTCTCCATTTCTGAACTTCTCAAACCATCTCCTACACATCCATTCGCTCACAACATCATTTCTATAAACTCTTCGAATGTTTCTTGCGGATTCACTAGCGTTAGATCCTTTATGGAACTCATACAGCATCACATGTCGAATGTGCTCTTTCGTGGGCTCCATGTTTTTTCAATTACTGTAATATCGTAGGGGTGGTGTTGTAACTGTATGAAAAACACCAGAGAAAATGTTCATTAGCCTAATCCTACACTAGCCTAAGTCATTCTGTATCATTCTGTATCGTGATAAAACCTGTGCGAACCTGTCGCTGCGTGTATTTTGCGACATTTCTAAAACTATTTCACATTATCTTGAGGTTTTTCTATTATTTATCTATCGTCCGTTTTCTAATCGAGCAGAATTTATAAACAACCTGATATATATATGTATGATTTTCATCCATTTTTGTATGACTGGCTCCAAAGGGTTAATCTGTTTCCGAAAATGTTTTTCAGATGTTGGCATTGTTCCCATTGGGGATACGAAAGTATCATTTGCAGGGGCGTAACTAGGCATACGCATTATACTCACATGCGTACAGTTTTTTTTTTGCGCACATCGTAATTCCGGAAAGTTTTGAAAGTTTTTTCAATTGAACAAGATTTCTTTAAAAAAAATCCTTTAGGAAAAATTTTTGAAAAGTCATTGATCCAAAATATCCCGCAGTAAAATATATTTACACACTTAATTGGGGTATTGATTTAAGGAAAATCATACCATAAAATGACATGTCTTGATAGTTGGTCATTTGGTACTGGAAAAAGTTTTAAAATGATAGTAGATAAATAATCAATTTAAAGCTTAGCATATAATATATAAATTTGCATAAAAATTAAATGAAACGTTCGGCAGGTTTTCCCACAACAACTCGCTTCGCTCGACGTAGATCCGCGCCTGCGTATAGAATTTAAGTCTGGTTACGCCCCTGTGATTTGAATACTTTTTGATATCAGTAGTACTATCTTACGCGGCTGACCTCAATGAAACGAAATGGGTAAATTTTCAGATTTGGGATACTTTTTTAACTTATTTTAACCATTTTCGTACATTTTACTAGTGATGAAATCCACTTGGCTTCATTGGGGTCTGCTAACATGTCCAATGCTTGTTGATTGCTGACAACTGTTGTTTTTAAAAAGCCTAAGGTGTAGCAGCAATGGTAGTGTTGCATCAGTGATTAGATATGCCAGTTGTTTTGGTGAACCATATGAACATTCGGCATAAGTATAACTTGGTGCAGATAGACTTTGACAACTGTACAGCTGGTGATATCAAACATTATTTGCATGCCCACCTGGCCATAATGGTTCAAATGCCAACATCGGTAACCTAATTTTTGCGTGTTTCTGTGCCATAGTTGAGCGTTCTTGTACTTGTGCCTCTGTATCTGTTTTAACCCATAACGCCGGAATTTTTTGTGGGGGTTAATTTATGAATGCGCCTATTTGAAAAGTTAACTAGAGGCAACATGTGATGGTAAAGGGTTAATGAATCAGGTTATTTTATTTGTATATAGAGTTGTGCTTTTGATATGTACCAGGCACGCCTGTGTATGAAATAAACATTATTATTATTATTACTTATTTACTGTCATAAATATATTTTTTATATGCTTGTCGTATCAAATTAAAAAATATATATATCAAATAGAATGGATACTTTTTTGTGTCTTTTGGTACGTTTTGGCCCTGTTTGGGATACATTTTTTTTTTTGTCCACTGGGAACATTGGACGTTGGGAATTTGGGCCTAGTGTAATGATCATTCAGCATGTCGAAGAAAGGAGGATGTTTTGTTTGATATCACAGTTTAAAGCTAGGAAGGAAGAAATCATTCTCTATTTGAATTGTATGCTGTTTTTGCTGGTTTTTTTTTGGTTTTTTTAAAATGTACATAGCTTTGATTTTTGTTAGGTGTTAAATTTGAATAAATATACTCATACATTTCTATTTGTTTGAAGATTATATGAATTATATACAATATATAGTACAATATATAGTTTTCCTCTTATTCGAATGCGCCTCGGTGGTGTAGTGGTTAGCGTCGCTGACTACGAATCCATCGGCCCCGGGTTCGAGACCCGACGGGAGCCGGCGCGCAGCAAAACCCAGCTGTTCATCCTTCCACACAATAAAGAAAGTGGTTGGTAGATAAATGGGTACCCTATGTGGCCTAGTGGTTAAAGACGCTGGGCTGCTGATGGGGCGTGGTTCGGATTCCACGTTAAACTGTGGGTCTAAGGTGGAGTGAAAAGCTTGACCTTCGTCAGAATGAACAATTCGGGCGGAAGCTAACCAAAGGTTATAAAAACTAAACCAAAGGTTAGCCTTAGGCCCTTCACAGCCTTAATCCGGCCCTGCTTCTTTCCATCTTAATTTAGATTTTCTGATAAATGATATGAACAAGCAATCAGAACATGTGTGCTAATAAACTTTTATTAAACCTGACAAAGTCATCTTATATGATTATTATCAGTTTACCACAAAACATACAAATACAAACTATCAAATAAAAATTGGGAATACAACTCTTACAAGAGTGAATGAGGTTAAAGTGCTTGGCATTAATTTAGACGAAAAATTATATTTCAGAAGCCACGTACAACATATCAAATCCAAAATATCAGGGTTTCTGTTCATATTATTTAAACTAAAAAAGACCCTTCCTCAAAACGCACTCCTTACCCTGTATTATTCTTTCATCCACCCACATTTATTATATTGCATTACAACATGTGGATTGTGGTAGCTCAAATAAATATATAAAACATCCTTTGGAAGTCATTTATAAAAAATGTCTGCGAACTCTTTCCGATAATGACAACAAAGTCACACTTCCCCACTGTTTAAAGAGATGAATATTTTAAAACTAAATTACTTAATACAAACTCAGTGTTGCTGTCAATATATTCAAAATTATCAATAAAAATCACCGTACAGCACCCACCCAAAGAGCAATCACCCAACAAATACATCATCATTATAACACTAGACTGCCCAGTGATTTTATACACAAACCAAACTATTCAATGGAAAATGCAGAAAATGCATTCTCTTTCAAAGGAGCAGATATATGAACCTTATGTTGTTTCGTGTGTTGGTCTCTCTTCACACGGAGGTCAAGCTGGTGGCCCCGCCTCTAGGTCTGGCTTGGTGGAGGAGCGAGTTGCTTTCTTGCGCTCTCCACCGTACATAGCCAGGCACGCCCGGCTCATCTGGTACTGTCCTGAGCCAGGCATCCAGTCTTTTCTTGAAGACTTCAACTTTGACCCCCGTTACGTTTCTGAGGTCCTTAGGAAGCTGGTTGAAAAGTCTTGGCCCCCTGACAACCAAGCTATTTTCCTTCAGGGTTGAGGAGGTCCCTTGTCGTGCTTTTAATTTGGGAACACTACACATTCTGCCTTTCCTATTTTCCAGTGTTGTTTGAATGGTAATTGGGTTTAGTTTTAGGTTTGGTACCAGTTTTTCGATCATTTTCCATATGTAGATTATGATGTACCTCTCTCTTCTTCTTTCCAGTGAGTACAGATTTAGTTTACGTAGTCTTTCCCAGTAGTTGAGTTCTTTGCAGCCATCAATCTTGGCTGTGAAATGCCTTTGCGTTTCTTCTAGTTTATTAGTTTCTTCCTTTTTATATGGGGACGTCAAAACTGAGCAGTATTCAAGTTTTGGTATAATCAGTGTTTTTAGCAGGGGAATCATTACTGTCCTGTCCCTTCTCTTGAACGTTCTTAGAACCTGTCCGGCGACTCTTTTTGCTTTATTTATCGCTATCTGATTTTGTGTTTCGAATTTCGCATCATCTGTCATTATTATCCCGAGATCAATCGCTTTCATGCTTCTCTGAATTTCCTGTCTATCTGGAGCATAATATGCAGTCTGTTTAAGTTCTTCTTTTCTACCATATCTCAAGAGCTGAAATTTCTCGGCGTTGAATGACATGTTGTTGTCTTCTGACAACGCAAGTTTCATTACTAAATGTATTTCATAAATCTCTAAAGAAATACTTCATTAGTTCCTACTGATGTATAAGTTCCCGTTTTATAATTAACTATCTAAAATATGCAAATTTCATTAGGCACTTATTTCATAATTTACCCTTTTTTAGTTATTTTTTTTAAGCATCATTTATTTTCTACTAAATATAGACCTGCAGTTGATCATTTTATTTAAAATTAGCGACGTAAAATTGTTTAAATATTCACGTTTATTATTATTATTATTATTACTCTTTGTTAATACTATTACATTTACTTGCCATTTTCTCTTCTCTTTATGCGATAAATAAACTGAGTCCCATTAATTTTGCCAAAAGAGCTTCCAGGCTTCAAACGGCATATTCAGATTAGAAATATTGTGAATATACTATTGTCATATCAAATATCTAAATTGCACAGACAAAATATTGTAAAACTGTCACTTGTATGCTTTTCTGAATAAAAGATATTTTATTTTGTTTTTGTTTAATTCCAGAAATGTCATTAATTTTTACTTTAGTCATTCTAAACTAAAATGTATTATTGCCTCTAAACTTAAGATGTATTGTTTAGCAAATGGGAACTGGGTATTTATTTTTAAAAAAATATAACTGTTTTGCAGCTGAAATGGGACGAAATTTGTTTAAAATATACAAATCATTATTCTTTTTGACACTGTACTGATACAAATGACAGAGCTTTAAATGAACTCGTTAAACCTTTCGAAAATGAAAGATTGGCAGCATTAAAACCACAGTACGATAATAAAAATTGACGCTGCCTTTACAAAAAACAAATCAACAATGTAATTTTCTTGACATCAAAGTCGATTAAACCGAAAGCTAGAATCATATTTAGAATTTACTTCGACATTTCATCTAAATCACTAACAAAAGACGTTTTATTGTCAATATACAATAAATAGCTAAATTTCATTTCGTTCAAATGTCACTTCAGTTCATATTTGTCACAATGAAATTAGTCGTTTGTTAATAAGAGGTAATATCCGGCAAAAGATTTGATTTTCTGTCATATTACGATGAATCATGTAAAAATAATTTGTTAATTGTTCAGATTGCTTGCAAAATATTGTAATGGATTTTTAATTAATAGTGCAATAATAGTGTAATGTCTCTCCCTGCTAATATTGAAAATGTAACTGGGACTGAGAATATCGTCAAATTATGGAAGGAACACCACAGTGAGTTATTTAACTCTGTACGTAAGAACAATAATGTTAATTGTGATGCTACCTATAGTCCAGATATAAGAGTTAGTGTATTTGAGACTAAACAGGCCATAAAATGTTTAGATTGTAACAAATCACGTGGTATTGATGGTATTTCTGCTGAGCATCTGAAATTTAGTAGTGACAGATTAGTGCCTCTGTTAGCTTTGTGCTTTACAGGTTTACTGATACATGGTGTTTTGCCAGATACAGTGTTATCCGTTGTTTTGGTGCCAGTACTAAAAGATAAAAAGGGTAAAATCAACAGTAAAGATAACGAGAGGCCAATAGCCTTGGCCAGTATTATGTCTAAGGTGTTTGAATATATACTCATTAATAGACTTCAATGTTACCTGTATGCAATGATAACCAATTTGATTTTAAAAAGAAACACACAGTGGTGTAGTGCTGTGGGAACGCGTGGGAACGGCGTTCCCTTACTTTTTTTGGTAGACGGAACGGCGTTCCCTCACTATTTCAAATAAATCCAAACTTACAAATCTCTAACGTCATGAAATTTTAATTCCCACCCCTAGAAGAAATATGAGAAAGAATCATTAACTGTTTCATTTCTTTTAGCTTCGACTGAGGCAATGCTAGCCTATAAAGATCTGATGAAACAGTCACCACGGCGTACCAGTTGTTAACTTTTTTTTAGTTAATCGTTCCAGTTGTTAGCTATTTTTATTGATCGTACTGGATGTCGTATATCTAATGACACTGGAAGTACTGCATCTTCAACCTTGGAATATATCCTAATATCCAGTGCATATGACCTCAAAATATCCCTGAAATTGGTCAGATTTCAAAAGATTTCCCGGGGGGCTTACAGTGCCCCCGGACCCCCAGCTGTATGGGCTCTCCGCGCTCACCATTGTCCCCCCCCCGCATCTGAGTAACACTTTCAAAATGCGTTCCCTCACTTCTTTATTTAGCACTACTTAGCACTATTTAGTACTGGAAACACAGTACTGATATGTGTGTGTATGCCTTGAAGGAAATGGTCTGTAAATACCAAACTCTAGATGCTAATGTATTTTTGTGTTTCCTGGATGCCTCTAAAGCATTTGATCGTGTTAATCATGACAAATTATACATGAAACTTGTAAATCGTAATGTACCTGGTTACTTGGTCCAGATATTAATTTTCTGGTATAATCACCGGACAATGATTGTAAGATGGGGGTGGGGTTAATTCAGAGCCATTCTCTGTGACCAATGGTGTCAGGCAGGGAGGGATACTATCCCCCTACTTATTCAATGTTTATATGGATAATCTTTCTGTTGTGCTGAACACCTGTAAAATAGGCTGCTATATTGGTACAATGATTGTTAATCATCTGATGTATGCAGATGATCTAGTTCTTATTTCTCCATCTGTAAAAGGGCTCAGCACACTTTTGAAGGTGTGTGAAAGGTATGGAAAGGATAACGACATAAAATATAATCCTGAGAAGAGTCATGTTATGATTATGAGGACCAAGGTGCTGTCAGAAGTAACCCAGACTAAGTATCTTGGCCACATACTAACGGATAGTCTTTCAGATGACTGTGATATTCTAAGGCAATGTAGACAATTATATGCTCAGGGAAATACTTTGGTTAGGAAATTTTATGTGTTCAGTAAATGTTAAGTTGATTTTGTTCAAACCTTTTTGTACTCCAATGTATACAGCTCATTTGTGGTGGAACTACAGGATGTATAATTTGAGGAAATTATATATTGCATATAATAATGTTTTTAGTTTATTAAGGACTCCAAGATTTGTAAATGGTGCTTCTTCTAGTGTCAGTATGCTGTATGTAGTCAATAAGGTGCCTAACTGTGCCAGTGTCATTCGCAATTTTGTATTTAGATTTATCACTAGGCTTAGTGAGTCAGTCAGTAAGATAACAGAAGAAGTGGTGAGCTGGAGCCGGTTCGCACTGTTCGCGCGAACCGGTTATTAAAATTTTGAAGCATTTTAGAACCGGTTGTTAAAAATTGTTACGAAAACAAATATTGTTATAAAATGATCTTAAAACCGAATAATCTTATAAAACGGTGTACAAAATAAAACGATGTACAAAATAAACTTCAAATGCAAAGGAAAAATAGCACTATCTGGCCATTTGGAAATTACTACCTAATTAGTATTAAATAAGGTATGTATTTAAATGTTCTTCAAAATAATAATTTCTTTCTCTGTTATCTTGAAGATATTTTGTAATTACTACCTAATTAGTAATAACTAATATACTTAAATATTCTTCATATTTTCTTCTTTTCAAATTTATTCTAAATTTTTTTTTTTTTATTAAGTACGAGTACAACTCCCAATGACACAATGCATTGCCACTTCTCGTGGAGAAAGGTACAAAAACTACATACTGTGGCACATCCTTTAAATCAGAACCTTTTATATAGGGAACCGGTTGTTAAAATTTTGGCAGCTCATCACTGAATAGAAACCATGGTTAGTGGACTGGTCTCCGATATATTGTATAAATCTGAAATCTGGACGCAGTAGCGTAGGCAATTGTATAGTCATTATACACAGTGATTCACTGGCCTACTTAGTCAGTGCTCCAGACAACTATCTCTTAATCTTCTATGGACCTCTTGTATAATGTTTGTACCTGTTGAGTCTGAAATAAAGTGTTTGTTTGTTTGTTTGAATTCACGAAGACTTCAATCTTTCCTAAAGCTTAGCCACTTCGTGCTTCCCAAGAAACATTATACTGGAGTTGGTACCTCGCATTTAAACTATTTGTATTTCTGTAGTTTGGTTTAATCCGTTAAGCAAGTATAAACGGGTGTAACACTAAAGGGAAAAATCACTAAAAGAAAGCTGAATGGCAACACGAAGGGATAAACAGAGCAACGCGGCTGTTCGTTTTGTTTTTGGCTGGACTAGAGCATGGTTATTCATATCTGACTAAATCGTTGGTGCGAAGTTTAATTTGGTGATGTTTCTAAGGTGACAAATGGGGTAGAAAGTTGTTAATAACTTATAATAGTTAGGGGTAATGTCTATAGCTTCTAAATTAGTAAAGTTAGAGAGTTTAGGTAGACTGCTTTGTGGGACGCAGGAAATCTATGGTAGGCCCTAAAGAATATCTAATTCAACGCACTGGTAAGTGCCTTTGTTTGTTGTTTAGAAACCTAGTAACTTAGCGGGGTCACTAACCCCAAGCTATTACAACTTATAAATTCATACAATATTATACTAATGTTTGTGAAATGACGTTGATGGGCCAAACCGTGGTGTTGACATATTGTTGCTTGCTGTCGCCGTTCAGGAGAGACTACATATGGACGTGTCAGTGGAAACCGTAAGGTGACGGTTGCATGAAGTAGGATATCACCACCGGTGTGTGGCTGATACCTATTATATTAATAGTGTTTTCCAGATTGTATTTGTATTATCAATGTGGAGAGATAATGATTCAATCACGATGGACAGATAAACCCATTAATGTTTTCCAAATTTCCTGTTGCAATATCAATGTTGCGATATTATTAGATCTTAACAAGGAATATATTACAAAATAAAACACCAATTCTTTATTACAACAAATATGCAATGGTTGAGAATGTTTTACTAAATAGTTTATCATACAAAATGATAGTCATTGTTATTTTTTTCTTATTTTATTGGGTTCAGAATCCCAGCTGAGCTGTGAACGGCCAAGCTCTGAAGGGCCAGTTTAACCTACAGCCCAAGTAAGCTAGACTAAAACTTACTGATTGGAGGTCCTATTAGGTCCTACCTCAGGGTTGCTGACTCGATGTGGGCCTACCTTAGGCCTCAGTTGAATAAAATTAAGATAAAAAACAAAAGGGGGACTATTTATGGTCTTCTTTCTAAACCTTGCAACAACAACACAACCTGCACCATTGCACGATGCAACAATCTGTATCTAAACAACCAAACTGAATTGCAAGAAAGCTCTCTATAAGACCACGCCCTGTAGGTGCCGCATTCAACAAACGAGTAGGAAGGACGCGCAGCGCCCCCAAAAAAATGATGCCACAAGAGTGCCCAAACAATGATGCCACAAGCGCTCAAAATGCTAGCTCTAAATTAAGTGAATTTTTCACTAACCTTACAATTATGAGATGGATATATGTATATATACCTTAACTTAATATATACAAGCAATGCTGCATCAATCAGCTTAGTCATCATATCGCCTTGGGACAACAATGGCTCTTACTCTTCTAGATTTTCTAACAGTCATACAAAATGCTCACAATTTGCCATAGATTAACATAAATGGCACAGCTATACCCAGTTCATAGTTAGTATTTGGTCCAGCCCCCGTTATTGTCTATTACATCTTGTAATCTGTGTGGTATAGATACAATATGGTTATGTATGATGTGTGGGTTCCTTCGGAACATCTCCCACTCAGTCATAGTGTGATCCAGCAGTTGGCGGCTGGTCCACTCCTGCCCAGGCTCCCACGAGTTCACCACATTCCCCCACAAGTTCTCAATGGGGTTGAGGTCACACCGCTTACTAGGTCAGTCCAGTAGTTCTAGATTTCGCTGCTCCTCAAACCACCTTCTAACAATCTTGGCGGTGTAGATGAGAGAGTTGTCCTGAAAATGGATTTTAAATATTAAAAGTAAAATTATATCTCATTCATACGTTTCATCAGTAACCCACTATTCGAGATAGGTTTTAACCCCTATGTATTAGAGGTTTCTCTCAGCTAAATGTAATTGTACGCCGTATACAAATAATACAGTCTGTAGTTATCTAGAATAAAATCCTAAAGTGTTGTCATAGTACTGAAAGAGTTAAAGAACAATTTTATGACCATTATTCGTCCCATGTAAATGTGGAAACCGGACATACAAATGCGTGTAATACATAAATCTTACTCTAGTAATAATATAATATGCTATAACACACAAATACAACATACCTGCATAAAGATAATCTGCTCAGGATAGGGCAAGGCATACGCGGGTACAAAAGGCAGCATCACCTCCGCCATGATCTCTATATATTGATCTGCCGTAAACCTCCCGTGGATCTCAATCACCTCTCCTAGTCCTTGCAGGTGCATCCATCCCCACACATTCGCCGTCACGTGCCCACTCCGTGCCACTTCGTAAATATTTTGGCGGGCATATCTCGTGTTGTCCTGTCGCCAACACCAAAGACAGCCGTCAGTTGTAGACGCAAACGTCTTCTCGTGAGAGAAGATAACTCTGCTTCAGTATGCGAGATCATCATTTACTGTATATGCTGGCGAGCAAACGAGAGCCTGGCCTGACGATGTCGTTCCTCGAGCCTCTCTTTTTTGGCAGGAGTACGGTGGTGATATCCTGCTTCATGCAACCGTCTCCTTACGGTGTCCACTGACACGCCCATATGTAGTGTCTCCCAAATGGCGACTGCGTTGTTGATAGGAACGTTCTGCACTTCGTTGATTATTCTCCGGTTTTCTTCTGGGGTGGTCTTTCTTCGTGCCCTACACTTAGGACGATCTACCAGATTCCCAGTCTCCTGCCACCTCTGCATCCAGCGTCGAACAGTAGGATTCGAAATTCCCAGTTCCATGGCTATATTAGCTACAGAGAGGCCTACTTCCCACATATCAATTATCCGGCCTCGCTGTGCAATTTTATCTTGAGCTGGATTCATTTTTAGAGTCGATGTTCGTCATACGGTGTAGAAATATGGTATGAACATAGAACATGCCAGTAACCATGTTAACACCTAGGTTTGGCCCATCAACGTCATTTCAGAAACATTAGTATAATACAAGCGGTAGCTCGTTATCGCTCGCGACCGTTGTACAACTTGGCCCTCCGGGCGGGTAGCACTGTGATCCAGCTACAAAATTTTAAAAAACGCCATTACCACACAAAAGTAAAAAATGCCATTACCCCGATTACCCCCACCCCTCTCCCCATTACCCCCACCCCCACTACCCCAATTACCCCTCCCCCTCCCCCACTACGGTTGCGTTCTTTTCTGTAGTTTTATCGCGGTGCTGGGGCCTTCTGACCCAGTAATTGTGACCTAGGACCGGGAAACTTGCCAGAGCACATCGGCAACTCATGGGCTATCAGTTGGTGGTGGTTGCAGAATTTTCCGATGTGCCGTTTAGTCTGGGCACGGTTCCAAACAAAGCGGACACACACACACACACACACACACACACACACACACACACACACACCTTTATTACCTTTATTAATAATTTTAGAATAGAATAACCTTTATTAATAATAATAAAATAAACACATTTTTTCAATTTACAATGACATGAATAATTGTGAAGCTCGACTATTTATTTTATTTAATTTGGCCCTGAAGCTTTAGGCTTTACTGGGCTCTTATTAAAAATAAGCAGCTAGTTGCTATTAATTAATAATAATAAATAAATAAATAAGTAAATAAGTATTATTAATAGCTAAAACATGTATTACAATATTAAACAATATTAGTGGACATTAATCTTAGATTTGTGTTAATATGCCATTATTAATCGGGATTTCAACTTGGTTTTAAACAAATTTACAGTCACAATATTTTTTATGTCGGCATGCAAGTGATTCCAGAGTTTCAATCCAATGAAAATGGGTAGTTTTTGAGATGAAGACAATCTAAATTGAGGTATAACAAGTTTTGATCTCTTTCTGGTCTGATACGAGTGGATTTCTTGATGAGTTACAAAATATCTATTTACCCATTGCAAATTAATGATTTTGTTCTTACACTTGTAAATAAAAATAAAATGTGCTAGTTTGGTTATATCGTTGAGTTTTAGTAGGTTTAGCTCTTTAAATAATGCACTAGAGTGATCAAGGAAATCAGCATCAGATAATAACCTTATTGCTCGTTTTTGGATGACAAAGATACCATTTAATGCATTGTTAGCGGAGTTTCCCCAAACAAGGGTGCAGTAAAACTGCAGTATGTTATATAAGGAAGAACAAGAGCATGATAAAGAGTCAATAAAACTTGTTTATGGACTACATTTCTAAGTTTAAACATTATAGCAACGCTCCTTGAAATCTTTTTCGCGATATAATTTACATGATCACTCCATTGCAAATTCTTATCTAGCATTACACCAAGAAATTTTGTTACAGTACACTCCTTTATGGCGATTTCATTAACATAAAGTTCATCAAGATATACATTTCTTTTATTAGTAAAAATCATGAAATTTGTTTTACTGGTATTTAGGAAGAGTTTATTGGTGGTCAACCATTTCATTGCACTGATGAACTGAATGAAATATATTCTTAGCTGTATTAACATCTTTGCAAGAAAAAGAGATAGTTGAATCATCTGCAAACATTATGAAGTTCAGTATATCAGGTGAACGTGGAAGGTCATTTATATATAATAAAAATAACAGTGGACCCAGAACTGAGCCCTGTGGCACACCGAAGCCCGTAGCCAAGGGGGTGCCGGGGGGGGGGGGGGGGGCAAAGCCCACCATGGAAAATAATATGCCCCCCCTGGGAAAACTCAGCACTTTATAAACAGTATTGTTATTCGAGAATTTTTTTTGTATTTTGGTTCTAAGAGGAATAGGTGAAGTGATAAAATAACGTTTATGTAATTATGTTTTCTGCAGTATATTTCGATATTCACAAAAAATGACATTAAATTTTTTCATTGTCCCCCTTGTCAATTTCTCCGCCCCTCCTACTGATTTGGTCTGGCTACGGCCCTGGGCACACCATGTTTGACAAGCGCTTTAGTTGAGCAAACCTTATTTACTGATACAAAATGATATCTATTGGACAAATAACTTTTAAACCAATCACTGATTGCTCCTTTAAAGCCGTAACAATATAATTTATTAAGTAGAATATTATGGTCTATTACATCAAACGCCTTACTCAAATCCATAAATATTTTATCATTATTTCTTTGTTCTCCTTAGCTATATTTACATTTTCCATAAGATTTAAAATAGCCATCTCCGTTGTTTTATTATTACGGAAGCCATATTGATTTGGAGATAATAAATTGTAGGATTCTAAATATCGCTGCATTCTACTTTTTACAATTTTTTCAAAAACTTTGCTGAACACAGATAATGAACACACCGGCCTGTAATTTGTTGCTAGTGTAGGATCACCCCCTTTAAAAAGGGGTGTTATACAACCAGTTTTTATCATTGATGGGAATATTCCTTTGGAAATAGAAATACTTTGATTGATAATTTTAGCCAAAGTTACAGATATCTTATTTTTGACAAGTTTCAATATAGGTACAGGAATGTTATGAATATTATTTTTTGTATTTTTTAATTTACCAATAATATTCTGGACCTCATTAGAGGTAGCAGGAACAAAAGAAAATGAATTTAGTGGGCTGGGTAGCATATATTCTAGAAGTGAGTGATCATTATTTATTAATTGTGAGCGAAGCTTATCCGCTATTGAAGTAAAATGTGCATTTAAAGAGTCTACAATAGCAGTATCATCAGTAATTTCTTTATTATCAAACATTTAATCTCTCTATTGAATTTTTCTTAATTTGTTTTCCGAGAAGATTGTTTATAGTTGTCCAAATGTTTTTCATGTCTCCTTTATGTTTGGAAAATTGATTGTTATAATAGTTATATTTTGCAATTTTGATTATTTTAGTTAATTTGTTTCTGTATTGAGTATATTGTATTTTAGGAATTTTGCTCTGTAATTGCAATTTGAATAATTTATCTCTGTTCTTTATTGAAGTGATAATTCCTGGAGTGATCCATGGATTTGCGACACTTTTGGGCGAAACTGTTTTTCTCCTTAAAGGAAAGCAAATATTAAAAATATGGAATAAGGTGTCATAGAAGAACTGAAACATATGATCTAGGTCATTTAAAGGTTCGTCACAGTCAAGTCGAGTATTTTCTACAGCCCCAATAAATTTTCTTTTGTTAACCTCTGAGAATATTCTGTAATCAATAGTTGTTTTGTCCGCAACCTGAACAATGTTATAGAATATAGCGTAAGTAGGAAAATGATCACTGATGTTAGTGGTTATAATTCCAGAATTTACGAGAGCATTGCTATTTACAAAAATATTATCAATCGTAGATTCTGTTATTCGATTGCCATAGCTGCAGACTCAAGTGGGTTTGGTAATAGAATGACTAAGATAGAAAGAATTCATTAAGTTTAAAAATTTATGAGAGATTGCTTCAGATTGGAAATTGATGTTGAAGTCACCCGCACCTATGGCATTCGATTTATGAAAGTTGCATAACATATTATATAAGTGAATTAAAAAGCTATTGATATTAGTATTAGGTGGTCTATATATTTCATGGACAGAATATACATTACTTTTGTCTTTTATATTCACAATCAGGTTTTCATTGTCACTATTACATTGAGAAAATACTTCGTTAGAGTCGTAAGTTTGATGCACATACACAGAAATACTCCCACCAATCTGACCATCTCTTATAGTATGATAAGCAACGTAATTATCTATATTATATACGCAGGGGTGGCCAAGTTTCCTGAACCCAAGAGCCACATACGACGTTTTTCAGATGTACGAAAGCCGGAAAATATTTTAAAAAGAATTTAATTATTAAAAACATATACATATAGTTATACTCACATTATTAAATTGTTTAATTACTGCTTGTAGAAGGCTTAGTTTGGGTCTTCATTTTGGCTGTTAATGCTTTAAAGTCTGGCTGATGTGATGTTAAGGCGGTATGAAGAAGTTTAGTCAGGTGTTCGTTAGTGAGGGCAGCACGATGTTTTGACTTTACAAACTTCATTACCGAGAAAAATGCTTCACAGCAATATCGCTAGTTGAGGGTTATCTTTAATATCTGTGGATTCATCGAAGGCCAAACTGAATGCAACAGAATTCTTCAAATCACTCTGCAACGAGCATGCACAGTAATTTTGAATAGAATAGAATAGAATAACCTTTATTAATAATAAAATAAATACAGTAGTCTTTTTACAATTTACAATTTTTACAATGACATAAATAATTGTGAAGCTCGACTATTTTTTATTTTTTTTTTTATTTGGCCCTTAAGCTTTAGGCTTTACTGGGCTCTTATTAAAAATAAGCAGCTAGCCGTTATAAATTAATAATAATAAAATAAATAAATAAGTATTATTAATAGTTAAAGCCTGTATTTCAATATTAAACAATATTAATGGACAATATTAAACATTATTAGTGGACATTAATCCAAGATTTTTGTTAGTATCCCATTATTAATCGGTATTTTAACTTGGTTTTAAACAAATTTACATTCGCAATATTTTTTATATCGGCATGCAAGTCATTCCATAGTTTCAATCCAATGAAAATGGGTAGTTTTTGAGATGAAGACAATCTAAATTGAGGTATAACAAGCTTTGATCTATTTCTGGTCTGATACGGGTGGATTTCTTGATGAGTTACAAAATATCTATTTACCCATTGCAAATTAATGATTTTGCTCTTACACTCGTAAATAAAAATAAAATGTGCCAGTTTGGTTATATCATTGAGCTTTAGTAGGTTTAGCTCTTTAAATAATGCACTAGAGTGATCAAGGAAATCAGCATCAGATAATAACCTTATTGCTCGTTTTTGGATGACAAAGATACCATTTAATGCGTTGTTAGCGGAGTTTCCCCAAACAAGGGTGCAGTATGTTATATAAGGAAGAACAAGAGTATGATAAAGAGTCAATAAAACTTGTTTAGGGACTACATTTCTAAGTTTAAACATTATAGCAACGCTCCTTGAAATCTTTTTCGCGATATAATTTACATGATCACTCCATTGCAAATTCTTATCTAGCATTACACCAAGAAATTTTGTTACAGTACACTCCTTTATGGTGATTTCATTAACATTGAGTTCATCAAGATATACATTTCTTTTATTAGTAAAAATCATGAAATTTGTTTTACTGGTATTTAGGAAGAGTTTATTGGTGGTCAACCATTTCATTACACTGATGAATTCTGAATGAAATATATTCTTAGCTGTATTAACATCTTTGCAAGAAAAGGAGAGAGTTGTATCATCTGCAAACATTATGAAGTTCAGTATATCAGATGAACGTGGAAAGTCATTCATATATAATAAAAATAACAGTGGACCCAGCACTGAGCCCTGTGGCACACCATGTTTGACAAGCGCTTTAGTGGAGCAAACCTTATTTACTGATACAAAATTATATCTATCGGACAAATAACTTTTAAACCAATCACTGATTGCCCCTCTAAAGCCGTAACAATACAATTTATTAAGTAGAATATTATGGTCTATTACATCAAACGCCTTACTCAAATCCATAAATATTGACATCATTATTTCTTTGTTCTCCTTAGCTATATTTACATTTTCCATAAGATTTAAAATAGCCATTTCCGTTGTTCTATTATTACGGAAGCCATATTGATTTGGAGATAATAAATTGTAAGATTCTAAATATCGCTGCATTCTACTTTTTACAATTTTTTCGAAAGCTTTGCTGAACACAGATAATGAACACACCGGCCTGTAATTTGTTGCTAGTGTAGGATCACCCCCTTTAAAAAGAGGTGTTATACAACCAGTTTTTAGCATTGATGGGAATATTCCTTTGGAAATACTTTGATTGATAATTTTAGCCAAAGTTACAGATATCTTATCTTTAACAAGTTTCAATATAGGTACAGGAATGTTATGAATGTTATTTTTTGTATTTTTTAATTTACCAATAATATTCTGCACCTCAGTAGAGGTAGCAGGAACAAAAGAAAATGAATTTAGTGGGCTGGGTGGCATATATTCTAGAAGTGAGTGATCATTATTTATTAATTGTGAGCGAAGCTTATCCGCTATTGAAGTAAAATGTGCATTTAAAGAGTCTGCAATAGCAGTATCATCAGTGATTTCTTTATTATCAACATTTAATTTCTCTATTGGATTTTTCTTAATTTGTTTTCCGAGAAGATTGTTTATGGTTGTCCAAATGTTTTTCATGTCTCCTTTATGTTTGGAAAATTGATTGTTATAATAGTTATATTTTGCAATTTTGATTATTTTAGTTAATTTGTTTCTGTATTGAGTATATTGTATTTTAGGAATTTTGCTCTGTAATTGCAATTTGAATAATTTATCTCTGTTCTTTATTGAAGTGATAATTCCTTGAGTGATCCATGGATTTGCGACCCTTTTGGGCGAAACTGTTTTTCTCCTTAAAGGAAAGCAAATATTAAAAATATGGAATAAGGTGTCATAGAAGAACTGAAACATATGATCTGGGTCAATTAAAGGTTCGTCACAGTCAAGTCGAGTATTTTCTACTGCCCCAATAAATTTTCTTTTGTTAACCTCTGAGAATATTCTGTAATCAATAGTTGTTTTGTCCGCAACCTGAACAATGTTATTGAAAATAGCGTAAGTAGGAAAATGATCACTGATGTTAGTGGTTATAATTCCAGAGTTTACAAGGGCATTGCTATTTACAAATATATTATCAATCGTAGATTCTGTTATTCGATTGCCATAACTGCAGACTCGAGTGGGTTTGGTAATAGAATGATAAGATAGAAAGAATTCATTAAGTTTAAAAATTTATGAGAGATTGTTTCAGATTGCAAATTGATGTTGAAGTCTCCCGCAACTATGGCATTCGATTTATGAAAGTTGCATAACATGTTATCTAAGTGAATTAAAAAGCTATTGATATTAGTATTAGGTGGTCTATATATTGCATGGACAGAATATACATTACTTTTGTCTTTTATATTCACAATCAGGTTTTCATTGTCACTATTACATAGAGAAAATACTTCGTTAGAGTCGTAAGTTTGATGCACATACACAGAGATACCCCCCCCCCCCAATCTGACCATCTCTTACAGTATGATAAGCAACGTAATTATCTATATTATATAGGTTTTTAATACTACTATTTAACCAAGCACTGATCTGGGAAATACGTCTCTCTGTAGTGTGGCGGGAAATAGAAATACTTGCTATTTGTTCTCGAAGCTTTGTGTTATCTGGAGCGAGAATTGCAGTAACATCGGCAATATTCTTCTTCACAAATTCTCCACTACTGTAGGGAAGTTGAGCACGAGCAATATTCCATGCCGTAACAAAACTAGCTTCAGTAGTTAAGTCAGCTGTCTTACACAATGATGAAAGTACAGTTTGTTGAGCAACTAGGCTAGATTTCAACATTGTTAACTTAGTCTTCCGCAATTCTGATTTGGGAGGATATTCCGTAATAAAATTTTTATGGTTAGTTTCATGATGACGCTTTAAGTTACTGGCTTTAAAGTGATTGAGTGCCACGTGGCAGATAAGACACACAGGTTTCCCACCCTTAACAGTAAAGGCAAAGCTCTCCTCCCACTCCTGTTTAAAAACTCTATTTTCTTCTTCATATTTCCGTTTCTTACACTTTGTCTGCTCAGTCATTTTAATCAACTAAGGGGTTGTATAACTTTCACTTGTATAGCTGAGAAAAATAGAAAAATAGCCACTGTTTGATCTAAGAAGCCAATTTTAAAACACACTCACTCGTTACTACACGCGACCCGCAGGGTAGCTCGAGGGGTACTGGACACTGGTGAGTGGCGATTGGTATTAATTACATAATTATCCCTCTTTGTGCCTGTCACGCAAAAGAAATTGTCGTACGCATGACGTATTTTATTGTCAATTCAATTTTTCCTTGTTTTTTTTATATTTTTTTGTTATGTGAAAAAAAAATTATATTTGTATTATGAATTTTGTCTTTTATGATAAATACAATAAAAACCAAAATTGTCTCGTGAGCAGCAGTTAAGAACCTCGAGTGCCGCATGCGGCTCGCGAGCCGGGGTTTGGCCACCGTTGTTATATAGGTTTTTAATACTACTATTTAACCAGGTTTCCGTGAGAATTATAACACTAAATTTGACCGTAGAAGTTTTCAAAAGGGCCAATAAGTAGTTATAGTTCCTAGGTAAGCTTCGAATGTTTAGATTTAGCACTGAAAGATTTTTATAAATATCTTTTTATAATACAAAGGCATTAAACTCATCTATCGATGAGACCATGCAATTGCCTACACCAGATTCCTGTTCTAGATTCTCTAAACTGGATACAGAATTTTTTGGTAATGAATTGAAATGATTAATATCGACACATATACTATGAAAGTCTTTATCGATGAAAGCCATTTAACGGTAGTTCTCAAACAATTTCACTAAATACAGAATACGGGAATAAGGGGTTACCGCCCAGTTGAGCCGAGAAAGGGAAAGTCGACTGTTGAGATTGTATGCGGAGTTATTCGCAGGCCTCCTGTGTGCTGACTGTCGGCTGGCGTTTTCGTAGTTCTCATAGCTTCGAATGCTTCTTCACTAACAAGGTGAACTCCTTTGACCGAAGTATTCCGCGTTGGAGGAGTCTCTCTTTCTTTAATAATTAACTTCGCTCCAAGGAAGTAGGCAATAGCGAACTCAAAATTCAACAAGTTAAGAATGGCAAACCTAATGTTTCAACAGGGAAAAATACTTCGAAAAAAAAATATGCTCCACTATTTCCATATAGCCAATTGATGGGGTTGTACTTGTATCAACTAAACCGAACACCCATACTTGATATGCGGGATATTTTTGCTACCCGCACACGAAGGGTAGCAAAAATAACTGAATGCCCGGTTAGGTTAATTGAATGCCCTGTTAGGTCAACTGAATACCTGGTTAGGTTCATTGAGTGCCCGGTTAGGTCAACTGTACGCCCTTGACGATTGGTTAGGTTTAGTCGTGATATTTTCGTTAAAACAAACGAATCTATCACGACTAAACCTAACCAATCGTCAAGGGCGTACAGTTGACCTAACCGGGCATTCAAATTTTATCCTATGTAAATAATGGTTTTTACAAAATTCTCCATGTTAAGAATAGCAAACCCAAAAGTTTCCATGTCAAGAATAGGGAACCCAAAATTATCCATGTCAAGAATAGCGAACCCATAGGGTGTTGGGTTCGCTATTCTTAACGTGATCCGATCTTTTATTACTCGTAATATTCTTCTTAAAGCCATAGCCTATTGTACAAGTCTTGAACTTTAACTTTCACTAGTAAATTTTAGGGTAACAGGTGAACTAATCTAGCTGATTATATTGTACTTAAAATGTTACCCTTAGAATGTAGTAACCTTAAACTCAATCACACTGCATTTACTTCTGAAGTCATATTTTCCGCTCAGTTTTATTTCTGTTCTTGTTTACAGTATAAGAGATTATGTTTCTTCAAAATTTTTGCAATGCAATGAACGGGGGACTTTTCGGTGAGCCTTTGTGGTAATCGGACGTGCCTCGAATTACTTGTTAACAAAAAGTTCAAATTCTTTATAACTGAAACCAGGGGTATGGTGTTGAAAAGTTTTTCCAGGGCTGCCGTTGAGATTGATCCTGCGTTTTGGAATTATTTTTTAACTGGTGTAAGATCACTCCAGTGTTTCCTGTACTTGTTTGTTAGTCATATAAACAGCTATTAACGAAGTTAAAGGAACGGAGACCTAACCTTAAAACATCTATCACAGGTATAATTCCCAGGATACATGAGAATAATAAGTGGTACTCACAAGCACTATATATAAACAGTAGGCTTAAGACACTATGTCAGAGTATGGAAATTACATATATCGAACTGTGGAATAAATTTTACAAAAAAAAGAGTTCTATAACAGAGATGGAATTCACCTTAATAGTAAAGGGACTGATTTACACTCAAAGATTGTATCATAATTGACTAAAAACCAAAGGAATAGGCCAAATTAGCACATACCAACAGCACATCTTTTTTCTGAACAGGATGTCCTATCCGCGGATAGGATGACAAGTCAATGGATAGGACGCAAAAAGTATATTTGCTGTGGTTATATGGCTAAATTATTGGCAGAAATAGATTCAGCATACGATTTAACATGATTGCCCCCTCCTGCACAGATGAAACTAACAGAGGTACAAAAAACTGATTGTTGCATCTTTTAGACAATTTAATTCTATGTTTAAACAAACCCACTCAATAGTTGGTGTTGCCTCCTTGTGCTTGGCAGATGGCTTCAAGTTGGTAAGGGTAGGAGGTGAGGAGAGCCTGGTCCAGTGGCAGAATCTTTCAGGATCCATCCTGAATGACTGAGTGGAATCTGATGCTTGATGAACCACCAGCTACCTGATTCTGCTGCCAGACCATGGAACAGCACATTGAAATAACCCTCTGAAATCTTGAGTATGACACTGACCTTTTCAAGTCTCTCCTCACCTCCTACCTTTGCCAACTTGAAGCCATCTGCCAAGCAAAAGGAGGCAATACCAACTATTGAGTGGTTTTGTTTAGACATAGAATTAAATTGTGTAAAAGTTGCAACAATCAGTTTTTTGTACCTCTATTAATTTCATCTGTGCAGTGGGAGAAACCTCTTAAGTGCAGGGAATTTATCCGTATGGTTCTACAATTATTTGGCTATGTAAATATGGGACTTGGATAATGAGGACCCCCTGTATTTCATGCTGCTTCAATTGAATCTGACCTTCATTTTTGGCACAAATGTACCATTATGGAGATCCACCCCAAAGGTCTTTGAAGAAGAGGGAAATTGTAGGCTAAAAAGGCCAGAATCAATTGAAACAGCATGAAATACCTATGCCAGGAGAACATATTTTTATCAGTAATATTCATGGCAAAAGTAACCTAACCTAACCTGGTACTACTTACCTTTCTGCAAAGCTGGGCACTTGCGTTTTTTTTTGCGGTACTACCGCACTACCAAACCGGTACCGCATAACGCAGTACCACAAAGGATCGCTGAAAGTACAGGCTGTACTTTCAGCGATCCTTTGCGGTACTGGTTTGGTAGTGCGGTAGTACCGCAGTACCGCAAAAAAAACCGCAAGTGCCCAGCTTTGCCTTTCTGGGTCCCAATAATGACCCACCCTTACCTTTCTGGGTATAATTGCTTATGGCATTGGATACCACAAAGGTTAATTGAATGCCTGGTTATGTCAACTGTATGCCCTTGACAGTTAGATTAAGTCATGATATTTTTATTAAAACTACTGAAAATAGCACAACTTAACCTAACCAATTGTCAAGGGCATCCATTTGACCTAACCAGGCATTCAATTAATCTAGCTGGGCATGGGTACCCCATAATGAATTTGGGACTCAGAAGGGTAAATAGTACCCCTAACCTAACCTAGGCCTAGATGTCCCACTCAGACTGGGAGCTTCCACAATAGACAATCGTTCTAAAGTGACTATTGAATTCAAATTTCAGCCACCAGACCTGCGCAGGCGTATCACATGACAATGGGACAGCTGCTGATAATAATATGACTACATACATCACAGGATGAGATGGTTTGACTAGTGAATAACAGTGCCAAAATGTAATAATTTTGAAAATAAATACCTCAATAAATAGGAATTTCCATCAAAGTTAGTATAGAATAAAGTATTATTATTTTTTTTTCTATCTCTGTATAAATATCAATACAGGAATACCTTGAAATTTGTTGTTAATTCGTTCCAGAATAATACGAACTGAAGAAATTTGAGGTAGATTATAACATGTTTCAATGAGAAAACATTTTACTGTATTATGTTATTGAACAGATTAATTAATCAAATTCTACTCATTTTTTGGCAAAATATAATACATTAACTGTTGGTAAACAGTTGAATTTCATCAATTTCGATCATTTTTTTCACATCTTTTTAAAAAAAATGCCAAATCTGTGAATATGGATGATGGATTGTGAAACTATAGGTAGTAAAAGATTGACAAAGAATCTGCGAAATGACAAAATTCAAAACAAATTTTGAGGTATTCCTGTATTGAGTTTGGTGGATGTGTTCTACCGAATCAACCAGACTAAAGGAGTAGGATTATTTTCAATGGTTTCTTTAACCACTTAACCAACTTATTTATTTCCAAGAAAGTGGACAACATATATCTATTTTTTTTAATAGAATATTTTATTCTTTATATAGTGCTAAAGAGGAAAATAATCGACATTTTATTATTTTTTTTATTTTTAAGAAGTTATAAAGGATTACATGTCCTTTGAAAAATTTGCCCGAGTTTATACGTTCATTTTTTAAAACGAGAAATACATGTTTTTTGGAATAAAAATAATAATAAATGTTAAGCAAATTCCTTTCAAAACAACTCTGAACTAAATAAAAACTATGTAAAAGAAAATTGGCATATTACTTTTAAGAGAAATCATACTTCGAGTGATAATCACGAAAGCACGGAGAAACGCATAGGCCTACATCGCAATCTCTGCAGTAATATCTTGACTCACGGCGAATTTTTTTTCCCCTTTCGGTTTTCTTTCGTGTACAAACTGCACATATCCTTGTTGGGTTCGTTTTTTTCTCAGTTGCTGGAATAATATCTGGAAAGTGGCGCCCTGACATTCGAAGTGGTGTGGCATTGGTGCTTGGTCGACCCCTTGAAGCTACGAAAGATACTTTGTATTTTGCAACCATCATGTCGATCAGCTCCATTCTGTAGTCTAATGGTTTCTTGCTTTGTCCCGTTTGTTTGAAAAGAATGAAAGAATTCCATACAGCTAATTCTAAAAGATGAAAAAACAACTTCCGGTAATACTTCTTTCCCCGTTTCCTCATGATTGGGTAGCTTGAAAGTGTTTGATCAACCCGATCAACTCCTCCCATGGTGTTGTTGTAATCCTTCACAATCTGAGGCACACGGACAACACCTCGCCTTCTTACACATTCTGTCATTTCTGAAGAATGAACAGTTGATAGAAGAGTGACATCCCTTTTGTCTTTCCATTTCATAGCCAAACTTTTCGACGCCTAAATGCAATACTTTCCCCCTTTTTCAGTTTTTTGTTTTTTATTTGCGCAGGTATCCCTTTCCTTGTTTGTTTTACAGTCCCATAAGTGTCTGTACGATGTTCAACCAATAAGTTAGCCAGCTCCGGTGAAGTATAAAAGTTGTCTGTAGTCAGGCAATGACCTTTCCCCAATAATGGCTCCATCAATGACATCACAATTTGGATAGATACTGGAAGATCTTTATAAACCTGACTCACTTGAGTACCTTTTCCAGTGTATATGATTGTTGACCAAACATAGCCTGACTTTGATTCGCAAAGCATGTATAATTTTATGCCAAAGCGAGCTCTCTTCAGAGGCATATACTGCACCCACCCAAGACGTCCTTTATACATCATAAGGCTCTCATCAATTGTCACATCACGATCTAGGTTGTATAGAGAATTGAATTTGTCACTAAGGTATTTGTAAACTGGATAAATTTTGTTCAGTTTCTGGTATGGGTGGGTATTTGGGTCATAATCTTCATTATTTGCAAAATGTAAATTACTTTTCAAAAGCTGAAATCTTTTGAGAGTCATGCACTGTCTAAAAAATGGTGTATCCATGATAGGCTTTTTTGTCCAATAAAGCCAATAGTTAGGCTTTGGAATTAGGCCTTGCAGCATTGTTATTGCTAAAAACACTCTATCTCATTACTGTCTGTAGCTCTCCAAGCACTGTTCCCGTGTTGCGTTGCATACCGATTCGTCTCAGTTACTCAAACCACGATTGACGAAATTGCTCAAATGTTTCATCTGATTCACCCTCCGAAAAGTCTTCTGAGCAAGAGGAATCACTGTTATCATCTTCGGAAGAGCTCAGATGTATATCTTCAACATTTCCTAACAAACTTTCTTCTTCACTATCAGAATCCATCTTTATATGACTAAAATTACCATATGTAAAAAATGATTTGGACAGACATACAACGCACCTCGGATGACTGTTGCGCACTGAGAAAGTACTGTATATAAACATAATTATATGTGTTATATGTCAAAAGCCAGGCTTCAAACCACGCCCAGAGGCGTGGTTTTCGAGCAGTACAGCCAATTAGAGTAAATGCACGAGATATCTCGTTCAAATTTTAAACATACTTCAAATTTTTCATGCGCCGAGTAAATTCGGGTAAATTATTTTAGAGCGAGTCTTTGATGCCCGAGTATATTCGGGCAAATTCGTTAAGTGGTTAAAACTGTTGACAGCCCGCCTATTGATAACCCCTGCCCTATATAGGATATCTAATATTTTCAATTCCCTTCTACATTTTTATATAGTTAGGAGTAGTGATGTGAGGTGAGAATATTCTCCAAAATATTATTTGCTGAGGATATTCAAGAATTTTCTTTTTTCTTAGTTTTAAAACATTTTTAGATTGTTTTGCAGCTTTTTAGAGTAATCAGAGTAAATACCAGGGTAACCAATAATTAATTTCTATATAGTTTTGAAAAAATCAAATAAATAATAAAAAAAAGTTTTTTTTTCATAAAAAAGCTATTATACTGAAAAACTGAAATTGAACACTTAATTATAAGGGATATCTTTTAGAAGGGGTATTTTTTTTATTTCCAAAGTGTCTTGAGAGATATATTTTATTAATTTCTATATAATTCTGAAAAAAATCAAATAAAAAAAATGATTTTTTTCATAAAAAAGCTATTAGGTATACTGAAAAACTGAAATTGAGCACTTAACCTGTTAACGGACACTAACGTAAATGTACGGCGAACGAATTCCGTCCTTTGAGGCCCGCGACGTAAATGTACGCTTGCTGACATAGTTGCTGCAAATAAATGTTTTGCGCCATTTATGTACGCTCTTTCATATTTTTATGCGAAAAGTGACTAGTTGGCAACTCTTCCTTGTGCTTTCCTGCGTTGCCCGATAATTTGCGCGATATAAGACAATGATATAGCGAATCCAATTAGTGTGCTTGAATGTCCCAAGTGACCATGAGTGAGCGCAAGCATTCAAAGATAGATAAGGAGCAAATTGCTGAAAGATTCAATGCTCAAAATAATGATAGTGAGAGTGATAATAGTGATGGATCAGTGACAGATATTTTTACGTCTTCTGAAGTCTCCTAGTGACTCGAGCTTTGAAAGCGAAAGTGAGGATGAGCAACAAGTCCCACCCTTACCGAATGATTGGATTCAACATGGGGCACAACATCTGCCTTTTGATTTCAAAGAAGTCCCGGGAATAAAATTTGTGCTTCTTGATAACAATGATCCATTACAGTTTTTTGAAAAGTTTTTTGATGATGAGATTTGTGATGTGATAGTGCGCGAAACTAATAGGTACGCAAAACAATATTTAGAAAATAATCCAGTTTTGCCTCCAAATGCTTGCATGCGAAAATGGCATGACACGTGTCATGCGGAAATAAAAGTGTTTATTAGACTGCTTATTTTGCAAGGCATAGATTCGAAAAGTGAAAATCGAATGTATTTTACCAGTAGGGAAAGTGTTCATAGCCAATTTTTTCGAAAAGTCATGAGCAGTCGGCGATTTGAATTATTGCAAAAGTGCATGCATTTTGTGAACAATCTTTTTCATCACTGCTGTCAATATGCTGTAAATACAACTAACTTTAAGGTGCGTAAATATATATAGGTATATTTTTTATTTTTTTGGAAATATGTTTGTTTAGTTATAATTTACTTACAAATAAATTTTCATTACAATTTAGCCACGTAAACGAAAGTTATGAGTCGAAAAATGGAAAGCATTGCGCGCACGCTTTTTACCGCAAAAAAAGGTGACCAGAGCGGGATAGCAAAGCCGCGCTAAAGGTGTCCATTAACAGGTTAATTATTATAAGGGATATTTTTATTTGTTTCTAAAGTGTTTTGTCTGATATATTTTATTAATTTCTATATAATTTTGAAAAAAAAAAAAAAAAAAATCAATTTATTTAATCAGGTGATTAAATCATTTTGATTTAATCACTGCCATCCCTGGTAAATACTGTACTTTGAATTGAAATACAGTCTTTATACAATGATTCAATAAATTTTTTGCATTAGTTAGTTTATTTATTTCTTCACTCATCCTATCATTCACTTCTGACTTAGAATTTGTCTATTTTGACAGGAACTGAAGTTAAGTTGTATCGGAATAGTTGAAAAACCCCTCAGATGTTCTAAAAAAGAAAATTCTCAAAAATTCTCAGTTTGGAGAATATTCTCCTAAAGATTATTCCTGAGAATTTTATAACATTATTTAGGAGTAATCAGAGACAGGGAAAGATTGTCTTATTCAGAATTCCAACCATACCATGATAGGCTACACAGTGAACCCTCGCTAATCTGAATTAATTGGGGGGGGGGGTCATTTGGATGAGTGCAAACTGGATTATCAGTGGGAAAAATAGAACATGGCCTAACACTAGGGATGTACCAATATCGCTTTTTAGCCAATAATTGATACCAATACCAGCTAGGGTTTATTAGTTTGTCATATTTTTGTAACATATTCATAATTTATTTTCTGTGTTGAAAATTTGGCAACAAAGCAATAATCCTTTTCATTAAAGATAGCAACACTACATTAGATGTCATAGTTTTGTTTGTTATACAGTTGAACTGCAGGCCTATGTTGGGCTTAGTAAATGTGTTTTTAACCAGCTAGCTGGGTTAATATTGTGAGCTATGACTACAAGATAGTTTTTTGGTTTTCTAGGCTTTATACCTATTACTCAAAAGATTTACACTTGTCCATATCCTGACCTATTTAGAGATGTGTGTATTAATAGCATAATTTTTATATATAATATATTTATTATATATATATATATATATGTGGTGATAAAGCAATAAAATATTGGAAATTTCATCCTCTAAGTAGTCATTATTCATAACTTTGGAAAAATTGTATGTTCAAAATATCAAATGATACTGATAAAAATCTAATGATATATCGGTACATCCCTACCTAACCCATGTAAATAAATAGGGGTGCACCAGATATGAATTTTTCATATCTGGCCAGATACCAGATATGCCAGATATATATTATTAGGTACCATATTATTTTTACACTCATATTGCTATGTTTTGTTTTGCATTGGGGGCAAGTGCCCCCCAAAATATAAGATAAATAGTAATTTAAGTATATTCAGATGTTTAATTGTTTTGTTCTCTTTCAGGTTCTCGTGTTGTATTAGACTATTAAGTATTAATCATGACAAGTTTTGTGTGGTCACTGTATACAATAAATGATCCTAACGATATCACTGCAAAGTGTATATTTGCCAAAAGATTATCAAATGTGGGACAGAGAAAGGTGGCCAAAAGTCTTTTAGCACAACACCTCTTCATAATCATTTGAAGATTAATCACCCAAAAGAGTATGCTGAAGCCAAAAACAAAAATGACAAAAAAAGAATAGCTATGACTGAATCAAAGGAAATAGGCATAGATAGAATATGGGCTAGACCATCAACTTCTACTGGTAGTACTCTGAAAGAAAAGAAAATGGACTAAATGAGTAAGCAGATCTCAATAGAGGAAAGCTTTTCATCTAAAAAAATATGGAACATCAATGATTCCAGGTCTGTGATGTTTCGCCATAAAATTGGCATGATGATGGCTTTGGACAACCAGCCATTTACTTTAGTTGAAGATGATGGTTTTATTGATCTAATGGCCTACCTCCAACCCAGATATCTCTTACTGAGCAGAAAGTACTTCTCTGATACTATAATTCCTCGTCTTTATAATGAGTTCGTCTAAAATTGCTCAGAAGCTGGAAGAAGTAAAGCATGTCAGCTTTTCTTCAGATATATGGACATGCAACACATTCAAGTACAGCAAAATCTTGAGCCTCTTGTATTGGTTCAAGATGTCCCAACACGTTGGAACAGTGCATATTTGATGCTAGAAAGATTATAGAAATAAAAAATTCCAGTGCAACTGTATTTGGCTGATCGTAGTGAATTACCTACCATCACATTCTTCGAGTGGACACTAATACGAAATCTCCTTAAAATATTAAAACCATTCTTCCAACTAACTCAGGAAATGAGTTCGGAAAAATCAACTTTGTCTTCTGTAATCCCAAGCATTTGTATTTTACAAAGATTTCTTTCAAAGATTGGCCATGATGACCAAGGTGTTCAAACGACAAAGAGAGAACTAGTGATGGGACGATACCAAAAATTTTAACGATTCCGATTCTGATACCACTAAAAAGTCTCGATTCCGATTCCGATTCTCAATATTTTTAAATATAATTCTATACTTGTTTTTCTGGAACTTGTCATGTTTTACTCTGGTAAGATTAACTATTTACATTATGAGTATGGTAATATAAATTATAAATTATAATAGATTGGTTTAAAAATAAAAATCAACTGTAAGTTGTAACAATTCATTTTAATCTTCTTGATTACACATCATGGATATACATGTTTTAATGTATAGCTACAATACAATAAAAATAAAATTTGTTATCCTCTTTCATTTAAATTTTAAAGTTTACATTGCAAAACTGGTTCAATTAAAAGTTAAAGAATCGTTTTAAGAATCGGAAATCATGGTACAATTCTCTCGATTCCGATTCCGATTCCTGAAAAATGCTCGATTCTTCCGATTCTCAATTCCGATTCCGATTAATCGTCCCATCACTAGAGAGAACTCCTGACTTCTCTTTGAGCGCATTTCTTGTTGGAGAGTAATGATGGGAAGTCTTTAAACATAATGAAAAATGGGGCTTATGTGACTGCGACTGCAATAGATCCGCAGTATAAGTTATCTTTCTTTCAACAAGATCAAAAAGAGCAGGCTAAATCCTGGCTGATTGAAGGAGTCATAGGTATTGAAAATGATCTACAGATCTACAGAAGCTAAGGTTAACAAAGACCCTAAGATCCACTCTAAGGTTAGCCCGAGAGAAAGGAAAGAGTAGGGGGTTAAGAGAAAAGAAGAGAATAAGGGGTTAAGTAAGAAGGAACACCTATCATTCGTGGGTTAACATTCATTCAGAAAAAGAGAAAAAGACTCATCATCATCCGCTGGCCACTGCCAACAAGTCAGAAAAATAGTCAGAGAAAATAGGAGAGGGGTGAAAGATGAAAAGAAGTAAAATAAGAACGCTTACAAACCATGCATTTTAATGAAAGTGGAAGTGAAAGAAGATCAAATTCCAGTTCTCCTATGCGAAAGACGAAGAGGACATTCTTGAAGCGTGTTATAGAGATCACAAAAGGAGAGCAATCTGGGGAAGTAAGTTACAAGAGAAGAAAGGTTGAAAAAAAGACTGCTCTTGTTCTACTGATTGCAGGGGAGTTAAACCGATATGCATCTGAACTTCTTGTAGATAGGAAACGCTGTCCAGTTCAAATTTGGAAGCAGGATGACTGATTTTCTCTCCTTAAAACTATTGTTTCAAAGCTTCTCTGCACACCCATATCCTCTGTATTTTCAGAGAGAATGTTTTCTGAATATGGAAACATCTATGAAGCAAGGCGATCCCAAATATTGCCTAAAAGAGGAGAAATGCTCTTGTTTCTGCACCACAATGGAAAAAAGTTCTAAATCACTGTTGAGTTTTTTTTTATTCTGAAGACCTCCAGGCTGAATGGTGGCATCTGACCTACACAATACTGCCCTCCATTCATTGATTTCATTCCAGGCATTTTATATTGTATTCAATGTATTGTTTTACATTTGTCAAGCTTGTAATGTTTTGAAAATAAAGGGAAAAAAGAATGGAAAGCAAGTGCAGGGTCTAGCAATATTTTACTCTTTTTAAAAAATTTAACGCCTAGACGTTTTTATAAAAAGCTCTGATTATATTAATAGAACTGTAATCATTAAGGATGGACAGATGTTTTATTTATTCTTGTCATCAGTATTGTGTTGATTTAATATAAAAAGTGTTGCTGGACTCGTTTAGGGGTGGCCCTGGAGGGCTTTCCATTTTTTTTGTATATAAAATATTATTTGTAATGTGTTATCATATTATGGCAGATTTTCATATAGGTGTTAATTTTCTAATGTCTTGGCTTATATCTGGCCAGATATGACCCATATCCTGCCAGATACCGGATATTTCATAATATCTGGCCAAATATCCAGCCGGATATCATATCTGGTGCACCCCTATAAATAAACCAAACTTAAATCCATGTAATAAGAAATAATGCATTAAAATAACCTGTAAAACAATAATAAAGTTGATTAATAGAATTAAAAATAATAGTTTATTATTTAAATAAGTGCTTACCTTTAAGTCTGAAGGGCTCCTGACTCCTGAAGGTAGTGCGGAGGCAGTGAAATACAGGGGTTCCTCATTATACAAGGATAATGCAGACCAAGAAATCACCACTTTAAGTTAATCCACTTAAATAAAGTGGGGACCTAAAACCCATAAGAAATAATGAGAATAAGGTTTAATTGGGACCTTAACACAATAAATGACACTCAAAATTATGGTAAAACATTTGTAAAATACACTTTTTTAAACCTTTTTATGTACCTTACCTTATAAAATATGTTAAGAAATTTGCTGTTTAATATACTTTATTAAGTATGGTATGAATGGTAGTTTCAGGGATGTTAAGAGCACATGCAATGTCTATCACTCATTCACTGTTTTTCTTGCACTTAATGACATCTAATTTCACATCCAACCCATAGCTGGTACACTTTCTTTTAGTGCCGGTAGCTGCTTTACCACTAGCAGTACGCTTTGAAGTCATGGCTGCAACAATAGCGCAGAAAACCACAGGTGGGTTCAGCACTGGGATCAATGAAAGAAAGCCACCCCTATATGGATTGGGGGTGGCTTTCTTTCATTGATCTGTAAATTATTTAGGTTAGGTCAAGTTGTGATATTTTAGTTAGTTTAAATGAAAATAATGACTTAACCTAACCAATCATCAAGGGCATACAGTAATAAATAATAAACAATTCCTCATGAACGTGTTTTTACTTAAATTCTTTACTTTAGTGATTTTGGGGAGTAGCATTGTTTACTAGAAACTTTTCGGGGTGGCTTTCTTTCATTGATCCCAGCGTGCTGGCAACAGTTAGCAAGAGAAGAGAGAGTGTGTGCGTGGCATCTGGGTTGGGGGTGGAGTGTTGGAGGTAGGGGAAAGCAAGCGAGACAGCAAGTCTAAGGGAAATTTAAATGGTTTTCCATTGCACTTTCACATTCCACATACATTAACTGCAGAAACCTCTTAAGTGCGGGGAATTTATCCATATGGTTCTACAATTATTTGGCTACATAAATGAGGGGACTTGGATAATGAATATTAAGATAATGAGAACCCTTGTACAGTAATATGCACTGTAATATTTATGTACACTGTAATTGAATCACTGAAAGAAAGTCACCCCCAAACATTTCTAGTAAACAATGCCACCCTAAAAATGATCAAGTAAACAATGCCACCCCCTAAAATCACTAAAGTAAAGAATGTAAGTAAAAACACCCTTCATGAGGAATTGTTTATTTATTACTGTATGCCCTTGATGATTGGTTAGGTTAAGTCATGATATTTTCATTTAAACTAACTAAAATATCATAACTTAACCTAACCTAAATAACCTACCTACCTAACTAACTTAGAGATCAATGAAAGAAAGCCACCCTTGACCCATTTGGGGGTGGCTTTCTTTCATTGATCCCTGTAATTAATTAACACCAATTTTGAATCTATCTCAAAGATCAAACCACTATTTGATAACTATTAGGAACTCTCAGTAGGCTAATGGTATTTTAAAGTAATAAGAGGAGTTATAATGCATGAATAACTATTATTATTATTATTATTATTATTTATATATATTATACAGGGTAATCCACTTGGGTATGGATAAAATAAAATTGATGTGAAATGGAAACAATAATATTGTATAGGTTAATATTTGGCAAACAATGCCCACAAAGATGGTAGATTGTGACAAACCTAGTCTTCAATATGACTCACCTTCCAGGCATGACAGGTCATAATGAGAGACTAATTCTTATGACCACATGCATGTGGTTTAGTGATAGACCCCATTTCTTCAAATGTGCGTTACCACCGCACTATGGAGTCATATTTAGGAACTTTTCAAACATCATACAGATGGAGAAACTCACCCTGTACCGCTGTTACAGTCTCAAACTTAGCAAACCAAATGACACACTTCGCACATTGTTGTGCATTTGTCCCTATCTTTGAAACTGGCATATGTCTCGTAAGTCTAACAGCAGATTGCACTCATATGGTATATCTCGCAGTGGATGGCATAGCCTATTACAAACACCGACATTTTATGACCACACATGCAACAGATGAACACTGTATCACTTCTCAGTAGATTCTCACAGCATTTTTATTTTAACCATACCCAAACGGATCACCCTGTATTATATATTATTTTTATTACAGTATTTTATATATGTGAACTAAAAATCCATTAATTTTTATATTGAAATGTGTACCCCAACTTTTTTATAGTGATTTGCACCCATGTCCATGACTATCCCAATCTAAAAAGCTGCTTTCCTATTCCTAAAATTTTGCCATTAACCATCCAAATGGTCCTAGAGAAGAAAGGAGAGATGACTAAATATTAATAATAAGGGAAGACAATATTTCAATTTACCAATTTAATATTTGAACCAAGTTATTAAACAGGTTTTAATAGAAAATTTTGAATAAATTTGGGGTGAGCAGATACTTTTTGCTGTTGCTGTATATGTTGAAAATAAGAGTTATCAGAATGCCATTCTGGTGTATTCTGCAAGAAAAAAGTACTGTGTATACAGGGTGTTTCAAAAGTCCCTCATTATTTTTAAAATTTTATTAAAATAGCAATTACAAGAGGAACCAAATGACAATTTGGTTGCTGAGTCTACGATTCATGAGAATTTTGGTGGCATCAAACTTGGCTTCATAAGTCTACTGGAAAGTCACTGGTACACCTCAACGTGGGCACCGTCTTTTTCAAAACAAGCGAACCACCATTTTTCGCATTCTTGGCCGACATTGGACAACATTTCGGGAGTAACAGAAGCACATGCATTCCTGATCCGTTCTTCTAGTGTGGCGTACACTTTGCTCATAATGTAGCCCCACAAAAAGAAGTCGCATGGGGTAAGATCAGGTGAGCAAGAGCCCATTCGATGGGGCCACGGCGACCAATCCACCGATCCGGGAACTGCTTATTCAGAAATGAGCGAACCTCACGCGAGTAATGAGCAGGGGCACCGTCTTGCTGGAAAATGACTTCTTGCATGTCAGCTACAGCTGACAGTTGGGGGATGCAGAACTCCTGAAGCATACGAAGGTAATTGTCTCCGTTGACATTCACAGAATTTCCATCTTGATCCCAGAAGAAGAACGGACCAATCAGCCCAGCTGAGGAGATGGCACACCAGACGACCAATTTTGGCGTGTCCCTTTCATGTTCACGGATCTCCGCAGGATTGTGAGTTTCCCAGATGTGGGTGTTGTGCCGATTGACATGACCAGAAAGGTGGAAGAGAGCTTCGTCGCTGAACCACATGTGCTCCAGGATCGATGGGTCTCTTTCGTAGTGATGCAGCAGTGTCTCACACATCTCCACCCGGCAATCGTAGTCTTGAGGTTCCAGCTTCTGAACCACCTGGATCTTGTACGGATACAGCTTGAGACCACGCCGCAAAATCCATTGGATAGATGTCGCGCTGATGTTCAGTTCCGCAGCAGCTCGCCGAATGGACTTTCCTTGACTCTTGAGTAAACGCCTCACGGACAGTTTTGACATTCTCCTCACTCCGCCCACTTCGAGGTCTCCCTGATCGTGGTTTGTCCTTTATGGATCCGGTCTCCATAAACTTCTGGTGGGTGGCAACGATGGTGTTCCTATCTGGTGCATAATGCTGTCCGTAGACTGCCCGGAATCGTCACTGCACTTCGACCACAGATTGAAAAACCTCCTGCCATGCAGCGATTTTACACCTCTGCTCTAGAGTCAGCATGGTAGCAGAAGAAAACAGAGCAAAACTTCAAATGTAGACTCAAAAAAATTCTCAACTACTGAGTAAGAGTTTACCACAAGATGAACGTCGTTGGTCGATTAGCTGCAAAGAAAATTGAAAATCAAATTAGTGAGGACTTTTGAAACACCCGGTATATACAAGATGAATTTCACAATTAAACATGTGAAATAAGTATTGCCTGATGAGGTATACCATACTGTTGCATATATAAGAGGCTGTGAAAAAACTTATATAGGGCTATGGGTTGATTGCCTGTTACCCTCATCCACTGGAAATTTCCAGCAGATTACAGTGGAGAGTTAATGACAAAAGCCCTACATTTTTTCGTTAAAAAGTTATGTATATGTAGGTCTTTGAAGAACCTCTTTGTTTATTTGCCTTCATTGGACCTCACTTCTGTTTCGATGTAAGGCCAAGGTATGGTGGAGTTACACAATGAGTTTATTTGATGTAACTAATATAGGCAGTCACTGTATTTAAATACCTGAAGGAATAGGCCTATCCTTTTTATAGTTATTAGGTTTTATATTAAGAGGATTTCACTCAGAACTTACAGGAAGATAAAGTACATCTTCCGTGCTTAAAGCATTGCTGTACCATAAGCAGCTCAGAGTGCCGCCAGTATAATATAATATATAGCTTTGTATTTTTTTTATTTGCTGATTTTGCAAAGTTTGTGAACTCTTCTCTCGAAGTAATTTTCATGAGTCAGCAATGGAAAATGTTGAACACGAAATAATAAATTTGGTTTTCTTGTTGTCAAGCAGGCCCGATGCCTACATATGGGTTCTGTGTATGTATGGCAATTATTTCATTCCCAATAGGCTATGTCACCAATCCCAAGGCAATTTTGAAGTTATTTAATTCAACAAATTAATAATTTGTATTTAATTATGAAATAAAGGTATCACATATGATACCATATTGTAAACATGTATAGTTTTTCCATAGAAGCCTTGGAATTGCTTTTCATTGTGGATGTGCATCATATATATATATATATATAATGTGTGTGTGTGTGTGTTCAGATCAAAGAAATAAAGATTTTGGTAAAATTTAAGAATCCAGGCACAGCTTGGAGACAGAACTCAATTAATAACCTAACCAACCTAACCTGTTACTTAGCTATTATGACCTCCCAATTTTACCAACTGTCCACATTTTCTATAGAGTGTAGACATGAGTTACCTCTTCTGGAAATGCCTCAAATTTATATAACTCACAAAAAGACCCACCTTACAGGTGGAATATTTTTACTAGTTCCTGTAGAAGGCTGTTATTACCCTTCAGGCAATACTAGGGTTGCCAGATTTTTCAATGCCCATGCAGGACAAAAATTTTTCTGAGGTTTTTTTTTTTAAGACCAAATTTTTTTTCAAATTGAAACGATTTCTTCAATGGTTACAACAAACAAAATTAGAAAAATTTTATTACAATAATGTTTAACAATTAAACATCATGAATAAATTGAAATTATTATACATAATATTGAAATTCTAAATCAATTTAGCCCTAAAAAATTTGCTTAAAATATTTTTTGCAGGACATTTTGAATGTGGGATTTTTTGATCAAATGCAGGACTATCCCGTAAAATACAGGATGTCTGGCAACCCTAGGCAGTACATATTTACTGTACAGTCATGGTACTAATATGTGTTAGTAAATTATAATGTAGAATGTTGTTTAGAAAACACGGCTTATTCTTGACAAAGAAGAATGCAGTGTAAATATAAAAATTAAGTTTTCAGAACATTCCCAAATCTTCTTTTTTACACAATAGTCAAACAATAAGATGTAATGAAAAATATTTTTAAAAAATGTTAAGCAAGTTAGAGTTTAACATTTACAATTAGCTTACAGATCACTTAAATTTTAAATGCAGCTTGACAGATTTTACTCGAAACTCATGAAGTCAATGAAGCAGATTTCAAATACAGCTTGTCATATTTTTTTTTTTTTTTCATGGCTTCCAGTGTCTAGCTAAAATATTAGATGGCTGCATTCTTTTCTAAACTTATTGACCAACTTGATTTTCTTCATTCTACAAAAATGTATGAGACTCTGTAGAAGCATGTTGGACTTGGTTTACTTGGACTTTAATGAAAGGGAAGGCCACCACCAGTCCATGATTCTGTAAAATTTTATATTTTTATCATAGCCATAAAAGTCAGCAGATCAACTAATTCACAAAAGAAAGCAGTCATCAAAAATTTTGAGTTTCACATCCTGAAACCAATGAGCCAAAATCTTGAAATTTAAGTGCTTGTTTTAGCATAAAAAACTTGGGGGGAAACCTGAAAAAGGAGTTGCTAAAAACACTCCAGGGACCCCCAGAGAGTTAACTCAGGGTGTTATCACCAAGTTTCATGAAAATCATTCCAGCTGTTTGGACCTGAAAAGGAGACAGACAGATGGACATGCAGTGAATTATGGTATGATGATTGTATACTCAAAACAACCAAGCTCAGTATAAGCCTAGATACCTCAAGTAGTCAAAGGCCTACAAGCTAGCTTCTATGGCTATACATAATGCTTCCCATTACTATTTTTAATTTTGTCTTGTTCTTAGGGAACTATTAAGAGTATTTTAATATTTAATACATTCTTAAGACCTAAATAATCCTTTTGGCCTTTGAGTAATTGGGTACCAAGGCCTACACTTGGCTAGGTTGCCCTAAGTATGGATCAAAACCCATATTTTTCACAATTTTACTGAAGAACCTTACACAACATAAATCACTCTTTTTATTAAATTGTTAAACTGTAAATAAACTCAGTTCCTTCATCTGCCTACTCATCTTCCACACAGCTATCCCCTTACCTTCAACAACATTTAATTCAATCCTCCCTCTTCTCTTAACATTCTTGGCATTTCCTTTTCTTGTGATCTTTCTTGGAAAGATCACATATACTCTCTTTCTAAAACAGCTTCTAAGAGGTTAGATGTGCTGTACTGGCTCCACAGTTTTTCACCTCCATTCAGTTGCTGTTTCTGTACAGAAGTCTTGTCTGCTCCGTGTATGGAGTACTGTACACTTCTCATTACATTTCATTTGGAAAACATGAAGCCACTCATGCCTATCAAAGTTATCCAAGTCATGAGGTATATTATATATTAAAATTGTGCAAAATGTCAGTCTCAAGTCAGCTAATTAACATCAACTATTTACAATGCTACCAAAGTAGCCTACATAACTTAAGCTAACAATATACAGTATTTACAATCTACAAATTCCCTTTCATTCATGAAAGCATCCCAATATTTCTTAAAACTACCTAAGGAGCTAGTATTTACCTCATCATATGGCATGTCATTCCAAAAATCTACTGTGCTATGACTGAAAAAGTATTTTCATAGATCCAGTCTAGAAGTCTGTTTTCTAATTTTCTTATGTCCTTGAGTTTTTCCATCAGACTAATAAGTAGTAGTTACTTCTAAATTGTCCAAACCTGAAAACATTTTGAACATCTGCATCATATCTCCCCTCAAGCAATGTCTCTCAAAACTAAACATACCTAGTTCCTTTAATCTTTCCCTGTATTCCAGTCTTCTTAGGTTAGGGATAAGCTTGGTTGCCCTATGTTGCACACCTTCAAGTATATCAGTATCATGTCTATGGTGAGGGGACCAAGCTTGAAAGCAGTATTCTAAGTGAGGCCTAACATGTATAAGAATTATATAATTTACAAATTACTTCCTTACTCCTGTAACTAACATTCCTCATAATACCTAACATTTTATTTGCTTTATTTTTAGCCTCTAAGCATTGCTTAGAAAATTTTAGATCACTGCTAACTATAATGCCAAGAGCTTTTTCTGTCTAACAACCTCTAACCTGTTCCCTTACATCTCATAACTAAAGTTTTCATTATTTCTACTTTGCACTTTTGAACATTGAATTTCATCCACCAATTGTTAGCCCAGGCAACTAGGCTATCAAGATCTTTTTGTAATTTATCAGAATTTTTCTATATTTATAAGTTGAAATTGTAAGTGGGGCAACAACTTTTGTATCATTTGCAAATTTTGGAACTTTACTACAGTACTTATTCTTTTCTCTAAATTATTTACATTACATTTGGAAAACATCTAAGTGTTCTAATTTCTTTATGGTTCAGTATTGTACTGTGCCAAGCCAATGACTTCATAAGATAAAACTAAAGATTGGACTCTTCACGTGATGATGATGAATATTAATTCTATATTAACTTTTTATTTCTAGGAATGCTGTATCACTAGGTCTACAGCAGGACTTTTCTTACTATACAAATGGCTGAATCTAAGGAATTGGATAGTGAAAGTGAATATGAAGAAGAAACAACAATAGTTTTAGTTGAACTTAAAGGTGTCATAGATTCTGACTTACTTACTCAAACACCTTTTGACAGATTCAAATTGATTGGTGTTGAAACTGAAAATCCTATATTACAGCTCAACAATTACTACTTTTCTGGTGAATACAATGAAGCTATTGGTACAGCAATATTTTTTGAGGAAGATGGTAAAAAGTACAAAAAGAGTGACCCTATTTTTTGTCACTCCCCAACTACAAGATTAAAGTATGTTTGTAGTACTTCTAAAACATTAAATATGAAGAGGATTTTTGTTGCTGAAAATAAAAGTGATGACATGAATGAAATTTCTGATATAGACCAAAATAAAAATGCAGAAATTCTTCCAGAAAACAAGGAGCTTGATAATAGTAATAGTTGACTAATTTTGTCAATTTGGTTTAGTAGTAGACCAACTACTTTTGGATTACAATGATGAGAGATTTTAATGCTGACTGAGTACATTACTTATTGTTTTAGTGTACATTTCAGGAATTTAATTTGTTATATTTTACTAAATACTGCATTTTCTAGTAAAATGTATACCATAAATTAATCTTGTTACTGATATTGTAGGCCTAAGCAAAGTAATTATTTTATATTTATATATATTTCTCTACAACTTAAATGACGGAAGGTAAACTCCTTGTTAATTGTTTATAGCTACTATATTTATGAATGCTATGTTAATTGTACCTGGAATGATGTAATTTTAATAAAATACAAAATAAGTACACTAGCTATCTACCCTATAGTAGCTTAATCTTTAATATGGTAACTAAGGTATTAATATTTTAACACAATTCCCCTCTAGCAATTTATTACATCCATTTTTATAACTGAACATTGTGAATTAATTGGTAGCTCTATAAGGTTAAGTACTAAACAGAAAACTGTAGACAGTGATTTTCAGATAAATTTACATCTCAACCACTTTCACTGTTTGCAGCTACTATTCTTGTACATTGTTTTTTGCTATTACAAACTGACTTATCAGATTAATTAAAGTGGACTTTGCTTTGACTAACTAGTGTCCTTTGTTATTCAATAGTGTAACCAACACATGCACTGCACACTGACTTGAAACAGTAGTTATTTAATCTACAGTTTTCATTGGCATTTTGATTTATAAGTGTTAAATGTGTGAATAAATGTGAAGTTTGTTAAATGTGGCACTAGAGTTAATGAGAAACTGAAATGGAAGCCATTTTGAATGACCAGTGTTTAAACTTGGTAAAGCTTCTCATTATTTCCATTATTATTGATAGAAGTACAATTTCCAAGTTTAATTTTTATTTATACCAATATGAATTTTTTAATTATTAACTTTAACCTTTAAATGCATGATTTTGTCCCTCACCAAATAAATTTAGGCCACACTGGATTGCAATTGTCTCTCCATCCATTCATCCTTGTTTGTAATGCTTTTGTGACTGCTGTAACTTTTGAATCATCCAACATAAACTGAAGAAGTTTTATACACGCATGGATTATCACCAGATAAGTGATGAGCAAAAGTCGGCTCTTTGCATCAGAGGTCAAATGGAGTGGCTGCTAAGAAACCTGCGTAAGGCAATGAGGCCAAGAGATTAAATCGAGTCCAAATTTAAAATCGTTGGGTCGAAAAGAAGGTAATATATCAAAAGAAAATCTGGAGAACACGAGGATAGGTGCTTAAACCTGTGAAGTACGTAAGTGGGTCCATTGAGGTTTGGTCTTTGCAGTTGGAATTGGAGATCTGATGAAAATCGAGGAAAGAATGGGTGCGGTTAGATACAAACAAATATTGTACATCATGTTATTCCCTCTGGAAGACTACTAACAGGAGATGGGTTCATTTCCCACCATCATAATGTTTATAAACATGCAGCCAATGTAGTCAAACAAATTGCACTGTAAAAATGAGTGCCTCTGTAGTCTGACAGTAACATTGTTCAAGTGGTATAGGATTATTTAGACAGAAAAGAATACTCCTTTACTCAAATACTCGCGGGCTAGTTTAGGTTTTGTGTGTCGATGTTATGGTCTTGGCGATTCGATGGGTATAGGTCTGCAATTTATGCGTGCGATAGAAGGGACTCGTACATGGGGTGCTATTAACACTTAATAAACTAACTTATTCTAATCGGCAATAAATAACTTGTTAATTAGATGTCACGTCGAGTAAACGACGCGAGACCGCGATGGAAGCCATAATAAGAAAGTGTTCGAGTGTAGATACAGCGAAAGGTTTCATGTGAAGATAACTGTATATAAGGCCAATACCGATGTATGGCTGCAAGACGCACTTTGGTGTGAAATGTGAGAGCAATTTAAGTACAAGTGCAAAACATTAATTAAGAAAAGTAAGGATGTTTGGGAAAGATGTGGAGTGAAAAAGTCGGTGGAGACTCGTAGAGCGGAGAGGGTGTTGAGTTCCTATGGACCTGTGGAAAGGTTGAGTAGTGGTGGAATTGTAAAAGAGTAGGTGTATAACGCATCAGCTGAACACAAATGATAGTCACCGTCTCATTACTAAACAGATCTAACAAACTAATCAAACGAAGTCGTGCTACGACGTAACCCACGCATGTATGAAGTAGAGGTGGAGCTTGTAAAAGTTTGAAGCATGCAATTAGTAAATATGCAAATAAACATCATCATGAAAATGTGGCACAAGAGATAACGAGAAACAACGAGTGGAAGAAGCCGTTTCTAATCGGTGTGTTATAGATACCTTGGTCTTGACGCATTGCATCACTGAAGGTGGTGACATGAAAGGCAACAATTAGGTTTGGGGGGAACCTTATCAGTGATGTAGTCGAGACCATCATGGCTGAGGCCGAGACTGAGATTAGAAAAAGGTCTCGAGACCGGTCTCGAGTACTATATCACTGTACTTTATACTGTCGCGATTTTTGCGTGTGTAATTGCTCGTCTCTCTCCGGCAAGACTGTATCCAGGAAATACGTTCGGTTCGGTGGGGGTCCAAAGGACCAAAGAGCAAATCGAGACATTCCCTTCCTTTGACAAAAATTTATGCGCACTACATTGTGGCATGAAAGTAAATTAAAGTGTTTTAATAACAAAACTAATTAAAAGTTTCGTATTGAAGCTCATAAATTAAACAAAATGCAGGAATTTTCAAACCCAGAAATTAAAGCAATTTACTGCACATATAATTATAACCACAGATAAAATCCACTTAACAAAAAATTAAGAACTAAATCTCGTCATTCATCTCGCACGTAGAACCAGGGCTGTGGAGTCGGCACATAAAAAACCGACTCCGACTCCTCAATTTTTTGTCTATCCGACTCCGAATATATTAATTCTAAATCTGCTATGATGATAATTATATAATTACACAAGAGGCATTTCATCACCACCACGTGAATCATCATCATCTGTGGTCATTGTTACGATAACTTTGTCTGTAGTAAAGAATCTTGTAAGTGGTGCTTGTCGTTCAGTAGATTTCTGATCTTTTGTTAACTTTGAAGTAGTTGGAAGGTTTTTATTACTATCTTTCTCAATGACAACTTCTAAAATTTTGGGATGGAAATGCTGCAAATGTCTTTTCAAATTTGATGCTCTGGTTGGTGCATTTTTATCAGAGCCAGTAAAACCACTGATTTTTGCTTCACATAATTTTTCACCATCATCATCTATCATACACTGACACACGAAATGTTTCCCATCTGTGGTTATTGTAAAATATTCAAAAACTGCAGACTTTGTTGGAAGTGTCTTTGCCATTGTGAAAGGGGTTTTAGACTTGAAAGTTAAAAACTTATGAAATTTAGAAAACTCGAAATTAAATAAGCATTAAAAATAAAAAATATTATCTGAGAAGAAAAAATGGAAAACATTGTGTTTATTATTTAAGTGGTTTAACCACCATAGCTGCCAGTGATATCACACACAAAAACATTTTATTAAAATTTATATTGAGGTCGGAGTCGGTACATTTTTTCCGACTCCGAATCCGACTCCAGCAGCACCAAAATTGCTTCCGACTCCACAGCCCTGCGTAGAACGAAAATAATCATTTCCAAGTTGAAGTGCAGACGCATCTTTGTGATAATCTGTATTCTCACGTTTACGGAAGCATTCATTGCCATCTTTCCAACGACTGAGTGGGACTGAGACAAGTGATCGCACTTTCTGATGACTGCAAACGGGACATCTTTTACATAAACCACCACCTAGTTTTTGAGAATATGCTAGCCACGGAAATCTCTCCAGCCACTAACTGAAATTTCAAATGTCTTTTCGGGTCACTGGGAACTTAAAGAAGGAGTAGATGTCCATGGCGACTGCAGCAATGTTTCCTTGGTGGTATCATCAACTTTAACACCAATAAATCTCCCAACGTCATACTCGCTGGCATCAGAATCCATCGAACACTGGCCCGTAGACGAACATGCTTCCTCTAAACAAGATAAATCAGAGGCAGAATCCTTCTGTTCATCAGAGAATGCAGGGTTTCCAGCTTCCTTCTGTTCTTCAAATGACTGTCTGCTTCTCTTCACCATATAGGCTGACAGAGTACTTTGCACCAGATCACATATACTCTCTTTTTAAAACAGTTTCTAAGAGGTTAGGTGTGCTGTACCGCCTCCGCAGTTTCTTCACCCCTGCTTAGTTGTTCTCTCTGTACAGGGGTCTTGTCCGCTCCTGTATGGAGTACGCTTCTCATGTGTGGTGTAGGGTGGCTCAACCCACACAGCCGTACTTGACCGGATGGAATCAAAGGTTTTTCGTCTCATCAATTCCCCGCCTCTTACTAACTGTCTTCACTCTCTCTTTTCGCTACAATGTTGCCTCACACTCTCTTTACTATCGCTATTATAACGGGCACTGCTCTTCTGAACTCTCAAACTGCATACCTCTTCCTTTAAGGAGGGCACGCAGCACCAGACTTTCGACACTTTCTCATTCCTTTTCTACCTTCTTCTCTAACGCAAGGGTGAATCGATATTTTCAATCTTTCATCTTCTCAGCCGGTGAACTCTGGAATAATCTTCCTGAATCCATCTTTCCCCCCTGTCTATGACCTCCAATCTTTCAAACGCAGGGTGTCTAGACATCTCAAAAACCCTGGATCTTAATTTTGGCTTTCTTTTTCTATCGGGGGAGAAGGGGGCTTTCGTTGACATTCTCCCTTGGCCTCTCCTTCCTGCATAAAAAATAATAATTCACCGCATGTCCAACTGTCTCCTTTTCAGGTCCAAACAGCTGGGTCGATTTTCATGAAACTTGGTGGCAACACCCTTTGGGATCCTTAGAGTGTTTTTAGCACATTTTTCAGATCGGGTGTCCCCCCTTCCCCCACAAAAAAACTTGGTACTGTTCAGTTATACCCCGCAATTTTTTCTTTCCCGGTTAGGTCAACTGTGCGCCCTTGATAATTGGTTGTCGTGATATTTTCGTTAAAATATTCCTTAGTTTTAACGAAAATATCACGACTTAACCTAACCAATTGTCAAAGGCGTACAGTTGACCTAACCGGGAAAGAAGAAATTGCGGGAGTATAACGGAAAAGTACCAAAACTTATTTATACGAAGCATTTAAAATTCAAGATTTTGGCCCATTGATCTTGGGATGTGAAACTCAAAATTTTGATAGTTGTTTTCTTTCTCAATTTGTTGATCTGCTGGTTTTTCGGACCAGTGGCCTTCCCTTTCATTAAAGTCTACAAGTAATCTAAGTCCCAACACTCTTCTACAGAGTTTCATACATTTTCGTGGAGTGAAAAAAATCAAGTTCGTCAATAAATTTAGAAAAGAATGTATCCATCAAGATTTTTAGCTATGCATCGGAAACCATGATAGATAAAAAAAGAAACATTTGTAGACAAGATGTATTTGAAATTTAACTGCTTCGTGAATTTCAAGTGAAATCTGTGAAGCTACATTTAATATTTAAGTAAAAATTTATCGGAAACTACGAAATGAATAGGGCTCCCAGGGACGGATCCAGACCAATTTGACCAATGCACATTGCACATGCATCGGTCAGAAAAATATGCGCTCCGTTTGTATCGGTTAAATAATTGACTTGTCGGTAACCTTACCTCAGTATCTGAGAGACACTGAGGTTAGGTTACCGACAGGTGCTAAAGTAATTGTTTACAGTAATGATAGGTGTGATTACTTTTGTGAATTTATATTTGACTAGGAGATAGGATGAATTTAATTGAAAACCACCACTGCTTCATTTAATTTTGGGAGTCCTGTTCGTTTTCTAATTTGGGCTGTAGTTTCTCCGTCTTATGATTAGTCTTTCAAATGTTTGATTCCGCTTGAGTGGTCAGTAGTGTAAATAAAGCCTACGTATATCTAGTCAGGCCATGCTTATATGAAATTTCGTACTTTTCAGTGAAATCAAAGAAAAGCCAGTGAGACCATAAATATACATAAATACTACAGCCATCAAAATTTTGAGCTTCACAACCAAAGCAAGTAAAACGAAAGTTGTGAAGCTGGCCTCAAAACGTAACTTGGTTGTGAGCTTAAAGTAAATGTCTCGCTGTCTTAAAATTTTGTGATCAAAATCGTTTGTCTGAAATTACTTACATGTTATGTTGCGAGTGTAAACAAATTAGATTTAGGTAGGTTTTGGGTAATATACAGGGTGGCACAAAAGTCGCGCATCAGGAATTTTCAATGTTGACTATAATATATTATTACTTTTCTTTTAGGTAGGGGATGGCTGCGAAATTAACAATAAACGAGAGGGTAAGCTTGGTTTTAATGTATGGAATACCAGGCAGGGCTGGCGAGAGCTGCCACGGGCCCCGGGGAAGGATTGGTGTATGGGCCCCCCCTGTTTACTCAGTATTTTATTATGAATGTTTTTTGTATACATAACAAGCAAACTGATTATATGTCCAAGTCACTATTCAAAACATACGGTATGATAATCTCTATAAAATGTATGTTCATTAATTATTTATATTTCCTCTTTATTATTTAATCAATTGCTTTATTAATATTTTTAGATTTTATCCCCCGTCTTACCGGGTCCCAGGGATATAACTCGGCTTCCCCGCCCTCTCGGCGGCCCTGATACCAGGTACTACAAATCGATGAATCGGTACAGAATTTAAATTCTTTACCGATTCATCGATTTGTAGTACCTGGTATTCCATGCATTAAAACCACGCTCACCCTCTCGTCTATTGTTAATTTGGTCAATATTCGGGAGATGCACTGCCTCCGAATTCGGATTTTTTATTCATACCAGTCGTTAGTACATATGATTTGATGAATTTAAAAAAAACTAGGCCTCGTGCTTTTAAAAAAATAAGGGAGATATCGATTTTTTTCACTTTAACGATTTTTTGACATTTTCTGAGTCGCGAAACTTTATGCACCGCAAAAGTAGTTATTTTTCCGTGGATTTAGTGAAGGTTAGGTTATGTTCATTTTAGTGAGGGTTAGGTTAACCTAACCTAATCTTCACTAAAACGAACATAATATAACATAACCTAACCTAACCCAACCTTCACTAAATCGACGGAAAAATAACTAACTTTTTATTGTGGCGGTGGATAAAGATTCGCGATTTCTCACAAAAAATAATGCGGAATAGTCTTATGGTCTTTGTTTTTTTTTGTTGCCAGCTCTCAAAACCAGTTTCTCGGAAAATGTAAAAAATTGTTAAAGTGAAAAAAAATTGATATCTCCCTTATTTTTTAAAAGCACAAGGTCTAGTTTTTTTTTAAATTCATCAAATCATATGTACTAATGACTGGTATGAATAAAAAATCTGAATTCGGAGGCCGTGCATCTCCCTACCTAGTCATCCCCTACCAGTCAGGGTGGCCAACCTTTTACATTTCATTCGCCAGTATTTTCACGCATGAGTTCAGATGCGCCATATAAGTCTTGTACCCCCATTCAATTCTTGTATAAAATATGTTAATATAGATATATTTAACATTTTTACATGATATATTGATTTAATATAAAACAATGTAAACATTACTTACCTTAATGAGACTACTTCTAATCATCCAATGCGCCACCTTTGGCGCAATGCGCCGCGGTTGGCCACCACTGCGGGCCTACCTAAAAGAAAAAGTATTATAAGCAACACTGAAAATTCCTATGATGCGCGACTTTTGCTCCACCCTGTATATACAGAATTCAAGCATATTTTGGCATTTAATGCATACTTGAACCTGGCATTAGCCCTCTGTTTTTGTTGTAATGCAGGGTCTTGCCTTGGCTTCCCTTGTTCACACCCCCATTAAAAAAGCATCTCTGGATGCATTATGAAGTTCAGCCACATAATCGCTCCAGCCAGGTCTACATGTATAATTTTTTTTTCTAAAGGTATTTAAATCTAGGTTAGCATTATTGAGAGAAGAAACAATTTGTTCATACATGTCTTTAAGGTATATAAAAAATCATGAGGATGAATTAAGCAGGGATGCTCTGGCTAGAAAGCTTGCCAGTAAGAATCCAAGAAACTTTTGGGATGAATTAAAAACAATGAATAATAGTGTAATGTCTCTCCCTGCTAATATTGAAAATGTAACTGGGACTGAGAATATAGTCAAATTATGGAAGGAACACTACAGGGAGTTATTCAACTCTGTACATAAGAACAATAATGTTAATTGTGATGCTACCTATAGTCCAGATATAAGAGTTTAGTGTATTTGAGACTAAACAGGCCATAAAATGTTTAGATTGTAACAAATCATGTGGTATTGATGGTATTTCTGCTGAGCATCTGAAATTTAGTAGTGACAGATTAGTGCCTCTGTTAGCTTTGTGCTTTACAGGTTTACTGATACATGGTGTTTTGCCGGATACAATGTTATCCATTGTTTTGGTGCCACTACTAAAAGATAAAAAGGGTAAAATTAAGAGTAAAGATAACGAGAGGCCAATAGCCTTGGCCAGTATTTTGTCTAAGGTATTTGAATATATACTCATTAATAGACTTGACTGTTGCCTGTATACTAGTGATAACCAATTTGGTTTTAAAAAGAAACACTACTGATATTTGTGTATGTATACCTTGAAGGAAATGGTCTGTAAATACCAAACTCTAGATGTTAATGTATTTTTGAGTTTCCTGGATGCTATAGCTAAAGCATTTGATCGTGTTAATCATGACAAATTATTCATGTAACTTGTAAATCGTAATGTACCTTGTTACTTGGTCCGTATATTAATATTCTGGTATAATCACCGGACAATGATTGTAAGATGGGGTGGGGTTAATTCAGAGCCATTCTCTGTGACCAATGGTGTCAGGCAGGGAGGGATATTATCCCCTTACTTATTCAATGTTTATATGGATAATCTATCTGTTGTGCTGAACACCTGTAAAATAGGCTGCTATATTGGTACAATGATTGTTAATCATCTGATGTATGCAGATGATCTAGTTCTTATTTCTCCATCTGTAAAAAGGCTCAGCAAACTTTTGAAGGTGTGTGAAAGGTATGGGAAGGATAACGACATAAAATATAATCCTGATAAAAGTCATGTTATGATTATGAGGACCAAGGCCTACAAGTATATAAAATTTCCTGAATTTCAATTAAATGGTATGGTGCTGTCAGTGATGGGCAGTATCTAGATACATGTATCGCCGATACGTATCGATCGATACTTTTGTATCGGTATCGGTATCGCTTTAGCTACTTGACAAAAGTATCGATATATCGGTATCGCTGAGGTCAATTTTCTTAAATGTATCGAAAAAAATCGATACTTCAATACATCATCGATACATTAATAAGAATTTTTAAATATTTAAATAGATGTTATAATATGACACTACTGAGTTATATTTATGAATATACATAAATAATAATATTATTAAATATTTATTTAATGACAGTACCAGTGATGTAGGTCTCGAGACCGATCTCGAGACCCAATTTGCAGATCTCGATCTCGATCTCGGTCTCCGCTATTTAGGTCTCGGTCTCGATCTCGGTCTCGACAGACGCGGTCTCGGTTTTTCTCCCCGAGACCTCTCGAGACCGTAATGAAAAATACATGTTATTGGCATACTCATGATGGTGGCTTGGTTGAACAGACACAATTCAGAATGTTTATGAAAGTTTGTAAAAGTAAGGGACTCTAGGTATTCACTAATCGTCACCCTGTTTTGAGTTGCCACGTTTTTCTTGCGGGGGAGTGTGGGTCTGAATTTTTTTAGGTTAGCGCTACAAAAAAATTTGCCCCCCCCCCCCCCCCCCCCCCCCCGCCCCGTCAGATTAATTTTATTGAAAATGGAAACACTAAATAGAAAATTATACATATTATATATATATAAGTATATATTATAAGGCCACTTAGTGTTGCCAAACGGCGTGTCAACCTCTGTGGCGTGATAAAAACGATTATCCTCCCATCCAATATGTATTTGAAAAAATAAAATGCTTCACACAAAAATAATGCAAGAAATACAGCATAAAGAAACAGTACCGATAAATTCAATAAAGCATAGAATAACTCGACAACCCTTCACATCACTTATATTTACAACGTACCGATTCGTAGGACAAATCTCAATTGCCAATTGTAAATGTTAAAAAATGACGTCATCAATGATGTCACGGCGGAACTTTTATCACGCCACACCTCCCCTTAAGCTGAATTTATTTTGTAAATTTTGTTTCCTAATCATTTTTTGGCACGTGCTGTTAGTGACAGTGTGTAGTTTAGTTTTGTATTCCATTTTATGAATCTCATATTTTAGACAACTGCTCTCCAATAAAGTTTTGGCACCAGAAAAGGGATAAATTCCCATCAGTGGCCAATAATGCCATGACTGTTTTAACAGTGCCTGCCTCTAGTGCTCCAATTGAGCGTGTATTTAGCCATGGAGGCATAATAATGAGGCCCCACAGAAGTCGAACTTCAGCAGATCTTCTGAGCATGCTGATGTTCCTTAAGTGTAATGAGTACTTATCATGCTTTAAATAAATGCACAAGTCAAACTGGGTAGTGGGTACGTTCATTAAACTTTCTGTAACAGATATAAAAGAAGTAAATAAATAAAAAGTACGTATATATATATTCATTTGTTAATTTATAGGCTACACTTTTTGCATTCAACACACTACATCTGAGAAAGTAGTTATTAGTTTATTAATATACTTAACATAGTCTAATTTCCATAGTAGTGTAAAACAAATTGAAAGGGCATGAGCTTGGTCTCGATCTCGGTCTCGAATTTTAAGGGTCTCGATCTCGGAAGGTAGATCTCGATCTCGAACCTTTGATCTCGGTCTCGATCTTGGTCTCACAGGATCAGGTCTCAGTCTCGGACTTGGTGGTCTCGACTACATCACTGGACAGTACTACTCTACTGGTCACGTCACACAGTACGGCGCAACGTTTAAACACGTTTGTACTTGTGTTATTGAGATTAATTAACCATAATATAGAAAAGCTCATAATATAGAAACGCTCATATAATATAGAAACGCTCATTGGTGTTGCAACACTATTGGCAGAGCTGGGCAGTATTTAAATACGTATTTAAATACATTTGTGTATTCAGAACTGTATTTATAAATACATTGTTTTTGATGTATTTAAATATAGTATTTAAATACTTTAATGAGTATTTAAATACAATGTATTTAAATACTCAAAATATAAAAATGTAAATACTTTTACTGGTTTAATACACGTTCTGTACTAGCACAGTACGACGCGTTGACAGTGTAGTACAGCATGGTTCATGTTTCAACGTGTCAGTTCAATCAGTTGTGTGCCACTCTTAGTCGAAAGCGATTGATTTCTTTATCGTGTGCGTGTCATGGCTTAGTGAATTAGTGAATGCATATGTTAAAATTTGTATGTATTTAAAATGTATTTACAAATGTATTTAAATACAATTGATGTATTTTGTATTTAGTATCTAAATACATTCGTAAAATGTATTTAGTATTTAGTATTTAAACACATTTCTCCCATGTATTTAGTATTTAAATACATTTCTCCCATGTATTTAGTATTTAAATACATTCAATGTATTTATTGCCCAGCTCTGACTATTGGCCACGCCCACTCGGTGTTGAGTTTAAACAGGTTCATACTTGTAACGCAGCGATTCCTCTTGGTCCCCCGAGGCATTTCTTATCAATCAGTCACTCATTAAGTGGACGTCACGCCTAGTTGTGCGATAATGAGTGAAGATATTAATAGTAATAATAACGCGTCAGGGAGTGAGCTACAAAAGGAACAACCTGGTGAAAATGACGCTGGTCACATTCACGCTCCAAAAAGGAATAGACTGTCTGACCAGATGTTTAGCCAGCTGGTATTTTTGAAGGGTAACAGTAATTACTTTTAATTGTTAGTGTAATATTTTCAGTCATTCATGTATCCTACAAAATTAAAACATACTTTCATTAAATAAAGCAATTGTTTTTATTTACATCTATAAAACCCATTAAAATGTCGTTGATTTTACTTACAGTACGTACAAATTACTAGTATAAACAATAATATCTAATACCTACATATTAAATGAATAATTACAAAAGTGTACCGGCGATGCATGTATCGGTATCGGTATCGCTTAAGACATCTAGAAAGTATCGGCGTATCGGTATCGCCTAAGACGTTCTTCATGTATCGATGTATCGGTATCGCTTTAGCGATTTTCATGTATCGATGCCCATCACTGGGTGCTGTCAGAAGTAACCCAGGCTAAGTATCTTGGGCCACATATTAACAGATAGTCTTTCAGATGACTGTGACATTCTAAGGCAATGTAGACAATTATATGCTCAGGGAAATACTTTGGTTAGGAAATTTTATATGTGGTCAGTAGATGTTAAGTTGATTTTGTTCAAAACTTTTTGTACTCCAATGTATACAGCTCATTTGTGGTGGAATTACAGGATGTATAATTTGAGGAAATTATATGTTGCATATAATAATATTTTTAGTTTATTAAGGACTCCAAGATTTGTAAATGGTGCTCCTTCTAGTATCAGTATGCTGTTTGTAGTCAAAAAGGTGCCGAACTGTGCCAGTGTCATTCGCAATTTTGTATTTAGATTTATCACTAGGCTTGGTGAGTCAGTGAATAAGATAATAGAAGCTATGGTTAGTCGACTGGTCTCCGATATATTTTATAAATCTCAAATCTGAAACATTGGCATAGGCAATTGTCTGTTCATTATACACAGTGATTCACTGGCCTACTTAGTCAGTGCTCCAGACAACTATCTCTTAATCTTCTATGGACCTCTTGTATAATGTTTGTATCTGTTGAGTCTGAAATAAAGTGTTTGTTCGTTTGTTTGTGTATATATATATATACAGAGCTGGGCAATAAATACATTGAATGTATTTAAATACTAAATACATGGGAGAAATGTACTTAAATACTAAATACTAAATACATTTTACGAATGTATTTAGATACTAAATACAAAATACATGAATTGTATTTAAATACATTTGTAAATACATTTTAAATACATACAAATTTGCTTCTTGAAGCCATGACAAGCACACGATAAAGAAATCAACCGCTTTCGACTAAGAGTGGCACACAACTGATTGAACTGACACGTTGAAACATGAACCATGCTGTACTACACTGTCGACGCGTCGTACTGTGCTAGTACAGAACGTGTATTAAACCAGTAAAAGTATTTACATTTTTATATTTTGAGTATTTAAATACATTGTATTTAAATACTATATTTAAATACATGAAAAACAATGTATTCATAAATACAGTTCTAAATACACAAATGTATTTAAATACATATTAAATACAAATGTATTTAAATACTGCCCAGCTCTGTATATATACGAGGGCCACTCACTATATTTTGCCCCACCTTTTTTTTTCTTTCCAAGTTTCCTTGTAAGTTCCAGAAATTTTGTATACACAAGTAGTTACATACCTTTTTTACAAGTTCTTTTATTTTTCCACATAGTTTCCATCCTTTTCTACGGCTTTCCTCCACCTCGAAACAAGGGCCTTTATTCCTTGCTGGTAAAAGTCCGCTGGGTTCCGCTGGAACCACCTCTTAACCTCCTCAACAGCCTCATACACAGTCAAGCGCATTTTTGTGATGGCCTCTCTTGTTTGCAAACTGTTGTGTGGTCTTGCGTTATCGTGCAAAAGAAGGACGTCTTCCAGTTTTCTCTCCGGTCGAACTCGCTTATTTATACGTCTCTGTAGGGTAGCAATATATGCCTCTGAGTTGATTGTTTGTCCTTTCTTAATAATGTCTACCAGAATCACCCCTTTCATGTCCCAGAAGATGGTGGCCATAACCTTTCCTGGAGAGGGAGCCATTTTGAACTTTTTCTGGAAATTATTTATATTAAGGTCTCCACCAAGTTGACAATACTGGCTGTTAGCAAACGTTTCAGCATAACTTTAGGAGTCTAATGGTATATGTTATTATTTGCGCAATTGCGTATTTATAATGTTATAGGCTTTTAAAGAAATTATTTTCTTAACTCCATTTTGGTCATAATTTTTTGAATGACGTCATCATAAGTGTATCTACTTGGGTGGAAAAACCACATTTGGCTACAAAAAATGAGGTATGCGGCTACAGTGTTTTTCGTTTTCTTCATTAGTTGGTTTTCCAATATGGCGTGTGAAGGATGTGAAATGTATTTCGAAGATGTTGCGAAAAATACTCTGTATGAATTGGTCCACAATTAACCCACCCCTTATATCTCCAGTCTAACTATAGAGTAGATCAAGTCTAGCCTAGAGGGGTCAGCCTAGAGATTCCGGAAATGGTCCAGAGCGGGCAGATAAATTGAGGTCCACAGTAGGATTCCTCACCAAATTAGGTTAGGGCAATCTACCTTCACCTTTGTTAAGCTATGAGTTGATGCTGGGTCTTAGGCCACAATGTAGGCCTAACTTGTCTGACCCAGCTTAATTTAATGTGATTAAATTACTGGGTTAAAAACTCAATTAGTCACTTACTGTTAGTTATTGGAGTCTCTGTTCTCCGGTTGTGTAATTGTCGAGAGCGTACTTGCTGGTGGGATCTTTTTCGTTGTCTGTTCTCGTCCCTTCCCCGTTGCGTCCTCTCGCCCCGTCCTTCGTTTTCGTTCTCCTCTGTTCTCCTCTTCGCGGGGCTTTTTCCACCAGCGTTGTCTTGGTTTTTTCCTCGGTTGGTTGAGCGGTAATGTATCTCCATTACCGAGCACGCTCTTCTCACACAGTATATAAATACTAGTGTGGAGAATAACTCTGGTGAGCAACCAATTGGTTTCATCCACCCAGTTATTGACATAAAAGGAATTTAATAATTGTTAGATTAACTACCTACCTACTCAGTGAACCATTTTCGTTACCTCCCAACTACCCACTCATCAGTTTTCCATATACTGGGGGCCCCGGGAGATAAAAATTTTGGTGTCATTGTCACCAATTTTTATGTCTGAGTGTAGACTAGCTAACTATTTAACTGTAAATGCCTGTTAATCTGATTAACAGTGCCTATCCTCACCTTCTCATGGAGAAGGTGTAGCATTTAATTAGAAGAGAAAATATACATCCATAGGATGAAACTGTCTATGGTCTTTACCATAAGAAAAGAAAAAATGAAAGTTAGAAGATAAAATTACAATTCCCCAGCATCTATTTTTTGTTGTAAAAATAGTCGCGCCTTTAATGCTGTTTGTCGCTGAGGTTTTGTGTCTGTCAATGTTGTAGTAGGATGCGTTACCACTCCTACTGTCAAAGGAATAGTTACTGGAAGTTCAGTGTCTCCAGTTGTTACTGTCAGTGGAGAAGGTTCTCCAAAGTCCATTGTTTTGGGTCCAGACTCTAAAGGGTACAAAAGAGAAATGTCTCTTGTTGTGTCACCCGTTGAAGTCCTTAATTTGACCACTCTTGTTACCCCGTCTGCCCTGGTCTGAGTTCTGAAACTCTAGCCAGAGGCCAGTATTGTCTTGGAGTACTGTCATGTATGAGAACAAGGTCCCCTACCTTAATTGTGTCAGACCAATCCTTCTTAGTCATTTGTTTATGTCTCTCCCTTAGACCCATCAAGTACTCAGTTTTCCACTGTTTAATGAAATGAGCTTTAACTCTAGTTAAATGTTGTAACTTAGTCTGGAGTTCATTATGTCGTTGAGTCCAGTTTGGGTCTTCTGAAGAGTCTATATTGTAGTCCGGCAGGAGACTAACTTGTTCTCCCCGAATCAAATGATTTGGAGTTAATGGTTCCGGGTCATTAATGTTGTCACTCACATAAGTGAGTGGTCTATTGTTGATGATGTTCTCAATCTCAGCCAGGAGAGTGAGCAACCCAAATAAGTGTATCTGTTTTTTGCCAATTGCTTTCTTCAAGCAATTCTTTACTGTTTGTATATTCCTCTCCCAGATAGAACCATACCAAGGAGAGGCAACCGGAATATACTTCCACTTTATGTTTGAATTTTGTATATATAATTGTGTGATTTCATCGCTTAACAAGTCGTGGATGACTTGTTCACCAGCCTTGAAATATGTAGCATTGTCAGTCCAAACTGTCTTGGGTACTGAATGTCGTGCACAGAATCTCTTAAAGACAGCAACAAAAGATTCTGCTGTAAGGTCCTCCACAACATCCAAATAAACAGCTCGTGAGGCAGCACATGTAAACAGTACAATGTACATTTTTTGTTCAGTGTCACCCACCCCTACAGTCAATGCTCCTGTATAGTCAATGCCTACAGTCTCAAAGGGTATGTTGAGAGTAACTCTCTCCTCTGGCAAAGCAGGAGGATTTGGTTTCCTATAGGGCCTAGCATGAATACGCCAACATGTGACACACTCACTCAGGACTGTTTTAACAGTGATCCTTCCCTTGGGTATCCAATAAGTTTTCCTTAATGTAGTTAGTGTCTGTGGTACCCCCATATGATATACATCATTGTGTGTTTTTCTGATGATTAATGTTGTCAAATAGCTAAATCTAGGTAAAAGGATTGGATGTTTGCTTTTGTATGACAGTTTTGATTTGTCTAATCTCCCTTTACACCTTAGAAGGCCTTCCTCATCTCTGAACAAGTTTTGATCCACAACTACTGATGGTACAGGTTCTTTTGTTTGTTTCCCATTAGTTAAGAATTCTAACTCTTTATTGTACTCTTTTTGTTGTGCATGGCCTATCCAGTATTTGGTTGCAACTTCTGTATAATTATGATTATTTTTATTTAGCTGTTTGTTAATTGTAGTTAAACAGTTGTGAGCAAACCTCAAACAGTAGGCTGTGACCCTGACAAGTTTACTGAAATCAGAATACTGTTCATAATTAGTGATTGGTTCAACCTTTTCATTTGAAAAGATTAAATTTAATGTCAAGTTAACTTGTTCCACAGGCCATTGGTCTGTATTACAGAGCCACTTAGGTCCCATAAACCAAGTTTTGTTTGACTTCAACAACTTGTAGGATAAACCTCTGGTCAGAAAGTCTGCTGGATTTTGTTTAGTTGGAACATAGTGAAAGTTTACTTGTAGGCTTTCATTAGCTTCAGCTATTTCTTTTAGCCTATTTCTTACAAAGATATTCTTACTATTAATGCTATCATTCCGTATCCAGGCAAGACAAATCTGACTGTCAAGCCAGATGTAGATATGAGTTAAGTACACATCATGGTAAGCATCCTTAAGCAATGAAATGGTTTTAATGGCTAATATAGCAGCCAATAGTTCCAATTGAGGTATGGTTCGGGTAGGTTTGAGAGGTGCAACTTTCCCTTTTGCATAAATTAGATGACTTTCTGTGGGGCTTACGAGATACGCACAGCACCCATAAGCTTGTGTGCTTGCATCAGCAAACACATGAAGTCTTTGGGGCTTATCCCTAAACCCACAGCACCTTTGAATTTTAATGTTCTGCACTTTTGTTAAATCAGCAGCTAACTTCTTCCAAGATTTTTGATTTTCATTTGTTATTGGATCATCCCACCCAACATTTGTCCTCCAAATTTCTTGGAGGAGAATCTTTGATTTTATTGTTGAAGGCAGGAATAGACCCATGGGATCAAAAATTTTGGAAGCCTCTGATAATATTTGTCTTTTAGTATTTGCTTCCTCATCAAGTTTAAAACCTTTAGTACAGATTGAATCATGACTGTTAGAAGTTGCATCCAAATACCAGTTCATACCTAAAGTTTTAACTCTGTCTGATGGCTCAGTAAGACCATTATTATCCTTTAAAATCTTTTGTTTAAATCCTCATCATTTGAAATCCACTCTCTTAGTTCAAAGTTACCTTGTTGCATAATGTTTTGAGAGTGTTCATAGACTTCAGATAATTCAGATTTTGTTGTTGCTGAGCCTATTAGATTGTCTACGTAAAAATGTTCCTTAAGGAAGTTCAATGTTAAAGAGTTATTAAACTGGTTCAAATGATGTCCAATTGTCAATGCTAATAGGCTAGGTGAGCAATTGGCTCCAAACAACACAACATTAAATCTATAGGTTATGAACCCTTTATTCAAATCAAATGGATCCTTGAACCATAAGAACCTAAGTTGGTTCTTATCATATTCATTTTTAAGATTTATTCTCAAAAATGCCTTTGAAATGTCACTTTGTACGGCATATTTATCTAACCTGAACTCAGTAAGATCTTCACAAGGTCAGAAATGAGATTAGGACCCTCAATCAAGCAATCATTCAAACTGTGTTTATCACTGTCTTTGAGGCTACAGTTATATACTACTCTGAGTTTTGTTGTTGGGGCATTTGTCGATAAACCCCCTGTGGGTTAAATAATGACAACCATCTTTTTTAAAAGGGTTATTTGTTACTTCTTCAATGAAGCCTTTCTGTAGCTGTTCTTTGAAGACATCATTATATGATGGAATATTATTATCTTGTTTGAGTTTTTTCATTACTTTATATAAATGTCCTTTAGCTACTTTGAGATTGTCTCTTAAAGTTGGACAATTTATTTTCCAAGGTAACTCAACAAAATAACTATTGTCTTTGCACTGAATGGTGTCTTCAAATCTTTCTACCATTAACTGATCTTCTGAAGTTTGATTTGTGTCATTTACCCACAGATTCTAGCAACCATAAAGTTTGAATTGCCTCATCCAAAGTTTCATTTGATAATGATGAATTAATGTTCTCAGTTGAGATAATATTATTCAAAGTGTTGCTATTCTTACAGGTGTTATGTAGGACTGAGTTGAGGCACATAGTATTTGTTGGTCATGAACTGTTTTGGTTTAGGTCTAGGTTGTATTTTGATAGGTCACCCAAAGGGGCTATCCCTGATGGAGTCTGAATAGCTATACCATTACCTATCTCTACTATGCCCTTATGAATAAGATTAATATAATCTGCCCCTATTAGCATTTCAATGTTAGCTACTGTGTTGTTAGTGATATGTCTATCAGCTATTTTGTAGTGTTTTCCCAAATGATTTATGGTTTGTTCTAGTTTGGGTATAACCAGTTTGTTTTGCCCTACTTTAGAAATAATAACTGCTTCAATTTTCTCTAATTTATTTTCTAAATGTAGTTCCAGGTCAATTGTCTTATAGCTATTTTTGTCCGAGTTATCCTTAACAAAGGATGCAATATTGAGGTTTTGTTCATTCGGGCTTGGTGTCAAACCCAATTTATTAACTACATTTTGTGAAACAAATGTTTGTTGAGAACAACAGTCTATAAGACATCTCACTGGAGTGGTGCTACCCTCACTATTCACTAAGTCCAAAGTAATAGTTGGTAAAAGAATCTCAGTGTTTCTTGTTACGTTGTTTGAACAAACAGAATGTCCCATGAAATGAAAGTGGCATTTTTCTTTGTTACCTTTGTTTGGGGGAGGTATCTTTTGAGTTTGAGTACTATTGTTTTGACACTTTGGTGAATCACACATTGATGAGACATGTCGTAAACTTTTACAAAACTTACACTTGAATCTTAACCTAGATTTACAGTCTTTCTTATAATGTCCCTGGCCAGTACACTTTTTACATAGGTTCAACTGTTCACATCTTTTAGCTCTTTGGTTAAAGTCTGAATATTTGTCACACCCAGTACTACTGTGTTCATTACTTGCACAAAATTTGCAATGTGGTGTGTAAGTTGAGGCAGCAGTTACATTAAAGTTCTGTAATGTAGGTGTTCGTGTATTATAGTTGGTCACATTTGATTCTACAGTATCAAGTTTTGTCTGTTTGGCTGTAGCTAGTTGGTCTCTGGGAACAGTCTTTGGTTTATCCATAGTCTGGGTCTTATTTTGTGTTGGAAATCTCTTAATTTGTAATTAGTTAGGATATTGGGGAAGTGTTTTCTTATATCTTCCAGATTAGGATAATTTTCTCCCGTCTTTAGAATTAAAATATCTTTAACCCTCAAAGGAAGGCACCTAAGTACTATGCCTTGTATAATCCAAGATGAAGCTTTAATATCTATCTCATTGCTAACTAGTTGTCCTATAATAGCTTCTAATTTTGTATAAAATTTTTCCATATCACTATGGTTATCTTTTATGGGTGCAAATTCAAAAATTTGTTGAGATAATTCATATACAATCTCATCTTTATTAATGTAATTACGTTTTAAGAGATCAATAGCTACTTCATATGAATTCCCTACGGCTGGTAAATAGGCTATCAGGTTATAGGCTGGGCCTTTAAGGGAACTAGTTAAGTAACTAAACTTTTCAACAGTTGAAATATAAGGTTTATTACCTATTAAATTCTCAAATTTGTCAATGAAAGATGGGAATTGTACCGTGTCCCCTTCAAATGTTGGTACTAGCAAAATGGGTAACTGAGCCCTCAATTCTTGTGACTCAGGATTTAGCATGCCACTTAAATTTTGTTGAAGGTTAGCTCTACTTTGATTAAAATCAGAATTAGTTTTTTTTGGTGTTAAGTCAGTCAAACGAGACCGTAGTCTCCTTATTTGCTGTTCAATTGAGATTACCTGATCATCATCATCAGCGTAAAGGTCTATCAATGTTCTTCAGCCATTTCGGATTCAACTAACTCTGAAATACTCTCATTAATGGCTATTATTTCCTTCTTTTTAGTTTCCAATTTAAGAATTACACACTCTAAATCTTCCTTACCTGGTTGTGTAATATTGTTAAAAGTGTTCACAGCCTTTGTAACAGCTCCCAACTTTGCCCCCCTTTTCTTTTTTAACTTTTTCAATTCCGCACTGTCCATGTCTAAGTCAAAATTGTTTAACTGGGGATCGTAATGAAATAGAGGACAAGAAGAAATTACCAGAGAAGAGAGAGCACAGACAAAACAGTCAAGTTTAAATTTGGTTTAATCCCCACCAAGTACTTATGTGTCACTCAGGTCTAAGCTCATGAGAATGAGACTCCTTAAATGTAAATGTTTCCTAGTTAGGCCCTAGGTTGTAGACCTAATTAGGCTTGATTAGGTTAGGCTTAGGCTAGACCATTTAGCCTAATTTTGCAATTTTTGTTAAGTAAGGTTAAGGTTTGTAAATTCCCCACACGGGCCATCAGTGCGAAAAATGCTCTTTATGAATTGGTCCACAATTAACCCACCCCTTATATCTCCAGTCTAACTATAGAGTAGATCAAGTCTAGCCTAGAGATTCCGGAAATGGTCCAGAGCGGGCAGATAAATTGAGGTCCACAGTAGGATTCCTCACCAAATTAGGTTAGGGCAATCTACCTTCACCTTTGTTAAGCTATGAGTTGATGCTGGGTCCTAGGCCACAATGTAGGCCTAACTTGTCTGACCCAGCTTAATTTAATGTGATTAAATTACTGGGTTAAAAACTCAATTAGTCACTTACTGTTAGTTATTGGAGTCTCTGTTCTCCGGTTGTGTAATTGTCGAGAGCGTACTTGCTGGTGGGATCTTTTTCGTTGTCTGTTCTCGTCCCTTCCCCGTTGCGTCCTCTCGCCCCGTCCTTCGTTTTCGTTCTCCTCTGTTCTCCTCTTCGCGGGGCTTTTTCCACCAGCGTTGTCTTGGTTTTTTCCTCGGTTGGTTGAGCGGTAATGTATCTCCATTACCGAGCACGCTCTTCTCACACAGTATATAAATACTAGTGTGGAGAATAACTCTGGTGAGCAACCAATTGGTTTCATCCACCCAGTTATTGACATAAAAGGAATTTAATAATTGTTAGATTAACTACCTACCTACTCAGTGAACCATTTTCGTTACCTCCCAACTACCCACTCATCAGTTTTCCATAATGTGATTATAGATATTAACAATATTGATAATTCTGCTGTAGAGATTTTTGTCAAACATGGTGTGTTACAGTCGTCTTTTAAATGTCGAGAGTGTGGATCTGAGTGTTCCTACGATGAATCCATTGATATTAGGGTTAGGTTAGGTTAGGTTCTCTAGCAATTTGGACACTGGAATGCATTTTTCTAGTAGTATTTGATGTGCAATGTTAAAATCTGGCCTTCATTTTATGGGGAAATGAACCAAAATATGTTAAAACTTTGAAGTCTCATAACTTTTGATTGGTTCATTTCCGCATAAAATGAAGGCCAGATTTGAACAAAGCACATCATACACTACTAGGAAAATGTATTTTGGCGTCAAAATTGGGTGGAAACCCTAATGTAAATATTTACCCTTTTTCTTGCATGGAGAGTCTGCATGATGCCTAGTGGCGGTCCTGGCATTTTTGGCGCCTAAGGCGAGATCATGCAAAGGTGCCTTTTCTCTGTCAACAGCACACTCCTCCTCCCCTCCCCGGTGCATAACTTCTGCCGCAATAAAACACACTGAACACATTGTCTTTAAAACACGAAGCACCTCCTTCATTTATTGTTCTTAGCTTCAAGTCAGAACAAGTTGTCTTGAAACAAAAAATGCAAAGAAATCTTGTATGAATAATAATTGAACACTCAATAAAGATTCCCAAATATATTGCAAACAAAATAAATATTCCACTGTATATTGCACACAGAATAGATAAATAAAAAACACTAATGAATCACACAATGTAGCTTAATAAAGGAATAAGATTGCCAGCTAGCAAATAACTGAATTTTAAATTTGGTTTGGAAGTTTTAGGTCTAGTTGTTTTCCTATTAAAACCTGCTCCTCCTGGTCTTCCTTGATGCAAATTCATCAATGATGTCATCATAGGAAATCTGCTTAGAAACCGCATGGTTAATGCTTATGACAGCAAAACCACTGAGGCGGTCTTGCATCATGGTGGATCTCAGGTAAATCTTGATGGGCTTGAACTTGGAAAAGCTCCTCTCCGCTCCAGCCAGTCATTGGAAGGGTGAGGGCGACCCAGAGGTTGGGATCTATAGATCTACAGAAGCTAAGGCTAACAAAGACCCTAAGAGCCACTCTAAGGTTAGCCCGAGAGAAAGGAAAGAGTAGGGGGTTAAGAGAAGAAAATAAGGGGTTAAGTAAGTAGCAACACCTATCACTCGTGGGTTAACATTCATTCTGAAAAAGATAAAAAAGACTCACCATCATCATCCGCAGGCCACTGCCGACAAGTCCGAAAAATAGTGGAAGAGAATAGGAAACTGGTGAAAGATGAAAAGAAGTAAAATAAGAACGTTTACAAACCATGCAAACACAGTCTTAACTCACTGTCATACCACGCAAACTACAGACATGCAAGTAAGGAGAGGATAAGAAAAAGGAAAAAAAAAGTAGGTAAAGTTAAACAAAAAGTGGGTTAGTTTACGTTACGAGCTACATCTACGTTCGTGTTAGTCTAATTTTTTTTTTTTTTAATAAATTTTGCTGGCATATCACACGCTGGCATGTCACAAGCTGGCATTAGACGTCAACAGACTCATCCCCGATTACGACCCCCAGAGCTCCTGTTGCCAATTGTTTTTTTTATTTTAAACAACGTTAATATTTTTAAAATGTCTGTCTAGACGGTTTTTAAACACATTAACGCTGGTAGAGTTAACGACTGACGTGGGAAGATTATTCCATTTATCAATTACTTTAAACGTAAAGAAATTTTTAGCGATATTAGTAATGAAACGTCTGCCACGCAACTTACATCCGTTATTACGAGTATTGCTATTATCGAAAGTGAACAGTTTGTCAAAATTTACGTTATCGATGTTATTAACGATTTTGAAAACTTCAATAAGCTCCCCCCTTAATCTCCTAGTTTCGAGTGAATGCAAGTCTAACACTCAGTGGTGTAGTGCTGTGGGAACGCGTGGGAACGGCGTTCCCTTACTTTTTTTGTTAGACGGAACGGCGTTCCCTCACTATTTCAAATAAATCCGAACTTACAAATCTCTAACGTCATGAAATTTTAATTACCCACCCCTAGAAGAAATATGAGAAAGAATCATTAACTGTTTCATTTCTTTTAGCTTCGACTGAGGCAATGCTAGCCTATAAAGATCTGGTGAAACAGTCACCACGGCGTACCAGTTGTTAACTTTTTTTAGTTAATCATTCCAGTTGTTAGCTATTTTTATTGATCGTACTGGATGTCATGTATCTAATGACACTGGAAATACTGCATCTTCAACCTTGGAATATATCCTAATATCCAGTGCATATGACCTCAAAATATCCCTGAAATTGGTCAGATTTCAAAAGATTTCCCGGGGGGCTTACAGTGCCCCCGGACCCCCAGCTGTATGGGCTCGCCGCGCTCGCCATTGTCCCCCCCCCGCATCTGAGTAACACTTTCAAAATGCGTTCCCCCACTTCTTTATTTAGCACTACACCACTGCTAACACTTTAATCCTATCTTCATAAGGCTTGTTGCGCAATGACGGAATTAGTTTCGTGGCACGACGCTGAACCCTTTCTAACCTATCAATATCCTCACGCAAATACGGGCACCAAAACTGAACGGCATATTCTAAATGAGGCCTGACTAGGGACTTGTAAAGGGGCAATATAATATCCTTCGATTTAAATTCGAAATTACGCGCTATGAAGCCTAACATTCTATTAGCTTTTGCGCAAGACTCCAGGCACTGGTTCTTAACTTTTAAATCCTTAGATACGTGTACGCCTAAATCTACTTCCTCGTCAACGCTCGCTAACTCTCTATCATCCATCGTGTACGTGTAATTATTGTTACGAGAACCTATATGCAAAACTTTACATTTGTCTACGTTAAATTGCATCTGCCACTTATCCGTCCACTTCATAATCCTATTTACATCGTCTTGGAGCCTATTTCTATCGTCCTCGTTAACAACCTTACCGCCTATTTTAGTATCGTCCGCGAATTTTGACACGTTACTAGTCAAGCCTACATCTATGTCGTTAATGTAAATTACGAATAGCAGTAGGCCTAACACTGAACCCTGTGGGGCACCGCTACGTACATCCAACCACCCTGATTCACTACCATTAACAACGACCCTCTGTCTCCAAGCACGAAGCCATTCTTCTAACCAGTTAGCTACTTGACCGCGTATACCGTCCGCTTTAACCTTCGCAATTAATCTTCTATGCCTATCGTATTCGTGCACTATTTCGTTATAAAATTCTAACAAATTAGTTAAACAAGATCTATGGCGTCGAAACCCATGCTGACTACTATTAATCAAATCTCTACTTTCTAAGTGATCGATGATACGATCCCTAATTACGGATTCCAAAAGTTTACCGACAATTGACGTTAAGCTAATGGGCCTATAATTGCTAGCTACTGTGCGGTCGCCTCTTTTAAAAATGGGCGTGACGTTAGCTAATTTGAAGTCTTCAGGAATAATCCCCGTTTCGAGTGATTGATTAAAAATCTTCGTTAAGGGGCCTACAATAATGTCTTTCAAATGTCTGGGAAAAAAGCATCAGGGCCTGGAGCCTTGCTAACTTTTAGCCTATCAATATAATGCGCAATCACACCCTCGTAAACAGTTATTTCATCCAAAATAGTCTCGCTACTAAATGGAACGATATCGTCCACGTCGGGAACATTATTTACATCTTCTACGGTAAAAACTGTCGCAAAAAAATTATTGAAAATACCCGCCGTCGCCTGAGCGTCAGAAGCCAAAGCGCCGTTAACATCCACTAGAGGGCCTATGTTATCTTTTATCGACTTACGATTATTGACGTATTCAAAAAACGTTTTTGGATTATGTTTCCTATCCGCAGCTATAAGTATTTCTAAATTACGCTTAGCATTCCTAACAGATCTTTTAACCTGATGTCTAAGCTCGATATATCTATTAAAGTTAGCTGCCGTGCCATTGCGCTTATTAAGTCTGTACGCTCTGTTACGCTCGATTATGAACTCGCCTATTTCCCTAGTCCACCACTTGGGCCTACCATGATTTCTAGCGCGCATGGGCCTACGAGGAATAAACTCCCTTTCAATATTTATAAAACTCTTTAAACGCCTCCCAACACAAATTTGTGTCATTACCCATAAATAAGTTATCCCAGTCCACTACTCTCATCCTATCCGCAAAACTATCAAAATTAGCCCTACGAAAATCAGGGACTTCTATTACGTTACTATCCTTAGTGTTTTCTGTCAATAACTTAAACCTAAGAATTTGATGATCAGTACATCCTAAACTCTCGCCTACTTCTAAACCTTCGACTATATTTTCGCCGTTCGTCATCACCAAATCTAAAATATTGTTACCGCGCGTTGGTTCGGTAACCATCTGTCGTAAAAAATTATCTTCCATGAACTCAATCAATCTCAAACCCTCCTCATTACCAATAAAAGTCTCGTAATTAACATTAGGGCAGTTAAAGTCTCCGACAATTATACTATTCCGATTGTCAATAAAGTTACCAAGTGAGTAAAATCTAGTATCGGTATCGAGGGGTTGAACGGGGGGTCTATAAACAACAACAAAATTAAGACTAATACCACGCGCCCTAACTTCAACGCATTTCGCATTAATTGCTGCCGGAAAATCTATCTTAACCTCGATAGCCCTAAGGGAATTACGAATGTACAGCAAAACGCCGCCACCAAACCTATGTAACCTATCATTAGTAAAGAGTTTAAAACCCGGTACATCAAGTTCCCCTAACAAGTCCCGAGTCACGGTATTTAACCACGTTTCAGTGATAGCAACTATATCGTAGTTGCCAGAAAAAATTATCGCCTTAAATTCGTTTAATTTATTTCTAATACTACGCGTGTTACAATAAAAGACGTTTAAGTTATTTTTTATCACGGGCCGGCGTTTTCAACTATTTTTCACGTCGGGCCCGCGTTCTCCGGACCCACAACGTTTAAAGAAGGTTTCGACCTATACAGCTTTCGTACGTTATCGTCAATTAACCTACCTAGCCTAGCATTACCTATTTCATTAAAATGCACCCCATCTCTTATAAAAAGGCTAAGATCACTGAATTCGGACCACAGCTTTACGAAGGGTACATTTTCCTCAGCACAAATCTCTTCTAATTTATTATTAAAAAATATTGTTTTTGACGTAATCCTAAGACCCAAACCGTGCCTAGGGGTAATACCTAGAACTAAAGACCTATCTGACCTCGCCTTCAGGGACCTAATTAACCCCTATATCTCTCCAAATGGTCAGGCACTCTCGTATCGGGCCTATACGAGTCGTTGCCTCCTACCATCGTCACCAACATCGAGTGACGGGAGGCAACGTCAATCCTATCCACTTCGTCCCAAACTCTGTCAACCCTTGCCCCTGGGAGAGAGACCCTCCTCCTCTTGGTTGGATGCCGTTCAACGAACTCTTTGTCCACATGGCGCACTAAAGAGTCCCCAATTAAAATAGTTTCCCCCTCATTCACGTCCCTTTCCAAATGGGCGAAAGGGTTCGAAACCTCGATAGGGGGGGGGGGGGGATTCCTATCACCTAACGTACACGGCCTAGCTCCACCCTTAACTTCTCTAAATCCCTCCCCATCTACTAATCTCGGACCAACCTTAACCCCTTCCTCAACTCTATCCAACCTTCCTGACAAGCTACCTAAACTAGAAACTACGTTACGCACCTCACCCCTCAAATTACTAACGTTTTCAACGTTAGTATTGGTTCGGCTTTCGTCAACCGTAGCCCTACCCCTGCCCTCATCAAGCGTTGCAAGTCTTTCCTTTACCTCACGTACACTACGTTTTATGTCAACTATTTCCTCCATTAACTCGCAAAAGAAACAAACTGATCTCTCGGTAATCGCCATAGGACCGCCGTTATAATCTTTAAATTCCGAATACCACCGGTTTACCCCACACCTAACACACGACGCTTTCTGCGACGGCATCGCGCAGTTAAAAATTAGTTTATAACCATCACAAGTTTAAGTTAAATTAAGCCGGCACGCTATGAAAACTTCTAAATCGCCAAAAACCACTAATATTCAATTAACTATAACAATGTGAATATAAACGCAAGTATATAAAATTCAAAACTTTCCAAAAGTAAAATTCTTAGCAACATGCAAAAGTAGATACAATATCAGAGCTCAATAAATGCGTCCGTTCAGTACAGTGTCTCTCTCTGTGAACTGCTTTTCATGGATAAACGTCAGCAGCTGAAGTGCTGTCATGCTCGTAGATGGCGGTTCAGGCAAATTCTGAAATTCCTGTGCCAACTCCCAACCATCTAGAATTCTAGATCATAATGTCCTCGACAGTTTAAAATGTTGCTGAGGGTTTTTGATTGCTCTGTCATCTCTTCATTTGAGAAGTTTTGGAAGTTTGAGAGCACTCCAAACTTGTCTTTCACTTCTCCCAAGGTCTGCAATCTTTCCTGAAGTGATGAGATAGCAGCATCCACTACCACATTGAAAAAAGTCACCTCCAAATTTTTAAGTGCGTCATTGATGGGTTCATCAGGGGATGATGCACCTGATAGCTTTGTCCTCTTCAACATGAAGCTTGGCCAGACACGACTCACTGTAAACTATCAGGTTGTAACATAAATTCTGCTCGATTAGAAAACGGACGATAGATAATAGAATAACTTCAAAATAATGTGAAATAGTTTTAGAAATGTTGCAAAATACACGCGGCGACAGGTTCGCACAGGTTTTATCACGATACAGAATGACTAAGGCTAGTGTAGGATTAGGCTAATGAATATTTTCTCTGGTGTTTTTCATACAGTTATAACGCCACCCCCAACGATATTACAGTAATTGAAAAAACATAGAGTCCACGACATGTGATGCTCTATGAGTTCCATAAAGGATCTAACGCTAGTCAATCCGCAAAAAACATTTAAAGAGTTTATGGGAATTATGGAAAACTGATGAGTGGGTAGTTGGGAGGTAACGAAATGGTTCACTGAGTAGGTAGGTAGTTAATCTAACAATTATTAAATTCCTTTTATGTCAATAACTGGGTGGATGAAACCAATTGGTTGCTCACCAGAGTCCAGAGTTATTCTCCACACTAGTATTTATATACTGTGTGGGAGGAGCGTGCTCGGTAATGGAGATACATTACCGCTCAACCAACCGAGGAAAAAACCAAGACAACGCTGGTGGAAAAAGCCCCGCGAAGAGGAGAACAAAAGAGAACGAAAACGAGGAACGGGGCGAGAGGACGTACCAGCAAGTGCGCTCTCGACAATTACACAACCGGAGAAGGGAGACACTCCAATAACAAACAGTAAGTGACTAATTGAGTTTTTACCCCAGTAAGTTAATCACATTAAATTAAGCTGGGTCAGACAAGTTAGGCCTACATTGTGGCCTAAGACCCAGCATCAACTCATAGCTTAACAAAGGTGAAGGTAGATTGCCCTAACCTAATCTTGGTGAGGAATCCTACTGTGGACCTCAATTTATCTGCCCGCTCTGGACCATTTCCGGAATCTCTAGGCTGACCCCTCTAGGCTAGACTTGATCTACTCTATAGTTAAACTGGAGAAATAAAGGGTGGGTTAATTGTGGACCAATTCATACAGAGCATTTTTCGCAGGAATGATGTTGTGAGCGAATGGATGTGTAGGAGATGGTTTGAGAAGTTCAGAAATGGAGACTTCAGTCTGAAAGATTATCAACGAACAGGACGACCAAATGAGTTAGATGAAGAGTTGCTGAAAGCAACAGTGGAGGAAAACCCAACGATAACTGTAAGAGAACTTGGCCTGCAACTCGGCGTTAGCCATATGACCATTCATCGTCATTTGAAGCTGTTAGGAAAAGTAGTGAAGGTTGGAAAAGGGGTTCCGCATGATTTGTCACAAGCGAATCTTCAACATCGAATCGATATTTGCACATCACTGCAGGCACCGTTTTTCAATCGGATCGTCACTGGGGATGAAAAAGGGGTCCTCTATAACAATATTAAACGTCGACATCAGTGGCTTAGCCGTGAAACAAAGCTTGAACCTCAGCCAAGGAATGGACCCCATCCAACGAAAATTTTGCCATGCGTTTGGTGGGATATGCAAGGAATTATTCATTTTGAGCTTCTGCCAGATAACCAAACAATCACAGCTGAAGTCTACTGCCAACAACTCCAACGATTGAAGATGGCATTACAAGAAAAACGTCCTGCATTAATTAATCGCAGAGGTGTTCTATTCTACCAGGATAACGCGCGCCCTCACACTGCTCGAATCACCACTGCCCAATTGGAGACATTTGGTTGGGGAAAAAATGCCTCATCCACCTTGTTCTCCGGACATCGCACCTTCAGACTACCATTTATTCAGAAGTCTACAACACCACCTAGATGGGCAAAAGTTGCAATCCAGGGAAGCTATCGGAAACGAAGTGATCGTTTTTTCTAACTCGAAACCATGGGATTTCTTCGAACGTGGCATAAAAAAACTTTTCTACAGGTGGGAGGAGGTTATAGAAAAAGAAGGGAATTATATTGATGATTAATTTGTCATTATGTCTTTTAATTTTTGTTGTGAGTAAACTAAAAATTCGAACAAATTTGTCCTTATAAGTCCTTTAATTTTTGTTCTGAATCAACTAAAAAATCGAGCAGAATATATGTTACAACCTTTTCCAACACATACGAAATTGTGGAGTGGAGAAAAATCCATCGCTAGCTACACTCTAATTTACTCTGCTTGATTTTAATAATTATAAACAGTTTTAACTTATACCTATTTCATTGCTTGTCTATTTTAATGAAATAACTTTTAATTTAGTTTTATAAATTGATTTATACAAGCAAAATTCATACCTATCACCAAGGATAAATATCTATCTCCAACTGGGGTTGGCGAGACCGTGAGTTGGTAAATTTCTCGAGTCCTGGACTGGAGCCTATTTGAGAAAAAACAAAAAACGGGCGTGCTATGTCGCCCCCGCCACCAATTGGCGCCCTAGGCAGCCGCCTATATCGCCTATGCCCAGGAACGCCACTGGTGATGCCACTCCATCGATTGGCGTTTTGTTTCAGGTTCAAAGTAGGGTTCAGTGTTAGGCCCACTGCTATTCGTAATCTACATTAACGACATAGATGTAGGATTGATCAGTAACGTGTCACAATTCGCGGACGATACTAAAATAGGCGGGTAAGGTTGTTAACGAGGACGATAGAAATAGGCTCCAAGACGATGTAAATAGGATTATGGAGTGGACGGATAAGTGGCAGATGCAATTTAACGTAGACAAATGTAAAGTTTTGCATATAGGTTCTCGTAACAATAATTACACGTACACGATGAATGATAGAGAGTTAGCGAGCGTTGACGAGGAAGTAGATTTAGGCGTACACGTATCTAAGGATTTAAAAGTTAGGAACCAGTGCATGGAGTCTTGCGCAAAAGCTAATAGGATGTTAGGCTTCATAGCGCGTAATTTCGAATTTAAATCGAAGAATATTATATTGCCCCTTTACAAGTCCCTAGTCAGGCCTCATTTAGAATATGCCGTTCAGTTTTGGTGCCCGTATTTGCGTGAGGATATTGATAGGTTGGAAAGGGTTCAGCGTCGTGCCACGAAACTAATTCCGTCATTGCGCAACAAGTCTTACGAAGATAGGATTAAAGAGTTAGTCTTGCATTCACTCGAAACTAGGAGATTAAGGGGGGAGCTTATTGAAGTTTTCAAAGTCAATAATGTAAATTTTGACAAACTATTCACTTTCACTTTCGATAATAGCAATACTCGTAATAACGGATTTAAGTTGCGTGGCAGAGGTTTCATTACTAACATCGCGAAAAACTTTTTTACGTTAAAGTAACTGATAAATGGAATAATCTTCCCGCGCCCGTCGTGAACTCCACCAGCGTTAATATGTTTAAAAACCGTTTAGATAGGCATTTTAAAAATATTAACGGTTTAAAATAATAAAACAATTAGCAAAAGGAGCTCTGGAGGTGGTGGTCAAGGATCAGTCTGTTGACGATTAATGCCAGCTTGTGACATGCGAGCGTGTGATGCCAGCAATAAAAAAAATTAGACTAACACGAAAGTAGATGTAGCTCGTAGCGTAAAGTAACCCACTTTTTGTTATACTCTTCCTACTTTTTTTTTTCTTTTCTTATTCTCTCTTTACTTGCATGTCTGTAGTTTTCATGGTATGACAGTGTTTGAGTTAAGACTGTGTTTGCATGGTTTGTAAGCGTTCTTATTTTACTTCTTTTCATCTTTCACCCCTTTCCTAGTCTCTACAGATCTACAGAAGCTAAGGCTAACAAAGACCCTAAGGTCCACTCTAAGGTTAGCCCGAGAGAAAGGAAAGAGTAGGGGGTAAAAGAAGAGAAGAGAATAAGGGGTTAAGTAAGGAGAAACACCTATCACTCGTGGGTTAACATTCATTCAGAAAAAGAGAAAAAAAGACTCACCATCATCATCCGCCGGCCACTGCCGACAAGTCAGAAAAATAGTCGGAGAAAATAGGAGAGGGGTGAAAGATGAAAATAAGTAAAATAAAAACACTTACAAACCATGTAACACAGTCTTAACTCACTGTCATACCATGCAAGAAAAGAGTTACAGACATGCAAAGTAAGGAGAAAAAAAAAAAGTAGGTAAAGTTAACCAAAAAGTGGATTAGTTTACGTTACGAGCTTACATCTACGTTCGTGTTAGTCTAATTTTTTTTTTTTTTTTTAATAATTTTATTGCTGGCATCACACGCTGGCACGTCACAAGCTGGCATTAATCGTCGACAGACTCATCCTCGACCACCACCCCCAGAGCTCCTGTTGCTAATTGTTTTTTTTTTATTTTAAACAACGTTAATATTTTTAAAATGTCTGTCAAGACGGTTCTTAAACACATTAACGCTGGTAGAGTTCACGACGGGCGCGGGAAGATTATTTTTCTGACTTGTCAGCAGTGGCCGGCGGATGATGATGGTGAGTCTTTCTTTCTCTTTTTCTGAATGAATGTTAACCCACGAATGATAGGTTTTGCTACTTACTTAACCCCTTATTCTCCTCTTTTAACCCCCTACTCTTTCCTTTCTCTCGGGCTAACCTTAGAGTGGATCTTAGGGTCTTTGTTAGCCTTAGTTTCTGTAGATCTGTACATCCCCTTTTGTCTCAAATCGAACCAACGACTCGGAAGCAATTTCTTTCGTTTGGGCTTTGTGATCTTCAGTCAATTCGCGAGGAACAACCCGTGAACACACTTTTGAGTATCCCAGTTGCTGAATTATCGTGTTCACACTTCCTTCACTAATTCCTGGCTCCAGTGATAGCTCCTTGTAGTTGACACGCCGATTTGGTTTGATCGAATGATGCTGTTAGCACGTTGCACAGTGTGAGATGTCAGAGCCGATGCGGGGCGACCGCTGCGTGGTTCATCATCAAGGCTGGCTCTCCCTCTCTCTGATGATCTCACACGTTTAGACCAGCGTCCAACTGTGCTTCGATCAACAGCAGCAGCTCCGTAAACGTTTTGTAGACGTTTGTGAATACTTCCAATTGTTTCCTTCTCTGCGGTTAAGAACTCGGTAACAGCTCTCTGTTTACGACGCACATCACTGTCAGACGTCATTTTCGAAACTGCGTGAACCATCGGTTTTATACAAGGGCATTTAAAAGCAGTTTTATACAAGGAGGGGAGGTTGAAACTGGAAAAATCCGGTTATGTGAAGCGCAGAAAGTTCAAACTTACGGCCCAAAAGACATTTCAGCCCCATAGCCTATTATTTAGCTAAGAAAAAGGGTGGGCAAAATATATTGAGTGCCCCTAATATATATATATGAATGAAAAGAAGGACCAACACAACAGCAAACATTTTCGTTTATTTTTTTATACTTCAGACGTTTCGACAAATCTTTTGTCGTCATCAGTGAATTATAAGTCTTAAAACCTTAAAACAAAAATGAGAATAATGAAAATTACATCAATACAAAAGGAAATTAAAATCATTAAAATTACATCAATACAAAAGAAAATTAAAATCATTAAAATTACATCAATACAAAAGAAAATTAAAATCATTAAAATTAAATTAAATTAAAATTACCTCAACTGGTAATACACAATGTTTACGTCAACCTCCATATTTGGCAGAAACTGAGAGAAAACTGTATGGTCAGTTAATTAAAAGGTATATGTCTATGAAAGTTGATTGGTTAGTTAGAAGAGCTGTAATTTGTGAGATGAACTATTATTGTTAATGGAAGGGTTATTTCTATAGATGTACAAAGATTCTAAAATTCTAAAATACTAAAATACTCAGTCGTTTTTTAATAATCCAGATAATTTTATTTTTAATTTTTCTAATAGAGTTTTAAGTATTACAGAGAAAGAAATATTGTCGTTAGGCTTAAATTTTTTATATACCTCATTATAAACTAAATTTTTATACATTTTTCTCTGGTTTTGAAAATCTCATTAATATTAAGAATTGTGAGATCCGACCAAATTTCTCGTTTCATAACTTAGTAAAACAAATGGAGAGCATTTCTTTTAAGAATTTTTATAATTTTAAACCCCATAAAGTGTTTTTCCCCCTTTTTAATAAGCAAGATTTTAAAATTCTTAATAATTTGAAAAAGGATAACTCTGTCATCATTACAAAACCGGATAAGGGTAAAGGAGTCGTGTTGCTTGATTCAGCAGTTTACATAAATAGAATGGAGACAATTTTGTCGGATACGTCTAAATTTAAAAAGGTAAAACAGAATGTTCTGTTTAAATTGCTAAAACTCGAAGATAAACTGAATAGGTTTTTGCGTAAATTAAAAAATAGTAATATTATTGATGACAATACATACAATTTTTTGTTTGCTTCTGGTTCTAATCCAGGAATACTATACGGTTTACCCAAAGTCCATTAGCCAAATTTCCCACTAAGACCTATTCTTTCGGCCTGTAGTACATTCAATTATAACTTAGCCAATTTCTTCGTTCCCTTGCTTTCAAAACTTACCTATAATGATTATTCCATTAACAACTCATTTGATTTTGCTAAAGATATAAAAGAGATCAATCGTGCCGATTCCCTTACTATGGCCAGTTTTGATGTCTCGTCATTATTTACTAATGTCCCGTTAAAAGAAACATTAGATATCATACTGAACAAGTTATTCACTTCTGGTAATACTCTTATTAATGGCCTCACTCAGACTCAATTTAAAAACCTCCTCGAAATAGCGTGTTTTGATAATCTTTTCTTATTTAATAGCAACCTTTTCAGCCAAATTGATGGGGTAACTATGGGTTCCCCGTTGAGCCCAACACTAGCAAATGCATTTCTTTGCCATTACGAAGAAATTTGGTTGAAAAGTTGTCCTAATAGTTTTAAACCCATATATTACAGAAGATACGTGGATGACACTTTCTTAATATTTAAACATCCTTCACACGTAAAAAATTTTCTTCATTATCTTAATAAACAACATATTAATATTAAGTACACATGTGAAAACGAAACAAATAATAGTTTACCTTTCCTGGATGTTCTGGTTAAACGGGCTAATAACAAGTTCCAGACCTCACTACTTAGAAAACAAACTTTTACTGGTTTGGGAACCAATTATTTAAGTTGTATGTTTTATAAATACAGTATAAGATTAGTGCTATAGTAACATTATTAACAAGACGTTATCGAATTTGTTCAGACTACTTTTCATTAAACGAAGAATTTAAATTTTTAAGAAAGTACTTTATTAATAATTACTACCCTTCTAATCTTTTTGACAACCAATTAAAGAAATTTTTAAATAACACTTTTAATACTAAACTCCCCATAACTACAGTACGAAAAGAAACCAGATATATTAAACTACCTTTTTATGGTTATTTATCATTGCGTAGTCGAGGTGAAGTGTCCAAACTGCTCAAGTCTAGTTATCCCCAAATAAATTTTAGATTCGCCCTCGTCAACTCACTTAAATTATCAAATTTTTTAAAGTTCAGACAAATTCCCCAAAACTGTATGTCCTAATGTTGTTTATAAATACACGTGCGACAGCTGTAAGGCTGCGTATATTGGCAGTACTCAACTCCAACTGGAGGTACGCCTTTCTCAACATTTGGGCTTATCAGTTCGTACAACCGTCCCCTCAGTAGCCCACCACAATATGCAATTAGAAACCATAGTAATGAAAACAACCATCCCCTTCACAAAACTCAGTTCGAAATTCTAACTAGATCCAATAACCTTACAGAACTCCGAATTTTAGAATCTTTGTACATCTATACTCTATAGAAACAACCCTTCCATTAACAATAATAGTTCATCTCACAAATTACAGCTCTTCTAACTAACCAACCAACTTTCATAGACACATCATACCTTCTAATTAACTGACCATACAGTTTTCTCTCAGTTTCTGCGAAATATGGAGGTTGACGTAAACATTGTGTATTACCAGTTGAGGTAATTTTAATTTAATTTAATTTTAATGATTTTAATTTTCTTTTGTATTTATGTAATTTTAATTGTTTTTATTTCCTTTTGTATTGATGTAATTTTAATGATTTTAATTTCCTTTTGTATTGATGTAATTTTCATTATTCTCATTTTTGTTTTAAGGTTTTAAGACTTATAATTCACTGATGATGACAAAAGATTTGTCGAAACGTCTGAAGTATAAAAAAATAAACGAAAATGTTTGCTGTTGTGTTGGTCCTTCTTTTCATCTGTAAGCTCCGTTTCCCAAAGGAGAAGTCAATAGCTTTGATATATATATATATGAAAAGGTTTTTTTAATGAGTAAATGAAATTGATATGTTTTGGTGTGGTTATCAGCTGATTTCCAATGTGCGAGTTTTTGTTGACATTGTTATTTAAAAAAATAATAACATTAAATAAAATCTTATTGGGATAGAACTATGGGTGAGGCTCAGCAAAATGTTAACGGCCACTGTCACATGAATTTCATGGCAGTATTCTACTTTGGCGTCTCAAATTATTAAACAAACCAAAATAAATGAATAGCATCCCAAATTATTTAACAGCTTTAGCTTTGTTTTGATGAGTCACTGCTTTATTAATATTTTTAGATTTTATCCCCCCTCTTTCCAGGCCCCGGAGATTTATCCCGACTTCCCGGGCTCTCGACGGCCCTGACGATAGTGCAGTATCCTGTGTGATACACTCGTCTATGTATCAAAAATAAATGCTCACATTTTTGGTAAAAGTTGCTTAAAATTAATCGAAACTTGCGTGAAAATTATTGACTGCCCGGTTGGGTCAACTGTACGCCCTTGACGATTGGTTAGGTTAACCTAACCAATCGTCAAGGGCGTACAGTTGACCCAACCGGGCAGTCAATAATTTTCACGCAAGTTTCGATTAATTTTAAGCAACTTTTACCAAAAATGTGAGCATTTATTTTTGATACATAGACGAGTGTATCACACAGGATACTGCACTATCGTCAGGGCCGTCGAGAGCCCGGGAAGTCGGGATAAATCTCCGGGGCCTGGAAAGAGGGGGGATAAAATCTAAAAATATTAATAAAGCAGTTGGGTAAATAACAGAGGAAATATAATTAATGAACATACATTTCATAGAGATTATCATAGTCAAACTGAAACAGATAAAATATTATCTGCGGTCCACCAATGCCCAAGACCGACTGACAGATCTGGGAACCATTGTAATTGAAAGCCAGTTAGCCCGTACTTTAAATTTCATCAGCATCATTTACCACTTTGCTAGAGAGAAGGCAAAGAAAGTACACTTCTAATTTTGAAAATTTTGCAGTAAACAATTGTCTTGCCTGCGTGGACTGGTACTGCATTTGTAAATTGTATGGTGATAAAATGAATATAATTGATTCGAAAAATAAAATGGTCATTTTCCTCTGAGCTGTTTATTCATATTGTATGTTTTGAATAGTGAGTTGGACATACAGGGCCGTTTCTAGCCATTAGGGGGCCCTAAGCAGTATACACATTCGAGGCCCCACCCCTCCATCCACCAACTCACGCCTTATTACATCACCTCAGCACACACATACAAAAAATGGCTGTTAATAAAAAACAATTGTGAAATAATTTTAATGAAACATTTATGTCCAAAACAACAAATATGTACTTTCAGAAGACAAACAGGAAAAATACTCTTCATGAAATTCCTGAAAATTAGCTTATACATTACTTAGAATAAATGACACAGAACTATGAATAAAAAAATAATGCAATTATCAACTACCAAACAATTACTAACTCTACGATACAATCGTGTAATAGCTAACAGTTATACAGAACAGTTTGTATCTTCAAAATTTTTGCCTCTTAGATTTTTTCTGGGCGAAATCATCAATAACATCATCATATGAAATCTCCCTGCTAACGTCCTGGTTGATGCTTATGATGCCAAGGCCACTGAGGCGATCCTGCCCCATTGATGATCTGAGGTAGTTCTTGATTAGCTTCATCTTAGAGAAGCTCCTCTCGGCTGACGCTACTGTCACAGGTAGAGTGCAGGCAATTCTTAGTGCAACCCAGAGATTGGGGTATAGTTCCTCCAGTTGCTTCTGATGAATGAAGGAGAGAAGCTCCAATGCAGTCATGTTGTGTGAAGGTAAAGTCGGCAAGTTCTTAATTTCGAGGGCCAGTTCTCTTCCATCAATGTCAGAGTCAGCATTTTAGAGAACTTTTCACACTTGCAGGACAAGTCTTCCGTGTTCATTGTGGTGAAATTTAGGAGAACCCCCAAATATGTCCCTCACATCATCTAATGTTTTGAATCTCTCATTTATTGACCCGATGGCACAATCCACCACCACATTGAAAAATTTGACTTCCAGCCTCTTTAAGGCTTCTGTAAATGGTTTGTCAAATGGTTTGTCAGGAGCTTCGTAAGCAAAGTGCTTTTTTGTGGATCTGAGCCTCTTCTCCTTCAGCACAGCCTCCACATTCATTTCCTCACATATGTCCCTAGCTACGACTTGTGCTGCAACAAAACCTGTGTTTCTGTAGCTGGTGAGTGAGTCTTTTGTTTTTGTGAGGAGGTTGACTGTCACATCAAACTGCATTGTAGGAGACTGCAGAAGTTTGCTCACATAGTTAACTGCATGAAGAATGTCATACCCAGGGACGTGCCCTCGGGTAGGCAAGGTAGGCAGTGCCTACCCTGAATAAAACTAAAAATATTCAATATAAAAAGTAAATGATTTTCACTTCATTATATAAATGTTAATTTAATGTATGAAATTCAATGTATAAATTTGTAAATGGATAATATTGTGTTAGAAGCACAATTTCCCCGTGCCTTTCAACCTCTATATATATTAACGCTTGACAATGAAATTTTCCCACGTGCCGTGAGTGGAGCTCCAAGCTGTGACAAATACTGCGCTATATAAGCAGATTTAGTTCTGCTTTTCACTCAGTGTTTTGCCGTTCGGGCACATGGTCGGGTGTGTGGCTGTGCGCGCGTCTGTGTTGTCGTTTGCCTCTGGTGATTGAACTAAATTTTAGACATTTTATTTCAAAATTTAACCCTTTTCAAATATGGACAGTGAGTATCTTAAGAATTTTTCTAAACTGTCTTATGAAGAAAGGTTGAATGTGATTAAAAATGGTAGGCCGACACCGGAACTGAAACAGTTGCTACAGCGTAAAGGAACAAAAATAATCAGAACGTTTCAAACGACGTGGTACAGCAAGAAAGAGTGGTTGTGTGGTTGTGTTACAACAGGTAGACTCTTTTGTTTTCCATGCTTGTTATTTTCCGTATCTAGTGAAAGTGTGTGGATAAGAACAGGATATTGTGATTTAAATAATTTGACTAATGCTTTAAGTAAGCACGAGAGGTCTGCTGCGCATTATGAAAGTCAAATATCGTTGAAAACATTTGGATCTACACGAATCGACTTGAGCATAGATAAGCAAAAAAAACTTAGCATTGAAATTCACAATAAAAAGGTAAAGGAAAACAGAGACATACTGAAAACATTAATTTCTGCTACTTGCTTTTTGATTAAACAAGAACTTGCTTTCCGCGGTGATAATGAAGATAAATCCTCTTTAAATCGTGGAAACTATATTGAGTTACTGAACTACACTGCAAAATTTGACCAAAAATTAGCACAACATTTACAGACTTCATCCGTGTTTTCTGGCGTTTCTAACAAGATACAAAATGACTTGATTGAAGCAGTAGGCATAGCTGTAGAAAATAATATTAAAGAAGATATCGCAAGATCCCCATTCATTGCTATAGAAGTGGATGAATCGACTGATATTTCAAATACAGCTTAATGTTCCACAGTTTTAAGATATTTATTGGATTCTGAAATTAAAGAGGCTTTCATAGGATTTGACGAACTTAAAGACAGAAGAGCTACTGGTGTAACAGAATGCATATTTAAAAGTTTAGATAAATACAACTGTGCTGAGAAGCTTGTAGCACAGACATATGATGGAGCATCGGTAATGGCATCGCATTTAAATGGCGTTCAAGCTAAAGTAAGAGAAAAGGCATCATCAGCGTTATTTACCCATTGCTACGCTCACAAGTTGAATCTTGTTCTATCTCAGTCAGCGAAATTTATACCTGAATGTACAATCTTTTTCAAGACCATTGATGGTCTTGCTGCATTTTTCAATCACTCTACAAAACGAACGCAATTTCTTGATGAAATAGTACATAAACGCATTCCAAAGGCTGCACCAACGAAATGGAGTTCTAACTCAAAGCTAGTGCAAACTATTTTACACTATCATAGTGACCTTTGTAAACTTTTCAACAACATTGACAGCAATCCTTCATTGTGGGACTCAGATACTTTAGTGAGGAGTAATGGATTTTATAATTGGCTAACGAAAGATTCAACATACTTTCTTCTCATGGTATATGATAAGATTTTCATTAGAACTGACACACTCTTCAATATCTTACAAACTAAAATTATAGATATTCCATATTGCATTGAAAGAATCAATGAAACAATGAATTCCCTCGAGGGTCTGCGCAAAAATTTTGATGATATCTATGAGAAGTTTGAAGAATGTTTCAAAGAAAATAACTTGACTGAATCAAAATGTCGTACAAAAGGTCAAATTAAAAAGAAGAGAAAGAATATTCTGTCTAATATTGAATGATATACTGCAGCATATGGAAGCAAGATACAGACTTCAAAAATTTACAATTTATTTCATTAGTTGATAGTAAAAAGTTTCTAAAACTAGCTACAGAAATTGATAAGGATGCACTAGAAAGTTTAGAGAAGAATTATGGTAACTTCTTCGATGTCATAAGATTGAAAACTGATCTAGCTGGAATTTATAGTGCACAAGTGTTCAGGGATAAATCAATTAAAGATTTGCTTGCTTTCATATTTCAAAATGGACTTGAACTAACGTTTCCTGAAGCGGTGAAGCTGTTGCAATTGATTTTAACAATTCCAGCTACAACAGTTTCTGTTGAGAGGTCATTTTCAGCTTTGAAAAGAATTAAAAGCTACACCAGGAATAGAATGAAACAGGAAAGGCTTTCATCACTTGCCCTAATTTCAATTGAAAAGGAAAGATTTACTAAAATGGAGCAAAATCCCACTTACAATTTCTTTGAAAAAATTACAGATATTTTTGTTACTAACAAAGAGAGAAGAATGGAATTCATCTACAAATAAAGCGGTAAGTAAATATTTGTTGTTGACCAAAAATTAGCACAAATGGTGCGGAAGGGGTTAATTATGCTTAAAATTCGTTGGTGGCTGGGGCTCCGCCCCGGAACCCGCTGGGGGAGCTCGCGCCCACCCCAGACCCCCTAGCTTGGAGCCGCTCGCTTCGCTCGCGCATTGAGTCTGCCTACCCTGAGTATTTACTCACGGCACGTGCCTGGACTCATACCATACTACTGTGCAAATCTGAAAGCGATAAGACCCTACCTCCTCTGCAAGTGCTTGTGCTTCAGTCCTGGCTATGGCATCTGTGGCATTGTTTCTGACTTCCAACAGGGCCTCTCTGATGTTGTGGCTCTGGTATCGCACAGCCTCAATACTCTTAAGCCGGCTCTCCCACCTGGTTTCACTCTAAGACTTGAGTGTTATGTTCACGTGCTCCTTTAGGATTGTCCATCTCTGTGTAGCTGCTGCAAAAAGGTTGTACAATTTTTGTACGTTGCCAAAGAAGCTGATGGCATCTGTGGAAGCTTTAGCTGCATCAGCCACTACAAGAATCAGAGTGTGAGCCCCACATGGAACATAGAGTGCACGACAGTTCTTCTCTAATAACCTTGCCTGAACACCTTTGTTCTTGCCCTTCATGTTCGCTCCGTTGTCATATGACTGTCCTCTGCAGTCATCAAAGTGAATATTCAGTTCATCTAGTCTCTTCAGAATCAGAACTGATAAACCCAGGCCTGTACTTTCTGAAGCCTCAAGAAAGCCCAAGAAGTATTCTTTTATTTCTGGTACTTCACTCATTTTAACAGTTCTGATAATAATCGACATCTGTTCTTGGTGGCTTATGTCTGGAGTGCAGTCTAAAATGAGTGAGTAATATTTAACTTGTTTTATATCTGCAACAATAGCATCCAAGATCTTCCCACTAATGGACCCAATGAGCTCATTTTGAATGATGTTTCCTAGGTAACTTGAATGACTATATTGGCCACTTTCGACTCTGCTGATGTGTTGTTTCATCACTGGATCAAATTTGGCAAGCAGCTCAACCTCCTTCAAGAAGTTGACATTGTCTCGATTGTACAATGTAGAGGAAGACCCCCTGAAAGCAAGGTTTCTCTTTGCCAGTGATTGGATTATACTTACAAGACGTGTGAGAACATCTCGCCAGCGTCTTCGCTCTACCTCCATTAATGACATTTCAGCTTCGTCAATGGTCTTCCCAGTTTTTAGCCGCAGTTCCAGATCCTTCCATGTTATCTGCATGTTCTGAACTATTTTCATAGCTTTTCAGAAGCGAACCAACGTTTATCCAGTCTGAAAGTCCATCCGTAATTAGTTTGTACGACTTCCTTGAAAACACCTTGCAGCAGAAGCAGTAAAGAGCATCATTCCTTCTAGAGTACATCAGCCAGCTTCGCTTTATTTTTTCCCCATTAATTAATATTCTGTACATGTAATGGTGATGAAAGCTTCTACCGTCCTCTCTTTTAGGAAATGTGAAATCTGGACTGATTTGAAATGGTCCTCGAGACACCAGATCTGTCTTCAAGGCATCTGACAGGACAACTGGCCAGTCATACGGATCAAGCGGTGGAGCAGATCTTGGTTCTTGTTGCTCAGTAGAAATGCCTGTGTGTGGTGTTTGAAGCTGAACAGAAGATGGGCCACTTGTTGGTTCATCAGGCTGGCTCTACTTCTACTGGTGTTTGAGGTTACATAGAGGATGGTCCTGCTGTTGGCTCATGATGCTTATCAGGCTTTGCTGAGGATGGCTTTTCCAAATATTTCAGTAGTGCTCCTTGAGAAGAACATAACATTACATATTCTGTTAGATTTTGCTAAAATACTCTTTCTTATCTTGTTTGATAATTGATCTGTGTGAACAGAATTTGAGGTGATGTGATCCATTAAATTTCACATTTCGAAATATTATAAATATTACAGAGACTAGCTTACTCTGCACGATTCCTGAGCACTTGCCTAGCTTGATGGTCTACCTAACCTAGTTGCCTGAACTGTAATCATAAGAATATACAAGTGGCACATCTCACCTGTGCTACTAGAAAGCTTCTCCTCCTCTATTTTCTTCTTTTCCCGTTTTTCAGCTCCTGATGGATAATTTCGTTTCATTTTCCAAGATGCACGACGTCACATCTAGTTAACCACAACTAATCTGCTAAATAATAATAATCATGATGATAATAATAATAATAATAATAATAATAATAATTGTTATAATTGTAACGTTAATCAAATACATTCAAATAATCAGACCATTTAGGTTTTAACCAACAAAATTCACATTATCTGAAAAAGATGAGAAAAGAATTAATAAACTTGAAAACATAACGAAAATAATCCTAGGTTTTAAAGTGTTACAAAATCTCTTAATGATTAGTAAATTAGTGAAATAATGTTTTACAATACTAGAAAAATTAAGCATTTAGGAAAGTATAAGCATATAGTAAGAATAAAGTTAAATAATATAGAAATAAGATCTCACAATAGCGACACAAACGACAAAACGTTTCGTTTGTCTCCGTTTTATCACATTTGTCTCATACAAAAACTTTAATTAATACGACAAAATATAATAATAATAATAATAATAATAATGATAATAATAATAATAATAAAAATAATATTAATAATAACCAGTCTTCAGCTATATTCCTATTCTTGCCCACTGAGCTATGACCTGGGAGGCGGGAGCCTGTCTAGGGGCCCCCTAGTAGCAGCGGGGCCCTAAGCGGCCGCTTAGTCTGCTTATGCTAGGAAACGGCCCTGTGGACATATAATGAGTTTGCTTGTTATGTACACAAAAAACATTCATAATAAAATACTGAGTAAACAGGGGAGCCCATATACCAATCCTTCCCCGGGGCCCGTGGCAGCTTTCGGCGGCATTGACTATCGTACATGTCAGTAAGCGACTAAATATACACATTCGCCAATTGCTTGTATTTGTTTATTTTGTAATTGTTAAATCACTTGGACGCCAACATAGGATATCGCCGATTTCATTATAATTTCATTGTAAATTCTATACCGTGGTTCATTGGTTAGGTGTCACCTAGATTTAGGGTTATTTCGCTTTTATTTACGGGGAAAAGTGAAATCTAAAATCAAGTAGGCCCAAAACTAGAATATGATATTGTAGGCCTAATAATAATTGAAATTGTTGGGAGTTATTTAAATAGTGACTTAGACATTAGAACATTTCAAAATGATTAACAGACATTTATTTAGGTTACTGGATATTTCCAGTTCTCATAGTGTTTTAACTGTTATTTACTCAAAGGTAGGCTTAATTTAAGTTCGGCTAAGGTAACAAAGATTAGGTCCCCCATATGGTATCCTAGACATACGCTTAAAGTAGGCCAAACCAAGAAATTCAGCTATCATTGAATGGGTTGCTAAGATTAACCTTAAAAATGATCATTGGTTTACTCTGGCCTTAAAACTTTCGTGGGCAGGTTAAGGTGATACTAAGCTAAATCCAGGCTACAAAATTTCGAATTTTACGCCTTGCTGCGAGACGATTTTTTTTCATCACCTTCTCTCATCTGACGCGTTGAGCGAAATTTTTTAACTGAAATTAATGCAAAAATTTTTGGTTATAAAAATTAACATCAGAAATCGGATATCCTTGCTTTTACGGTCCTAAATTCTAACTAATAATGTGACGGTCCTGAAGACGGACCTCAGTTTTAGGGGCTCCCATCTATTGCATTAATAAGAAAGTAACGATAAAAATCAAACAATGTAAAATTTATTTCAATTAGGTTGGTTAGGTGACGATCCTTTAGAATGCAGCTGTAAATTAGTTTAAAAAATAAATCATTATTTGATGAATGGTTATTGCTTTTAATGCACTAAATTAGTTATTTTTTGAATAATTGTAAATTAAACATGGTAGGCAGACCTATAATTGAATGCCTGGTTAGGTCAACTGAATATCCAGTTAGGTTAATTGAATGGTTATTATTGAGTGTTTCATCAACAGTGACCTTGACATTCAATAATTACCAAGTTTACTACATATATATATTATGATGGGGGGGATCTGGAGGGCAAAGCACCCTCCCCTGTTAGCATACGCGGTAATTATGTCACAAATGACACGGCCTGAAGTTGAAATAAAAAATAAATTTTTCTAGTGTATTTTGGTGTGCTCTGTTCAAATATAACCTGCATTTCTTGTTCAAATATAACCTGCATTTCTTGTGCAAATGAACAGAAATACATGTTTGGGCCATGCAATGACAACTGTATATCTGTTCATTTGCACAAGAAATGAAGGTCATATTCAAACAAAGCACACCAAAATACACTTGAAAAATGTATTTTTAACTACATTTTATACAATAAAGCATAACCTAACATGTTCATGTTACGAGATCTTGTAAATGATGTATTACCACAGGAAATGTGCAAACACTTCAAAATTAACCAGAAAAGTTTGCTCTCATCATTTTTGTTTAAACTGACAAAAATATCACAACTTAACCTAACCAATAATCAAGGGTGTACAGTTGACCTAACTGGGCATTCAATAAACCTAACTAGGCATTCAATTAATTAAATAAATTATAAAAATTAATTGATAAAAACATCCAATACTTTGTCTTCATCTAGGACATATGATGAATCAAGTTCTCAAAGTTGAAACCACACGAATGGCACATCATAATTCTATCATAAGCACCACCAAACTGAATCCAATTAGAACAAAAATAGCCAGAACAGAAACCAACAAACTAAGTCGCAGAGTAACATGACATCATACCACCCCTGACTACAATACGGTACACTAAATATATACCGGGTGTCCGAGAATTATCTGTACAATTTTTGGCTATTATTAAAAGTCAACCATGAAGTGTAGAAATTCCAGTGTTGTCCCATTTTACAGAGAATCTCATTAAGTTTTTTCCGATACCACGTTTTGACAAGTTTTTTAGAAATGTACGCGGGTGACAGACATTGATGATTTAAAAGCAAGAATCACAGCTGCTATTGAGCGAATTGATGTGGATATGCTGCAGCGTACATAGCAACATTTGGAGTATCGATTGGATGTTTTGCGAATCACTAATGGTGCACATATCGAATGTTTGTAACAACGTTACTTTAATAAAAGAAACTTTTGAAAATACAGATTCTAAATAATCTTGTTTAAGAATTTTACGTATGTTATCAAGAATTTTATTAAAAGATGAAATTGTACAGATAATGTTCGGACACACTGGAATTTCTACACTTCATGGTTGACTTTTAATAATAGCCAAAAATTGTACAGATAATTCTCGGACACCCTGTATATATTTATATTATTATTTTCTACAATAGTTTGCACAAAAAATGAGTGACAAATTTGAATAAAGCAACTAAAATTACCGCATAAAAAGTTTTGATTTAAAAGTCCAGCCTGTCATTTAAAACATCTTAACCACATACGCAATCAGGGAACACATGGGTTAAGGTATAGTTAAGGATTAGTACAGAATTTAAATTCTGTACCGATTCATTGATTTGTTGTACCTGGTATTCCATACGTTAAAATCAAGCTCACCCTCTCATCTATTGTTAATGTCGCAGCCACCCCCACCCTAAAAGAAAAAAAAAATATAGTCAACACTGAAAATTCCTATGATGCGCGACTTTTGCACCACCCTGTATATATATATATATATATATATGATGATTGGTTTGGTTGTCATAATATTTTATAATTGCAATCTGTGAAAATACGTTATATAGGTTAGATAATTTTAGACCATAAAAGGTACTGGTACGTGAATTGGAAACATTAATTTAGGACCATAAAAGGTACCTGAATTTGCAAACATTAATTTAGGACTGTAAAAGTGAGGATACCCTAGAAATCTAAGCTTTATTGCGGTATAATTTTTTTATTTTTACAGCTTCATTTCTGTGATATAATAGATTTAAGTCAAATTAATTTGTTCATATTTTGAATACTATTTGTCATTGATTGCTATGCTGTTTCATAATTAGCTAAGTAATTTTTGGAAGTTGTTGTTTTATCATAAAATGAATAATTTTTTAAATGTTGAAATAAAGCTTAGGTTTCTGTTATTAATCTTTATAATAACAAAATTTTCTTTCTAGAATGCATTAGCATGAGGCTTTGAAATATTACCTTTTATGTATAAGAATTTTTGATATTGTATGAGATCTTTACAATTTGGAAAGTGAGAATTTTGCCAAACATAGGAGTGTTGTAGGAGAATTTTACAGATATTGCAGTCTGGGGATATTATGGTATACAGTATACTTGTTCATTTCTTATGTCTAACTATACTGTTCAACAAAAATTCTGTTCCTTTGACAGTGTGATGTTCCTTACAGACTTTTTAGTGCTGATTTCGAAAATAATAGTGAAATTTTTCCATCACCTACAGTTTTATATATATTTTAGTCATAAAAACCATAAATATGTATATTTGGAGACTGTCTGAAGACCATGGCATTGGTAAAGTTTTTGTAAAACCCTGTAAAGTATTTTTTATTAATATTTTAAATATGAACTAATACTACCAAATCTGGCAACTTGGTAATCATTGTCCAGGTTGTTGCCATCTAGGATGGACATTAGGGCGGAGTGAAATTTTTTTTTTTGAATTTCAAAATGCTTGGGGTCGGGAAAGTTGCATATTTATGTGAAACATACTGTGTGAAATTTTTGTAATCGTATGGCTATAATTAAATTGTGCACACTGAACTCAAAGTTTTTAAAAATTGGCAAAATTATTAAAATTTTGCCATTTTTATTTTTTAAATTACAAAATTACAAAAATTTCACACAGTAGGTATCCAAAAAAAACTGAAAATAAAAATGGCGAAATTTTAGTAATTTTGTCAACTTTTTAAAACTTTGAGTTCAGTGTGCATAATTTAATTATAGATGTATGATTGCAAAAATTTCACACAGTACGTTTCACATAAATACTTAACTTTCCCAACCCCAAGCATTTTGAAATAAAATTTTTTTTTTTTTTCATTCCACCCTAATGGACGTGTGTACCAGTTGCTCCATGAGTGAATTATCATTAACATGAGAAGATTGTGGATAGTAGTCTATTATGACTTGATCCTCTGGATCAGAGATTCTAGCTTTAGTTTTAAATCGATAATTAATTAGTTTTAAATTGATAATTATTTAGTTTTGTAAAAATTGGTCATTGCCAATTTACCGGCAGTTTTTACATAAATTTCTTATGTTCTTGTGGTTCGGAACCCACGTAAAATTGTAGGTCCCCTCCGCCACCACGGAGGACATACACAATACACGAACACAGTTAGGTAAACCAGCCATGAGTGGATCCTAGGGTCTTTGTTGGTCTGAAACATTATAACATTATAACAATTTACCCAGAAACACAGATTGTTGTTGTACGTTAAAAAGTGTCCTAATTGTAAAAAAATGTGTTCCTACAACTTAAACACCCAATTTTTTCACTGCCAAAAGCGCCATTCAAATGGTACCAAGTGTAACTATAAATTATCACTTACAAAAAATACATTTTTTGAAGGAAGTCACCTTAGTATTGAACAAGTTCTAATATTTTCTCATTATTTCTGCTACACTAGTTTCACAGAAAAATGTACGATTTGTGTTAGATATTTCGCAACATATCTTCATGGACTGGTTTTTGTTCTGCCATGAGGTGTGCATTTTGTATGCATTAGATTATAGTGTAAAACTTGGTGGCAAAGGGAAGGTGGTGGAAATAGATGTAATAATGTACTTAGTAGGTTAAGTTCGATCAGTTTCTGGTTAATTTTCATGGCTCCATCTAAATTTCTTTCCCACAGTCGTGGGAGAATACAAAACACTCGTCTGCAATGTAAACAATAGTGTTTTGTATTCCTCCGCGACTGCGGGAAAAAATTTAGATGGAGCCGTGAAACTGCATCTTTACCAAGTTTTTAAAAAAATTGTAAAATGTATAATGCAGTGATATTTAAAATCCTACAATTTATTACCTCCAAATCACTATGGCTCCCATAATAATAAAACAATGGAAATAGCTATTTTAAATCTTATGGAAATTGCAAATATATAGCTAAAGAGAACAAAGAAATAATGATATCACTATTTATGGATTTGAGTAAGGCATTTGATGTAATAGACCATAATATTCTACTTAATAAATTATATTGTTACAGCTTTAGAGGAGCAATCAGTGATTGGTTTAAGTTATTTGTCCAATAGATATTTTGTATCAGTAAACAAGTTTTGCTCAACTAAAGCACTTGTCAAACATGGCATGCCACAGGGCTCAGTTCTGTGTCCACTGTTATTTTTATTATATATAAATGACCTTCCACATTCATCTAATATACTAAACTTCATAATGTTTGCAGATGATACAACTGTCTCTTTTTTTGCAAGGATGTTAATTTAGCTAAGAATATATTTAATTCAGAATTAATCAGTGTAATGAAATGGTTGACCACCAATAAACTCTTTCTAAATACCAGTAAAACAAATTTCATGATTTTTACTAATAAAAGAAATTTATATCTTGATGAACTTAATGTTAATGAAATTGCTATATAGGAGTGTACTGTAACAAAATTTCTTGGTGTAATGCTAGATAAGAATTTGCAATGGAGTGATCATGTAAATTATATTGCAAAAAAGATTTTAAGGAGCGTTGCTATAATGTTTAAACTTAGAAATGTAGTCCCTAACAATGCATTAAATGGTATCTTTGTCATCCAAAAATGAGCAATAAGGTTATTATCTGATGCTGATTTCCTTGATCACTCTGGTGCATTATTTAAAGAGCTAAACCTACTAAAACTCAATGATATAACCAAACTGGCACATTTTATTTTTATTTAAAAGTGTGAGAACAAAATCATTAATTTACAATGGGTAAATAGATATTTTGTAACTCATCAAGAAATCCACTCATATCAGTCCAGAAATAGATCAAAGCTTGTTATACCTCAATTTAGATTGTCTTCATCTCAAAAACTACCCATTTTCGTTGGATTGAAACTATGGAATGGCTTAAATGCTGATATAAAAAAATATTGTGAATGTAAATTTGTTTAAAACCAAGTTGAAATCCTAATTAATAATGGCATACTAACAAAAATCTAGGATTAATGTCCATTACTATTGTTTACTAATTATTAATTTCTCGTGTGTAATTAGTATTAAAAACACATTTCTTGGGATTGTTCAGTTCTTATCTCTGGTGTATAATATTGGTTTCTTTGTATGGTATTGGTATAGTGCCTTTAATGGTGACCTTGTATTTGTCATGTCACTAGTGATAATTTAAGATTAATACATGTTTTAACTATTAATAATGCTTATTTACTTATTTATTTATTAATTAATTAATAACAACTAGCTGTTTATTTTTAATAAGAGCCCAGTAAAGCCTAAAGCTTAAGGGCCAAATTAAATAAGATAAATTGTCAAGCTTCACAATTATTCATGTCATTGTAAATTAAAACAAGTGTATTTATTTTATTATTGATAAAGGTTATTCAATTCAATTCAAAAACCCTTCATTAGTTACGTGGAAAGATATAACATTTTTTCTTACATTGCATCTGGTCATATTTACCTCACACAGCTAATGAAGGGTTAAAATGCTATTTTATTAAGGGTACCTTTATGGCTAGATTATAAACACATTTTATCAACTTTAGTGTGATTAGAATTGAAATGGGAAATTTTAGTGTTTCTATTGACCTACCTTTGATCCTATTTTCAGCAGATAATTTAATTGTAGAGTAGCTCTTGGGCTCAAAGCTTAAAATTAATGGATTTAAACAGTTACTAAGTTCAGAATAATAAGATAATAAATTAATGAAGATATACTTTTCAGTTTGTGGCTGTGCAGGCTAGTCAAGTGGTATGGGCTGGGGCTTATATAGCCTATGGTACTATGTTGTCCTATCGTTATTTCCTTAGGAGAAATAGATTAGTTATGGTACATTAATTACATTATAGGTACCATAATGTTTCTTTGATAATCACTTAGCCATTCTGGGTTAAATAGAACTTAAAGTTAAAACAATTAGACCTTCTAGGTCTGCTTCATAGTTTTAGTAACTAGTAAAAACTGAGTTATATGTTGAACTACATGGATATGAATTAACCTTAGAAGGCCACTGTAGGACTGCACACGTAGTGACGTGTCGGGTTTATGTAAGCCCATAATGAAAATAACATTTATAGGTTGAATCAAACAATTTATTGTTACTAAACAAAAATATAAATTAACTTTCATATAATAAAAGACATCATTTTCAGTAAAACAAATATACTTTTATGGTAATAGGTCACACTGGCCTTCTAGTATTAAAATGGGAATGAGTCAGGCCTGCTATAGCCTATTAACCCTTTACTGCCCAAATATTTTGTAGGGTTAAGTTATGAATGCGTGTATTTGAAAGGTTACAAATTTGTCCTTTTGCGCAGTAAAGGGTTAAAATAAAAATTGTATGCATATAAACTACATTAGAACTTGCAGAATGGAACTCTCTACCAAATTTTTTTGTATCAATGAAAAAGCTAGCATTATCTCTGCTAACAATGTTTGGTTCATCTTATTCATGTGAACAGTTGTTTTCCTCCATGAATTTCCTGAAATCCACTACTAGGAATCGCCTTGGCACAGATGTGTGAGACTAAAGACAACTAAAAATCAAAACATTAGTAGCTAAAATCCAACAAATTTCTTACTAAAAATAGTAAGTAAATAAATTATTGTGACCCAATTTCATTTTCTTAAAATTCAAAAGTAGGTAACAAAAATGACCTGCCAGAAAAAAAAGGTGTGCCACTATTGGATAGGCCTAAGTGTTTTAGTTTTAAAGATGAAAGTCTTAAAAGCACATGTGGTACATTTTATCTGGTAGCCAAGTTCCATTCCAACATATAATGCTTAGACTTAATTTACATTTTTCATAAATAACAATGCAGTAAGTTGATTTGAGATAAGCCTATTCAAATTTTGGAGTTTTGTTGTGCTAAACATTCAGTTCTAAAGTTAGATTAGAACTATATGATGATGAATATATAACTACATAACTATTGCTTTTGGCCATAAGTAAAATTAATTTTTAATGAAAAAATTAAAGTATTTATAGCACTGAAATTTGATTTCAGAAGTCACTTAACAAAAAAGAAAAAACCTGAAAATTTGTTTCCTTCTTGAAAAAATTCTGCTAAATAACTAAAAATAAATGGTGAAAGGAGTTAAAGATTGATAAGGTCTGGTCTTTTTTATTTAATGCTAATGTAGCTCAACTACCTTAAAATTTCACCTAAAATTAGATATCACAGTTTAATTACCACTGATAAAAATAAGTGAAAATACTGCTCCTAAAAAATTAAGGAATTCTTTAGTTAATAAATAAAGCACTTTCAAGCTTCCTTTATCTTGAGAAATAGGCCCAATAAGACTTTTAACAAGTCTTGACTTTGCCTTTTCATTTCGCAATAAAATTAATAAAATATAGAGAAGAAATAGAGCCTGAATTCTAAATGTACCCACAGACCTATGAAAAAAACCTGATATATAAAAGTAAGCAGCCTTTTCATAAATTTACATTGTGATTCAAAATGGTGTTCTCAGAAATAACTTGTAATATAAATGTTCTTGTGGAAGCCCTTTTTGATTCACCCTGTATATATAAGCATGCCCTTCCTACCATGTCTGTAGTGTAAAATTGGTTTAAACCAGTTATCCTATAACTGAGGTTGTAGATGGCCACTGTTCATCTCCAAAAACTATTAATAGTGGTATTCCTCAAGGCTCTGTCTTGTCACCCACTCTTTTCCTTTTATTTATCAATGATCTATTAAGTCACACTTCATGTCCTATCCACTCCTATGCTGATGATTCCACTCTCCATTTCTCCACCTGCTTCACAAAGTGTCCCTCTATGCTTCATATGGGATGGCTATGGTGCACCTGACCAATGTGATCTTCCTACTATCTCTGACTGGGGCAGAGAAAACCTTGTGGCTTTCAGTGCCTCAAAAAATGCAGTTCTTCATCTGTCTGCTCATCACAATCATACAACTATCCTCTTACCTTCAACAATACACAACTCAATCCTTCCTCTTCTCTTAACATTCTTGGCATTTCCTTTTCTCACATATACTCTCTTTGTGAAACTGCTAATAGATTAGGTATGCTGTACTAGCTCCACAGTTTCTTCACCCTGACTCAGTTGCTATCTCTGTACAAGGGTCTTGTAGAGTACACTTCTCATGTGTGAGGGTGGCTCAACCCACACAGCTCTACTTGACTGGGTGGAATCAAAGGCTTTTCATCTCATCAATTCCCCAACTCTTACAGACTGTCTTCAATCCCTCTCTCTTTGCTGCAATGTTACCTCACCCTTTACTCTCTATTATAATGGACACTGTTCTTTTGAACTCTGTAACTGCATGTCTCTTCCTTTAAGGAGAGTATGCAGTACCAGACTTTTGACACATTCTCAGTCCTTTTCTGTCCAACTCCTTAATGCAAGGGTTAATCAGTATTTTCAATCTTTCATCTACTCTACTGGTCAGCTCTGGAACAATCTCCCTCAATCCATCTTTCCCCTGTTTATGACTTCCAATCTTTCAAACACAGTGTGTGTCCAGGCATCTCAAAAACCTTGAATCTTGATTTTGGCTCTTCCTGTTTGGGAGGGGCATTTTTGCAGGCATTCGCCCTTGGTCCCTCCTTCCAGCATAAAAAACCCTGCTAAATATGTTGTTGTTAATTTTTTATGAAGAGACAGGGCCTACTAGCCCTACCAGGCATAATATTTGGATTTTATCAGAACTGCTTAAATTATTGTTTGATTGCATAAATAAGTTAGGCAAAGCTACATATAATGAAATGTTAGTAAACCAAATGATGCATAAAAGCTCCTCTGTATAGTATTTATGGCACAGTATTGTAGGCTTAATACCAGTAATTAAGTGATTATCATATATACACTTAGCTTTGAACTTAAAGGTTTTAAAAAGATATGGCAGTAGAATAATAGCATGAAGATTATCATATTTGATTCAGGTATGGAAATATAGAATCATTGGATTAAAGCAAATAACTTTGGTGACTATCAAGACTGCAGAATTGAGCAGTTGGCTGAATTTGCAAACTCATCAATCACCACCATTTATTTAAAAGAAAAGTAAAAAAAGTGAAATTGTCTTAAAGGATGCCATTAAGCATTAAAAAAATTATAGCAGCACTTTAATTTGCTTTGGGGAGGAAATAACACACAGGGTTCATGTATAACTTTATATTCAAGAAAATGAAATTACTTTTGGTGAAAAGTTATATTGATTCGGTACTGTAATTTTGCATTTGCCATAATTATTAAGAACTGGAAAGAAGGGATTGAATTAAAAAAAATTATTAGTAGGCTACCATAAAATTTCTAACCTACTTGATAAGTAATTTTACCGCTTAACAGGTTAACCTACTTTTGTCTTAGAGACTACCTCATTAGTCATTACTCATAGTATAATCTTAAATATTATAACACTACATATAGGTGTATAACCGTGTATTTCAGATTACTACTATTATTACTACTACTAAATAATAATAATAATTTGTACATTGTAATGTTATGTATTGTGAAGAATGCCATAATAATTCTTTTGAATGTTAAAATTAAAGGAAATGTACTGTACTTAAAAGATTTTAGTATTTTTATTTATATTTTTATTACTTTAATTATTGGGTTTAGTAGGCCCATATATCATCATGGATGGGGAAATTTTAGTTTACATAGCCTACATTATTTGGGCATTGTGGACAGGGTTTTCTCATACGATCTAAATATTTATTTCTAATAGGTTCTAAAACATCATAAAAGTGTAAATCTTTCGTACTTTAGTCTCTCGCACTTTAATTGTAATATTTGTCGAAGGTGAGAGAGGAGGGGCAACAAGCTTGACTTTCGTGAAATGAGGAATCATTGCACAGAACATTTGAAAGGTTGTATCATCATCATCATCATACTTGTATGTTATTCACTTATATAGATGAATATCCTTTATCTTACATAGACCGGATATCCTATGTAGAATAAATATAAATTTAATAAATCTCGCTAATAAGAGGCCTGCCTATAAGCTAAACTGTAAAAAATTATGTTAAACAGGTTCTAATTTCTAAAATGTAAGGTACTGTACAGTACCTGATGGTTGAGCCTCGTGGTTTTTCGTAGTTTTTGTATGAATCGTACAAATATAGCTAAATATTTATTGACTTTAGGATAGGTTAGTGTCGCTATACCTGGACCTATTTGGACCTTCGTTGCACGCTATTTTGTGGCACTCATGGCTCTGTTCTGAAAGTTTAAAAATTACAGATGAGGTTAGATAATTATGTGGCTATATTTATTTTTATTTGTTTTGCGAACATTCATACATCGCTCAAGTAAAAATGGTGAAAAACTTTGGGGAGAAAATACGCCGATGAAGAATGGATTTTCGATTTGAAGTTACATAAGCATTGAACAGATACAGACGTTAATCCATCACTTTTATCTAACGCGGTATTTCTTTTCTTCTGCAACTTTGCTAGTTTTCAGATAGGAGTTGCCATATTTTTCTAATGCTTTGGTGTATGATATAAATACAAATGCCTACATTACATACTGACTTCAGTTTCGTAGCTTCAGTCCACTGAAAATACAAGTAGACCAAGCCTTTCATCTTATATTGTTTCAGTATTTATTTATTTTACATTTAATGAAATCGTATGAAACCAGTCTCAGTTTATTTGTTTATAATAATAAGCTGTATAAATGTCTGCAGTTTGGTGTGTGTGTGTGTGTGTGTGTTGTTTATCCTTTTGGCACACAAGCTGGCAATATATTAATAAAATGTAGTCCCCGTATCCTGCAATGACTAATGATACTCACAAACCGAAACCAGAAACGATTTCGTTTTTTGAAGTCTAACAAATGAAGCACCTTTCGAAAGTGGCTCACTTCAGTTTTATTCCAATTGTAAATCGAGATAAAGGTAAAATTGTTATTAATGAATTTGGACTTTGATGTACAACCTTGAGTCAGGATGAACTTTTGATATAATTATAAAACATTTTTAATTCTTTAGATTTCACTCCAATTCTTTTTTGTTTTTGCATTTCGTTCCAACTACAGTATTTATTTGGATCTTCTCAGTTTTATTCACTACTGATTTAAAAAAAAAATACAGTATATATATATATATAATATATACAGGGTGGGCGGAAAGTAGCTCCCTATTTTGGATTGGTAAAAAAATACGTATATTATCCATTTATTTCAGAAAAAATAATATGACAAGGTAGGCATACATGGTAGGTTTTCTCTAAAATTCAATGTGGGCTCCAACTCTTTCCACCAGCTTCTGGAGCCGCCCAGGAATGGCGTCCACTGACTTTAGCAGGAACTCCGGCGGGATGGAGGACATGACTTCCCGAATTCGGTCCTCCAGTTCTTCCAATGTCCTCGGTTTGGTGCGGTAGACTTCTTCCTTTACCCACCCCCAAAGAAAGAAGTCGCACGGTGTCAAGTCGGGGCTCCTGGCTGGCCATTGATGTGGACCACGACGACCCATCCAACGCCCAGGGAAGTGGGCATCCAGCCACTCACGGACAACAAGAGCGAAGTGCGGAGGGGCGCCATCTTGCATAAATATCAGATCGTCGATGTTCTCCCATGTGCTGACAACCGGCCAGACCTCGTTTCGCAACATAGCAAGGTACCGCTCAGCATTCATGGTGTTGCGCAGAAGGGCTGGATGCAGAAGGGCTGGATGCCCACTTCCCTGGGCGTTGGATGGGTCGTCGTGGTCCACATCAATCGCCAGCCAGGAGCCCCGACTTGATACCGTGCGACTTCTTTCTTTGGGGATGGGTAAAGGAAGAAGTCTACCGCACCAAACCGAGGACATTGGAAGAACTGGAGGACCGAATTCGGGAAGTCATGTCCTCCATCCCGCCGGAGTTCCTGCTAAAGTCAGTGGACGCCATTCCTGGGCGGCTCCAGAAGCTGGTGGAAAGAGTTGGAGCCCACATTGAATTTAGAGAAAACCTACCATGTATGCCTACCTTTTCATATTATTTCTTCTGAAATAAATGGATAATATACGTATTTTTTTACCAATCCAAAATAGGGAGCTACTTTCCGCCCACCCTGTATATATATATATATATATATATAGGCAATTTTATTTGCAGAATTCAATTTTGGCCTCTCTTAAATGCGGAAATTAATAAAAACTAAGATATATAAACTCTAACCTAACTAAAATAAAGTAAATTATACCCGCCTATAAGCCCTAAATGAAAGCATTATCTTCCACAAAAATCATACAATATCTTGTTTCGAAAGTATAGGATACCCTTTTTATAAGCTGCTAGGCTTGGGCTCACTTGCGTTAAGCAGTTAGGTTATCAGCAAAGGTGGGCACCCGGGCCTCAAAAAGGACCGACGGTCCCGGTCCTTGCCTCAAACTGGACCGACGGTCCCGGTCACGGTCCTTTCTGAAGATAGGACCTAGGAACGACTCGGTCCTCGGTCCTTATATATAATATAAGTGAAAAATTTGATTAAAATGAAATTAAAGACACCGGAAATCTTTAATTTTATTAACGTAAATTATAATTAATACAATACATAAATGATGAAAAAAAGTTAAGTTAAATGCTTGAGTTTCCCCGTCAAGAAGACTAGCATTTCAAAATGGCTGTCACTGAGCCCTGACCTTTTCGGCTTGAGGACGTCCTTCCCCAAAGAGAAGAGCCTCTCCACGGCGGCACTGGATGGGATAGGCGTGTTAAACTTGATGAACAAGTCCTTCAACGCCGGGCTAGGGAACGAGTCCTTGTTGAAGATGAAGGGTTTCACAGGCCTCTCGCTGAGAAATGTCTCCACCAACTTGGTCCCGGTCTCCTTCGTCTTCTCCCCGCCCTCGTAGAGAGCCTCAAAGAAGTCGTCATTGTCCTGGTCATTCTCACCCTCGCTGCTGCTGGTGTCCTTGCCTGAGTCCGCTCTTGCCAGAATCCTCTCCACCATAGACATCATCTGCTTCTTCACCTTGGCCTTGATCTCCTCGACGTCATACATGACGTCGTCCTCCACCAGCCTCACCCAGCCCAATTTGAACTTGGGGTGTAGCGCAGCTGCCAGGAGGAAGTCCATATCCTCAAAATGGGGACCAAATCTACGTTTGATCCCATCCCTGACAGCTAATACCAGTGGCTGACACATCTTGACATCGCTGCTTTCCATCTGCTCCTTCAACATTTTGAGAGATGGCCAGGGTGGGCAGGAGTGCCCCCATGTACGCCTTGTCCTCCCCTTGCAGGATGTCCAAGGCCTTACAGACCGGCTTCATCACCTCAAGATACTCTTTGAAGAAGTTGATATCAGCTGAAAAAATAGTTAATATTTTAGTCCTGTACTTAAACTTTTTATGTTGTACTTTTTATTTTTTACCTTTTCAAAAAGAAAAGTAAAAAAATCATATGTATATTGCTCACCAGACGAGAACGAAGGCACCCCAAGAATGTTGCACGTCTGGTGTAGTTCATGAAGCTTCTCCCTGTCTCCGAAGATGTCGACCAGGCGGGACACCCCGTCGTAGACGGAGTTCCATCTCGTAACGGTGGGGACAGTCAGCTGCATCCCTATCTCGGCCTTGATGGTGTCTGAGGCTTGTGAACTTCTTGACTGCTTGTTCCACAGCTCCGTAGCTTTACCAAAGGCGGTCCGGTACGCCTTCCTGTAGGATGGTGAGTTCTTCAGGGCCTTGTCAGCGTCGGAAGTGGCCACTAGGTTCAGGGTGTGGGCGGCGCACCTTGTGTGCTTCGGCAGGACGTATTCAGGATCCTCCGTGGCACCGGCTAAAAAGAAATGTTCAATTTATTCAATAATATATTTGAGTGAAAAGAAAATACCCTTACAAGACGTAAAAAGTGAAAAAAAAAATCAAGAAATAATAAATAATCCATAATTTACCTTCCAAAAGCGATGCCAGATCCTCAACCTGAACGACATCCTCATCATCGGGCCGCCCCACACCTTCTTCCTCTTCTTCCTGGACCTCCTCAGGCAGCTCCTCGTCCGTTTTGCTAAAGACACTGCACAATGAAACACAATTATTATATTTTTTAATTTTTTTTTATTCAATGTTATAGACAAAATTAAAAATGTAAAGATTTAAAAGTCAAAAAATTTGAATGAAGAAATTAAAAAAAAAAAAAAATCTGCTTACTTAAATGCCTTGCAGGTGCTGCCATTGTCAGTAGTAGTCCTGCAGACCTTGGACTCGATGGCGAAGTCGAAGAGGACCTTGTACATCTCCTTCGCAAGGACCTCGAAGGTGTGTCGTCCGGTGAGTCGTCTGCACGCCAAGACTGCCTTCTGCCTGAGGAGGGTGGCCTGGTCAATCCAGTGTACAGTCATCCCCCATGTACGACCTTAAATAAAATGGAATGCTTTGAATTGAAATGTAGTATTATAATTTATATTTTCACATTGTAATAAATTGATTAAAATAAACTCGCAGTTTATTAGTTTCTTTTTGATTGAAGTAAAAAGTAAATTAATTAAAATTTAAACATACTTGTGGGCACATGTCCAAGCGTCTGCCGTAGTAGAGACCGACTGTACAGAGTTGAGGACGTCCCTCAGGTGCTGCCTCTTCTCGTCAAACCTTAAAAAGTTTATTAAAAGACAAAAGTAAAGTAAAAAATTATAATGTCATCGCTCATCACTAAAAGAAAAAGAAAAGAAAAGAAAATACTGTTATCAAGAATGAATTTAAATAGCCAAACAAAAAATACCTGTCTTCAATACGCCTGGTAAGCGTCCTCCTAGACATGGAGTGTTGGCCAGGGACACAGGTGCTAACAAAGTCCTTCCACGAATCGGAGTCGACGACGTCGAGAGGCAACATGTTGCCCACAAATAAGGTGATCAACTAATTAAAAAGAAATAAAAATTTGTTACGTTTCATCATAACTGACTGACATTTGAGTAATTTAATGATTATAAATACTTCTAGACAAAGTTGTAAGATTTTTAATTGAATTTACTGACCTTCTCTTCAAAGAGAGCCTTGGTGACTCTGGACGGTCCAGCCATGGCCTCCCGTATAGTCGGCTGAACCATGGTCCTCTGCCTCTTGTCGTCGGGACGCTCCTGAGGGTCTCCTCGCCGCTTCTTCTTTTTCTGGAGCTCCACCCCGTCCTTGATGCACTGGTCGAACTGGTTCTGGACGTGAGGGTGGCGCCTGGAGACATGTCGCTTGAGGTTGTTTTGGCTCTTGTTGCTTGTCGAGAGGATGTTCTTGTTTGGCAGGCACAGCAAGCACTTGTACTCCAGGTTCTGCTCACCCTTGGGGCCCAGGTATTCAAAGTATTTGTCCAGGGATTGCCGGGTTCAGTTCTTCCGCTAGGAGCTCCAGTTGCTTGACTTGAAGTTGAAGCACTAACATCAGTAGATTCTTCGTCTCCTCCAGGTGTTGAAACAAGTTTCAGTCTCAGTCACAGTCTCTTTCCGAGTCTTCTTGAGGAAACGATCCATCTTCTTTAGAACTTCAAATAATCACTAAACACACTAAAATCACTAAAAAAGACGGACCGGACCGGACCATCCGGAATTTCTTAAAAATGGACCGTCGCTCATTTCGGTCCTCACTGAGAAAAGGACCGACTTTCCCGCTCACGGTCCTTAAAAAGGACCGAGTTCCTGGAGTTCGGTCCTTTTGGAACTCGGTCCTGCCCACCTTTGGTTATCAGTTCACTTACAGTAAAGATAATTGAAGAATTTAATTTAATAAAGTTGCATAATAGATTGTAGATAGAAGATGCAGTACATTTTTTTACAGGAGTGGAACATTAATACCAAAGGAAAAGGAATGTCGTAGAAAACAAAATGGTGATCAGAATTGTACATAATTGTGTATGGACTATGGAGGTGTGAAAAAGTTTGTAATAAAATGGTTTTGGTGCCAATGGGAACATGGTTCGAAGACACCCATATTCCATTATCTAAGATTAGGTTTATTTATTGCTGGGCAAAAGAATACACTAACATAAAATTTTGTGATCATGAACTCAGAATTAAAACTGACGCAGTAATAGACTATAACAACTATTTAAGGGAGGCGAGTTATACTATCGTTAGTCAGGCCCGTAGACAGTTTTTTCCAGGGGAGCTCGAATTTTATGATGACGTAGCAAAAGTGGAGTGGGAAGGCACAGAGAAAGAAGCCAGGGAACCATATCCCGCAGACAAAGATCGTCAGGGCCTGGGGGTCGTCTGAACACTCCCTCATGCCTGAATCAGATCTTATTTTATATATGATATCACACATACTTTGATCATAGATTCATAAGTGAAGTAATTACACGCAAGTATCTGCAGCAGTATTTACTTTTGACTATTAATAATTAATAAGCTAAAGAAAATTTATTCCTAGGTTGGAAATGTATAAAAAAGCAGACTTAAAATAAAAGAAATCGAGACCTTCAAGCCCCCCCCCCCCTCATCGAGACCTTCAAGCCCCCCCCCTCATCGAGACCTTCAAGCCCCCCCCCTCATCGAGACCTTCAAGCCCCCCCCCTCATCGAGACCTTCAAGCCCCCCCCCTCATCGAGACCTTCAAGCCCCCCCCTCATCGAGACCTTCAAGCCCCCCCCCCTCATCGAGACCTTCAAGCCCCCCCCTCATCGAGACCTTCAAGCCCCCCCCCCTCATCGAGACCTTCAAGCCCCCCCCCCCTCATCGAGACCTTCAAGCCCCCCCCCCTCATCGAGACCTTCAAGCCCCCTCTTCATCGAGACTTTCAAGCCCCCCCCCTCATCGAGACTTTCAAGCCCCCCCCCCATCGAGACTTTCAAGCCCCCCCCTCATCGAGACTTTCAAGCCCCCCCCCTCATCGAGACTTTCAAGCCCCCCCCCTCATCGAGACTTTCAAGCCCCCCCCCCCTCATCGAGACTTTCAAGCCCCCCCTCCCTCATCGAGACACCTTCAAGCCCCCCCCCTCATCGAGACACCTTCAAGCCCCCCCCCCATCGAGACACCTTCAAGGCCCCCCCCCCCTCATCGAGACACCTTCAAGGCCCCCCCCCTCATCGAGACACCTTCAAGGCCCCCCCCCCCTCATCGAGACACCTTCAAGCCCCCCCCCCTCATCGAGACACCTTCAAGCCCCCCCCCCCCCCCATCGAGACCTTCAAGCCCCCCCCCCTCATCGAGACACCTTCAAGCCCCCCCCCCTCATCGAGACACCTTCAAGCCCCCCCCCTCATCGAGACCTTCAAGGCCCCCCCCCCCCCCCCCATAGCTACGGGCAGTGGCGGTTCCTCATATGGGCAATATGGGCAGCCGCACAGGGCGGCATTTGTGGAGGGGCGGCATGAGCGCCTGCAAAAAAAAAATAAAAATAAGAATAAATAAATAAAGAAATAAAAAAAATAAAAAATAAAATAAAATAAATAATAAAAGATCAATGACTTTGCATCAAGGAAGGTAAGAAGAGTCAGGCTTTAGATGGCAGTTGTGCTGTGGTGCAATTTATTTTGTTTCTTGTTCAAAGTGTAGCATAATAATTACCCTCTCTTAAGTGTCTTATTCTATTTATGTGATAGAGCATTTGTACAATTTAGAAATTTGATTCTCTAGTTTATTTATGGCAGTTGTGCAATTTAATTTGTATTTTTCCTGTTCATAGTATCATAATTACATTCTCTTAAGTGAGTTATTCTATTTACGTGATGAAGGATTTGTAAAATTCAGAAATTTGAGTCTTTGTTTTGGTTCTGAAGTTCCAACAATTAGTCCAATAAAAAGTTATTTTGTGAAAGAGTTATGTCTGTCCTTTATTTTGGGGGATTCGAATGTGTGTGTGTTGGCGAACAGGGGGGGGGGCGCTGAAGGTGAGGTTCGCCCAGGGCGTCATGTAAGCTAGGACCGCCACTGGCTACGGGCTTGCTGACCTTACCTAACTTTTCTTTAAATGCAAGACTAGCCAGATACGTATAGTTTATTTTCTATTTTCGTTAGGTTAGGGTTTATATAGCTTAGTGTTTATATAGCTTAGTTTCGGTTGATTTTCGTATTTAAAAAAGGCCAAAATTGAATTCTGCGCATAAAATTACTTAAAAATATCTTTTTAGTAAAAATCAGCAGAGAGTAAAACCGAGAAGACATTTATTTAATAACATTTGGAATATTTATTTGAGCATGCGAGAATTTCGAAGTAAATTGACATATCTCAGTTTTCTCTTGTATCACAAAAAGCTACGGGAAAAGTCTTTTAATGTAGCCTCTATGTTATAGGTGTGTACATAGTTCATAGCCTTGCATGAAGCCTTTTAGCAAAAACACACACACAACACACACACACACTATATGTATATGATACACACAGACCGTGCATGGAACAAGGAACTCATATACAGGACCCCGCAAGGGGGTTCTAAGCTCCTGCTCTTGGTACGTGCTTGTTCCTGGAGGTTTCACGTGCGCCCTCCCGGCCCTAGCACCCAAGGATGATTGGGCTCGACCCTGCAGTCCTTGTCATCCTTGGTCTTTTTCCACTTCGACTGTCCCCTCCACCCTTTCTTTTTCCTCTGTCATTCCTCTCACTTTTTCTTTGTTTTTCCGCCGAGATATGCCCTTTTAAATAGAGGCAAATCGGTTCTTCCCGACCTTAAAAAAAAAAAAAAAAAAAAAAAAATATAATATATACAGGAAGGTCCCGGTTATCGCGGTTAATTGGTGCAAGCAGAATGCCGCGATAAGTAAAAACCGCATTAAGCGGGAATAATATAACGTAAAAATTGTTAATGTTGCCAACGCAAGCAGAATACCGCGATATAGTAGCGTAGCCGCATTTAGCGGGAACCATATAACATGTAAAAATGGTTAATATTGCCAAGTTAAAAAAAAATATATTTCGACTGTCGACTTTGACTCGTTTTTATTACTATGTACAGTACAGTACATTATACAAAGGTACGGTAGTAAATAAATTGATTCATTTTTTTTAAAAGTTTGAAATGCACCAGCATGTGCAAAAAAAAAATGGATGAAATTTTTATTTCTTTGTAAAATAATGTAAAAGTGAGGCTTGTTTGAAAGTTTTCTTCTTTTCGGCGTACATTAGTTTATAACATCGAATATCATTGTCAATATCTCCACAGACTTTCATAGCACGTTCCATATCAGGATCTCCATTCATTAATTTCTGTTTTGCATTTTCAATATCGGCCGAAGCAATACTGACAGCAATAGCGAAGGAGATTCGCTTTTGTAAATAAAATATTTTTGGCCGCGATAAGTGAAATTATACCGCGTATAACGGGATTATGGTCACAAATTATAAACCGCGTAACATCGAATACCGTGTTAACCGAGACCTTCCTGTATATATATTTTTTAGTTGGGGTTGTTTAACCTCATTCGCAACATCTAAGGTCATATGACGGAGGGGACCTACAGCTTTAGGTGGGATCCGAACCACGGGTCGCTACATAATCTGGGCACAGAGGACGGTCTCCCATCCAACTACTACCCAGACCCAATGTCGCTTAACTTCGCTGATCTCCGGGAAACGGTGTTACGACATTGGTATATATATATATATATATATATATATATATATATATATATATTAGTGTGTGCAGAGCCGCCGAGGCAGGGAAGCCGGGTTAAATCCCCGGGGCCCGGATCTCTAGGGGGCCCGGAAAGGGGGGATAAAAAAATCTAAAAATATTAATAAAGCAATTGATTAAATAAGAGAGGAAATATAATTAATGAACATACATTTTATAGAGATCATCATACTGTATGTTTTGAATAGTGACTTGGACATATAATCAGTTTGCTTATGTACACAAAAAACATTCATAATAAAATACTGAGTAAACAGAGGGGCCCATAAACCAATCCTTCCCCGGAGCCCGGGGCAGCTCTCACCGGCCGTGTGTGTGTGGTCTAATTGTTAATATTATATAAACTCTTTTGAGCCGATAAAAACTTAACAGACCTTGAAGTAAATTATTTTTAGGAAGAAATAATGGATTCAATAATAAGAGTAGGCTTATTAGAGAACAAGGGGATGATCATGATTAGCGTATGTTATATGACCTTGGCCTATTTGTATTTCATTTAGTTCCATAGGTAGGTGTAGAATTTTGGCTTAATAACTACTCGTGTGTATATATTATATATATATATATATATATATATATATATATAAAATATTAAAGTATGTGTAGATGCAAAGGAATAGTAAATTATTGAGTTTTAAATTTGTAATTCATCTCAGGTAGGACTTGAAAGTTAATTTTCCAGGCTATAAACCTTATGGTACGTCGCGTTAGAGACCATATAGGCCTACCAGAGGGGTCCATCGACTCGTATAATAACTTGGTGTATTAAAACAAAATGCAAATAGATACATAATATAGGAAAATTTCTGTCTTGAAAATGTGAGGAAGCAATGTTTCATTCATGAGGGCGCGCGTGTTAAACGTTACAAAATCATGTCTTGGCTTCGGAGTAGTCCTCAACGCTACATTCGCCTAAAGGAGAAAGAATGATCGGCGTCTCGTCCTTTGTAGTCCTCGTCTCTCCCCCACCTTATTTTCTTCACCCCCAATTTTCCCCCACCCCACCCCACTTGGAGGGTCTAAAGCCGCGTTGTTACGAGTAGGAATTGATGCATACGAGGGCACAATTTGCATTGATGTTCATTGGGCTCTGGCAATATTTTTTTCTTTCCTCCCGTGGGTCTCGGATCTCCTGTAAGAATGAGGGCCATGCTAACGAGATAACGTGATGAGCTGGTTTATGGTCCTACCAATTACTTTATTTCGAAAAATTTAAAGGAGAAAATATGGTTGCTAGGCACTAATTTATTCCATTTTTTTTGTGAAATGTGTATCGGTATTTAAAAAGTACAACGCGCAGTACTAGTATCGTATTACGGTTAAAAATCTAAGCCTAGCCATGTAAATTTAATTAAACGGTAGGTCCCTTTCTGACACGCTTATAGGCCTTGGTTTTACTGTATAGTGCAGCTTGTGCAAACTTTAAAAGCAAAATTTAAAATGAAAATCAGAATTCAAATTAAAAAACTTTTAATAAATTCGGTCAGCTCACGCATTCGTGTAGAGTCTAGAGCAGTGGTGGCGAATCTATGGCACGCGTGCCCATTTGGGCACGCGATCAAATTTGCCTGGCACGCCTAAACATAGAAATTGTTATCCAAAAAATGAGTATAAAATAATAAACTTAATGTTTATAATTTGGTGTAATATATATAAACTTTGGTGGACGCGCGAATTTTTTATGGTTTACATGGTTTTTTTTTGCACGCAACTGTAAAAAGGTTCGCCACCCCTGGTCTAGAGTGACTAGACTCTAGACCAGTGATGGGCAACCTAGGCTAGTGAGTGTGCCACATGAGTGACCTTCCTTCATCTCAGTGGGCCGCAAGATTAAATATGTGCATGTGCGCTAAACATGACCCCACGAATATGCTTAAATATACCGTATTTAATACAGCCCGAAAATTTCATAAAGAGTTAGAGCAAATTATTATTTATATATTATTTGAATTGTGATCAACTTCAAATAGTAAAGCAAAAGAAACATTTTTTATGCTTACCTTTTATGCTTCATGCTTATGCTTATTAATATAAAGAAATTTTGTTAAACCAAACAAAATTATCAGTAGATTATGGAAATATTAATGTAAATTCAAAAATTTTCATTCATTTGGACAATAGTTAGTAAAATGTCTCTTGGGCCGCACTCGTAAACCTGATGGGCCGCTGGTTGCCCACCACTGCTCTAGACCAGTAATTCACAATATTTTCTGGCTCAGGGCACCCCAATGTCATCTGTTCTTTCTCTGCACTCGGACCATGGTGTACCCTTTAAAGAAGTGATTCCCAAACTTTTCTCCTTCGTTACTTAAACTCTTGATTTCCTCCGTCCGTATTACCCCCTTCAAAGAAAGCACACACAAAATAACGAACTATTTTACAGAGACATACACACTCATACGTACATACAGTACATACACAATATATATTATAATAATAATTTTATATTTATAAACTTGATAAATATATTTTTTCTTTTTTTTAACTGTCGCCTCTATTACCCCCGAAAAATCATTCATTACCTCGCGTCGCGGGGTAATTTACCCATAGTTTGGGAACCACTGCCTTAAAGAGACCATATTTTTGTTTTTATTGTTTTGGAGGGAATGAATGGCATTTTCTGTATGGGATGCCTCGATAATCCAAGTTTTAATTAACCACTTAATTGATGCCTATTAGTACCAATTCATGCTTTAAATTTCGCTGGAAATATTTTTTAACATGCTATCTTTTAAAAAATCGTTTAATGAAAAGTAACAAGTAATTTTTTTAGTAATTAATAAGACCTTTTGTTTAGGTATGGCAATAAGTTACTTGTACGTAATTATCTTTATAAAAACCCTTAAAACATGGCAGTAAGTTACTTACGAGTAATTATCTCTATATAAAGGTTATAAACACTTAAAACATGGCACGCGCCTTCGACGTGCTTTTTAGAGGCTCAGCTAATGAAAATTTCGTACGATAATAAAGCCTTTATAGTTATGAAGTTATTCAAACGTGAAACAAAAATGGGGGCATCAATTTTCTTACTCGGTTAGCTTCAAAATGCTCGTCCGTAATAAGTGCAGAACCAGAATCATTTACATTTTATCGGTATACGAGTATATGTCGGCTTCATTTAATCTAACTTAATGTGAATTGGGTTAACAGGATATAACTCGAGAAATGATAACATTTCTCGAGGATTTCAACGTCCAGCGCTTGCTGTATAGCAAGAGTACTTCGTTCACACATCGCATCACCTCTTCTCGTTATAGTCCGTGAGCCAGACCCCAAATTTTGGCCAATCGGTACCACTAAGGTGAACCAAATGAAACACTGCCTTTTTGGAAAGCTTATAATTTGTAGTTTCCAAATACGCTTGCTGGACATCCGTATCTGGCAGCGTTTTAGTGTAAATCTTCAAACATAGGCACCCAATATTTCAATATTGGGCGCAAACTTAAAATGTTGATAAAACAATAAAGCTACTCTTTTGAAATGTCCAGCAAGCATTTTTATCATCTACTCAGCATCCTTCATCATTAGTATGAGGGACGTTTGGTTCCCCCGAGTGGTACCGATCAACCCTTCTGGCCCACGGACTATTATATCGTCGAGGTTAAGCGACATTTGCTCTGGGTAGTAGTTGCGTGGGTGACCCATCTTCTGCGTTCGCATGATGTACACTGTACAGTATAGACCCGTGGTTCCGATTCCACGTCCCACGTCCAGGTTCCCTCCGTTCCCTTTGTCGTTACGAAAAAAGTTAAACAATCTCAAACACTTTTTTCCTCGTATGACACTACCATTTAGTTGATTTTAAACCTAAATGAAAGAAAATGTTAACTTTTTTGTTGTTAAGTATGACCACTTTTTCAAATATAAAAACATAATTTGCCCACATGGTATCAATGTCATTAACTATAAGCAAAACGAGAGTTTAACCCTAGATAGGTAATCTGGAGTATAAACGACCCCACTTCCAGATTACATTCAGTGAAACTTATTTTGATGATTAACTACCTATCTAGGGTTAAAACGGGTATAAATTGAATGAAAATAAAAATAGATCTTCGATTATATGCTTTCTACTTTATTATTATTATATAATATGTTAAAGAAGTCCCGTGGTAAAACTTTGTTTATTATAACCGGTATTTAGCATTTTCTGAACGGACTGTACATATTATAGAGTATTGGTGTTTTATTTGTTTTACCGTATGATTTTTATGACTGATGATATGTCACGGGGGCTTAAGTGGAACGTTTTATTTTGTATTTGCTTTCATGGAGGCGTTAAAGAATTTTGCTTTACGATGAATAAAATAGTTTTTAGTAGGTTTGAGGGTTTTTAAAGGATTTGAAAGGTTTTCATTAAGTAGATTCCCTAGTTCTTGAATTCTTATTTACTAAGTTGGTATAGCTAGATTGTGAGACGAGAATTTACTCGGTAGGCCATGGAAGAGGTATTCTCTCATTCAATTTATTTTCTTTGAGTAAACTTTTTGAATTCTTGGTGGAATTTAATATTATAAATTCAATGTATTGCTACTAGGGATCAAACAGTATACATTTCTGAAAAGTGTTTATAGTCGTATTGCGTGTATACAACAACTGTTAGTTCATCTCGGTAAGATTTCTTGACTTGCGGAGGGTTGACAAGAGTAAATAGACACCATGATAATTGTCCTCAATAAATGGGAATGCCAGAACGTGTCAGTTTTACGAAGGGGAAAGCAACACGAGTCGAAATATATTGATTCAATAAACCTATTATTATTTATTCACTTTTATTATCAAATAAAAAACTATGGAAAACCAAAGGTTTCTCTCTCTACTTTTGTCAACCCTTTGTATGTATTTGTTCGTGATCTGTCGGGATAACGTCATTCTCTCAAAGCTATTTTCAGTTGCGTTAAGTTGGTTAAATTTATTGGAGTTGATAGCCTGTTCCGTCCACCAAATGGCTGTGTATATGTGCCTGATCACCATGCCATTAGTGGGTACGTTAGACTTTATCTATGATAGGTCCTATACTCAGAGCTGGGCAATAAATACATTGAATGTATTTAAATACTAAATACTAAATACATGGGAGAAATGTATTTAAATACTAAATACTAAATACATTTTACGAATGTATTTAGATACTAAATACAAAATACATCAATTGTATTTAAATACATTTGTAAATACATTTTAAATACATACAAATTTGCTTGTTGAAGCCATGACACGCACACGATAAAGAAATCAACCGCTTTCGACTAAGAGTGGCACACAACTGATTGAACTGACACGTTGAAACATGAACCATGCTGTACTACACTGTCGACGCGTCGTACTGTGCTAGTACAGAACGTGTATTAAACCAGTAAAAGTATTTACATTTTTATATTTTGAGTATTTAAATACATTATATTTAAATACTCATTAAAGTATTTAAATACTATATTTAAATACATGAAAAAAATGTATTTATAAATACAGTTCTAAATACACAAATGTATTTAAATACGTATTTAAATACAAATGTATTTAAATACTGCCCAGCTCTGCCTATACTTCTACAAGCCAGCAAAGGCTTATAAATTGTTTTGTATTTAATCATAAATTTTACTTTTTTTAAAATGTCTTGAAATTAAGAACTTCTAACTCCACATTACCATGGTTGCTAGTATACCATACATATGGTTTAACTATTAGTAATAGTTTTAACGCATTACCATGTCGACAGTTTGTATATTTGAGGCTTTCCTAGGAAGAAGTAGCTAAGCGACAAAAGTAAAAAACGCCAGAAAACGAAGTTAAACGTTGTACTAATTTGAAAGTGACATAACCTTTGAACGTTTGAAGATATTTCGTCGAAATATCTTCAGAAGTTCAAAATTTATGGCGCTTTTAAATTTGGTACAACTTTAACTGCGTTTTTTACTTTTGTCACTTAGCCACTTCTTCCTAGGAGGGCCTCATTTATTACTGGAAAATTTTGTTCTAATACTGCGGTAATGTGAAGAATCCACTATTTTAGAGGTAAGACAATATCCAACCTCGTTTGCTTCAAGCCTGTATACCATGAAATATTTGGTCGAATATGAAAACTCCATTGATCTTTTAAATTTGTATTCACAATGCATTCGTTTAATAGTTAATATTAGAAATTCAATCTTAATTGATAATATACCGTTGACGTGAAATTAATTAGTTAACTTTATCTCAGTTAATTACATAGGTACTATTAATACATGACTATAGGTACTATTAATACGGGATGCAATATAACCAAATAAAATTATTTTTTAAACCCTGGGTTAAGGGCTGCTGTATGTCATGCGACAAGGTACTGATTTATTATTATTATTAATAATAATAATGACCAGTAGACACTGAAGATAAATTCGCCGTGCTTATAGATTTTTTCCTGTAATCAGTGATCGATGACCCCATTAGCCAAAGCCTCAGGCCGCAGATGAGGAAGACGCTGTCACTTTAAAATATTTTACATATTATGCATTATTAGTCTTTTCAATACACACACACACACACACACACACACACATATAATGATCATAAGTGCAAGAAAATTTCCTTTATAGATAATGGAATAGGCTTTTCCAATTTGCTAAATATATACAATATATACATGAGAGAGAGAGAGGGAGGGAGGGAGTTACAAGGAAAAGAAGTACCTGAAAAGGCCTTGCGGCCCATACCGAGGAGGTACCAATGGTAACGAGTGTCAGGGAAAATTTTTTACACCCTCAAATAGTGTGCAAGATTTGGTCTAACCTTTTCTTGAACTGATCCACAGAGGAACTGTTCACAACTTCTGAAGGTAACCTGTTCCACGTGTCACAGATCTTATAGGTAAAGTAATTCCCACACACACTAGTCCTAAACCGTTTCAAATCCAACTTCCAACCATTGTTGCGAGTTGGGTTATCATTTAAACTAAACATGCTTCTAAAATCGACATCGTTGAACCCGCGTAAGAGCTTGAAAACCTCGATGAGTTGACCGCGCAGCCTCCGAGTTTCCAGCGAAAACGAGTTCAGGGCGCGTAACCGTCGATTGTAGCCCATATGCCTAACGGAAGGGATTAACTTTGTGGCCCTCGCTCCAGCCTCTCTCTCTTTCATCCACTCCTCTGAACCTAATCAAATTACAAGACCACCAACCAAATTTTGAAAAATGAAAATGAACTTAGCGAACGATGTGAAACCAGAAATATAAAGGAGTAAATTATTCACACAGTAAAATATTTTCGAAACAATTACAGTACACAGTTATGACTACCCATAAATGAACAGTTACAGTTCCGCAGTAATATTGTCTGAAGATGTTCAATGGAACACAATCGTTAATGCTTACAATCTTGTCTATATTAATAATTGCCACATCTTTTTTAGTTGTTGTTAGTGAGGAAGAAAAAGGACAAGAATTACGTGACGATTTTAGAAGTTATTTCTAGGCGAATTTATTTCCGAAAAGTGTTTACTCTGTAATATTTTTTGAGTGAAGAGGGTAATATTTTAGTATGAAAATTAATTGTACAATTTGTACCCACTTGTCATAAAAATGTTTTTCCTTTAAAGGCGAGGTTATTACTTGGCTCATTAGAAAAAATATGGGAATTTTGAATGTAAATAACCCATCATGTTAAAATTGCGAAAAAAGGTGAAATTATATTTTTATACATTTCACAAAATTCCTTTGAAAAGGAATATTCTCTCTTTAAAATTTTTTATTCCCTATAATTTTTTTTATATATTACTTAAGTTTGTCTTTTTTTAAATATACATCTATTAAAGATTAGGTTGTGCTAATTTAAAATAGTCGTTGCAGAAATAGTATCGGAATAATCATAAAAATTGATTTAATTAAAAAATTAGTGAATTTACTTATTTATTTAATTTGATTTTTAAAAATAAACCATTCACTCAATCCTGATTGGTACGACTCATTTTTTAATGGGCTTTCATTGGCTGATATTTTTATCACGTTAAAACAACAACAAAAAAACCTATAGATTATGATTTTATTTTTTATTTCACATTTTTGTTTTTTAATTGAATGTGAAAACTATAAAATCTAAAAATTTCACGATTTTTATTCATTAAATATGCAAGTCATGCTGGAGCTAGCTCTCTCTCTCTCTCTCTCTCTCTCTTCTCTCTCTCTCTCTCTCTCTCTCTCTCTCTCTCTCAAGAAAAAAGTTAAAAATGTTTTCTGAAGATGGTTAAAAGCAAGTTTAAATTAAGAAGGAAAAAAATTCCATGAAATTTAGAGAGAAGGGTCGGGTGGGGGTGGGTGGTTGTGAGTATTTTATAAAGGCTCCGACTGAACGGGTGCCATACAATGCCAAACTTTTTAATATTAGTGGCAGGCACTGTGTTTCAGAGTCAGTAGACCGGAGACCTCGGTGCGTGTGAGGTAGACTCTCTCGCTCTCCAGCTGCGGCTTTCAGTGACCTCGTGACCTTTCGTGACCCCCCTTCTGTGACCCTTAATGACTTTTTGTATCCATACTATACCCTTCTACCGTAATTGTTGAACACTTTTTCACCCGAGTGATTCGTATCCTCTCCGGAACTTGAACCTCAAAATTTGGCTCATCGAGATCCTATTTCGAAAAATCGTTTCAATAAAATAGTCCGCATATTTCTGCTCTTAAATTAAATTCTTATGATAGCTTTCTTCTCTCTTTGTTGAAACATCGAAAGATTATGACTACGTTATTTATACATTACTGAAACGAATATATAGAATTTACGATATTCGAACCGGCTCGTGAGGAGATATCCACATCGACGATACAGCGGAATTTGACTAATTTATTAATTAGGGAAAGGAATAAGGATTTTTTTCTCTCTCGGCTTTATTGCAATATATTATCATTATTATAAGTTTCGTAACAAGATGAAAGGCATTGAGATTGCAATTGATTAGTGCCAAGAGCAAAGGACCATTTAGCTCGTATTCACCTTTGGAGTGTGTTCAGTCTCATGAATAAATAGTGCTTGAACATTACAAAGGAATAATATTAACGTATTAACACTAATCATAGAACTTAAGTCTACCCATTTATTAAGCTTTAACCGTATTGTAAAAGATCTCGTCGTATAATTTAGGCTACTAATATTGCTTTCATACTAAGCGGATGTGTTAGTATATATGTATATGTATATATATATAGTTTGTAAATCCATTTTACCAGGTTATGCAGTAAGAGTTTTATTACCCTAGTGTTTCATAGTTAAGCTTCGATATGGTGATCTATATAAATTAGAAATAATTACTTCGCACATTTTAAATTTAATAGTAAGAGGACTGTAAAATAAAAAGGGGAAAAAAACGCCTTTGTTGGTTCTTTTAGAAGCTAAATCAAAGCATCTTACTTAGGGTATATGAAGCAATAATAATGGGGTGTCGAAGAGTACTTCAATTGGCTTTGAAGCATGTGGGCAAGATTCCTTCCGGTAGCCTCACCTTCAATCACAGTTACAACACATTTACTTCCCTGAACCCACTCCACCAAATGTCTCGTAGCTTCGGTGTACTGGGGGTTCCCGGGATAGGCGCCTCTGGTCTTCCTCGATTGAAGGTAGGCCCTGAATAAGGTCCTCTTCTCTTGTAATGGGATAATGGGTTTTCATCATCTGAAAAAAATTGTGTGCGTGTGTTAGGTAATGTATTGTACAGTTCCAGAAGAAAATTAGCTTAGAAATTTAAGTTATAAAAAGCACAAAAATTATCAATTGGTATTATTGTGTTTTTGTTTCGATATTTTGTTCTTTTTGGTGGCACCATTAAAACGGTAAAATTTCAAGAATAGAACTCGGTCGTTACCGATTAATAATTTAGGTTTTTAGGCGAACCTTTTTCCGAAATTGTACATTATATAAAACTAATAATATAAAACTAAAGCTTAAGGGCCAAATTAAATAAAATGAATAATCCAGCTTCACAATTATTTATGTCATTGTAAAACCAGTGAATTTATTTTATTAATAAAAGTTTATTCAACTCAATATTCAATAATTTTTTTTTTTTTTTTTTTTTTTTTTTAACATAGGCCTAGATCTTGTCTGTTTTGTTTTGAATATTTTGTGGGAGGGTATTTGTAGCTTGTTAGAATTATACCTATCGCAGATGACAATATGAGAAACAGTACTCGTGTATGAAAACGGACAACCACAATTAATTTGGCAACGATCCCCTCCTCGCAGAACCATCTTGTACTTGGGCTCGCACAGTAGTTTGTGTGAACACTTCCCGCACACTAATGTAAGGAAGATGTTACGAACACGTTCCTTTTGTAGAAATATTTAAGGAAGATGTTACGAACACGTTCCTTTTGTAGAAATATTTAGAGAAAACCTAATGAAATAATGGTAAAATAGAGATGTTAGTTTCAACGTTTGTGTAAACGGAAATAAGGTGTGTTGATAGTTTCAGCTACATAGTCGTCATAATAATAATGTGTAGGTAGAATTATATCATTATTGTTATTATTTTGGTCTTGTATTAATGATGATAGTGTGAATGGGGTTTCATAAATTCGGGTGAGTCTATCGCAAAGCGTTTTTGCAGACGTCATTTTGTTTGAGAGAGCATTTTTAATTTTATTTCCAACATTTCTCGGACACTGTACAAGTACTATATAGGGGGTGTTGCAAAAGGAATTAGGAATTTTTCCCCCAGGATATACTACGAAATACCTTCAATATTTTATTATTTGACTTCCACCGGCATCTTCAACGAAAAGACTCGTCGTTGCAATGCTCAAAGAATTTAAGTCAAATCGACGTCATTTGCCAATTGGTCAAGTCATAAATAGTGGTCAAGTCCGAAATCGTTTGACAACTGTTGAAGATGCCGGTGGAAGTCAAATAATCAAATATTAGTGTTTCGAAGTTTGGTATATCCTGGGGGAAAAATTCTTAATTCTTTTTGCAACATCCCTTATTTTAGTCTTGTTCCTGCTCACCTAAAATTCACTGTAGTGACAGATAAAAGTCTATATATTGAATTCTTAGTTTGTAAATTATTTTTATATTTTACACGAATTTCTCCGAATTCAGACTACGAGAAAATACGACTAAACTTCCTTTTCGATAATGATTTCGCGTTTCGCACACACTAATGATATTTCGAGTTTTTCGAACTCGACATCTTCAACTGCTTTTTCCATAAATTTCTTCAGCTCTGAACTCGAACTTTGTGGAGATAAACAAGATACGGGAACATCGGTCATCTCTGTTTATATAGACGACAGATAAAGCCGGGTCAATACGTATATGTGTGTATATATATATATATAATATATATATATATATATATATATATGCAAAGAAATCACAAAGCAACACGTGATTTTTTTAATAAGCAAAGAACCACAGGGAAAAGGAAAAGGAAAAACGAAGTTTTCTTGTCCCCGAAGATGTGAATATATCACGAAAGCGCTCGGACTTCGTGTTTCCTTTTCCTTTTCCCTGTGGTTCTTTGCTTATATATTGTTTTTACTCCTGAAGGAAAAGATTGTAGACACCAATCGATCAAAGAAGTACTCCGCGGAGAACGTTAGGCAGGAGACTGGGACTGCTGGATCTCCCGCTTCTGTCACTGTCCTCCTTAACTGATCTTTTTCCGTGTCTCATCTACCGTGCGAGCAGTCCAGCATGCTCTCAAACACCCACTTTTCCCTCTACTACTCACTACACATACATGCATATTATACACTACACAAACTTTTCAAAATTTATATAGAAAAAAGGTATTGTTGACCCTTGTAGACCTTGATTTCGTTTTTCTCCTATGGAGGGGGCATTTCATTTTTGCGGGCGCTTGCCCTTGGCCCCTCCTACACACACACACACACACACACACACACACACACTACCCGTCTTTATCTGTCGTCTATAAACAAAGATGATAACCGATGTTCCCCTCGTGTATATATATATATATATAGAGAGAGAGAGAGAGAGAGAGAGAGAGAATATCATGCATGAACACGCACGATTTTGCATAATGCAAAAATACCCCCATCAGAGTTCGAACCCACCGCTGTCTCGGAAACCAGGATTTCCATCATGAGTAGTACCTATAATAATAAAATATAACATTTAAGTACATAATGGTTAAAAGGTAACTACGTCGGGTAAACAATCCTCCACTTAAAACAAAGGGTGACCAAACATAACCAAGCCGGAGTATTCCGCCATACGAACTTATTCCGATTATTTTCTCCATCCTTTCTAAGTGACCATTTTAAGGTTTTAACCACCGCTAGAATAACTACGGAACTAAAAATTCTGGAGGATATCTACGTATTATGAACTTACCATTCCCGCCTGGAGAGGTATTGCTACTCCTTATAGTCAGGGGGCTTAATCATATAATTGTTCAAATCATTCCAAAAGTGCCATTTTTGGACCACAGGTAGCTATGACCATACTAATTTGAATGTTTGCGGGAGCCAAGCTGGGCTCCCACTGTGGCGGCCATTTTGGCCAAATCAAAATGGCCGCTGTCCAAAATGACATCCACTTGAGTACCAATACTAGTACAGGTTACATAGTTAACTTGATAAAAAATAAGAGTCAGCATCAACATCTTTTGCTATTAAACTTTAGTATATACGCAAGTACAATCTTCTTTATTCCTTTTACTCACAGTACTGCATCTCATGATAATGTCTATCCAATAGATGGCTGTTCACTGATTAATAGTCGTCATTGTTCAGGCAGCCACCCTCACACTTGCAGTGTGTCGTACATCGAATTCCAGCACTACTGCATTTGCAATTCCCTCTGCAGGCTTTAGTGCATCCGCAATGAAGGAGAAGAGCACATGCCTTACTGGCATCAGCGAGAGTTGTCCAGAAAGGGAGCCATTGGTTGCTGCGCTTGTCATATTCCCATCCCCATTTATCAAAAGCAGGGAGTGTCTGATGGCATGTGGTTGACTGCTTCCACACAAAACTTGCCTGCAACAATGACCTCTTGATATGCTGGAAGAGGGCAGCTTGGGTAGGTGGTATGCTGTCCAATGATCGACTGCCACTAGAAAACAGATGGTGCCTGGCTACGTTTACAGATGCTTGTCCACATGTTTTACTGTACATGAGCACAACAAACCCCTCAATGTGTGTCATTTCAGGAGATACTAGACTGAAGGACTCGGGGTCTTCAGTCAATTTGATCATGGTTTCAGTTAAGTTTGGTGTATTATTCCATGCAGTCCATGCTGTCTTCTTCCCACATCCAAGAAACTGAGACGTAGTGTCGCAGCCTGTTAGTGCATGGAACAAAGGTAGAGCCAGCGACTTTGATGGACCAAGCTGTGATTGAATGCTGTGCACTGGGATGTCTCGGTAATATTTGCCACTACCAAAACCAATCCAGAGTTCTGTTAGGTCAAGCTGTTGAAAGAAAGCAATGGCAAGAACGACTATGTCACTGTCAACAGTGCGGATGAATGCTTTCTTGTGACCCTGAGATGATACGTGAGCAAGATGCAGAATGATCCGCGTATCTGCCTCTGTGTGGTTGCATGGTTGGAGCCCTGATATATCAAATGCTTTATTGGAGAGCACAGTTTCTAATTCAGTGCTGAGGAGGAGTTTTCCACCCATGTCAATCTTGATCAGCTGTTTACTGATAAAGACGAACAGTTCCTTCTTGTTTTCCACATTTTTCAAATATGACTGCCAGTCTCGTTTGGGAATGGGTGTGGTACCATCACTATCTGGATCAAGTCGAGTACGTGCTCCTGAACCACGCCGCTGCTGTGCAAGTGATTTCAGACTGTCTTCAGGATAGGTATCCCACACGGCATCGACGCGCTCAACTGTGTCAGTCATCTGTGCTTTAATGAAAGGTATGATGTGTAGAGATACATATTCAGCAAATGTTGATGCTCTACTTGGACGCACAATGTGGACGATGGCGGCCATGTCATACAACTGAACTGTCACTTGTTTAGCAGGATTGGCAGATCCAGTTGGTGCATTGACACATGCAAGAATGTCTGATTTATTTCCAGCTCTGAGTGAACCTCGGTCTGAGAGTGAAGGGGGCTCTCGCTGATTCTCGTATGTGAAAAATTCTGTCATATCCGCATCTGGACGTGATTGTAGAGACAGGAATAGCTGAGTAATGAGCACTGTGTTTTGCTTCTGTACCCCCACTTTGCTACTCTTGCGTGGGTCTGGCCGATTGCTGAATGTGTACACATTGTTTTTCTTTATAGTGTTTGATATAGGAACTGTCCCTTTGTCCAGCCTAGTCTTTACATACTCCTCATGAAGGGCTTGGCCAACTTCCTGTATCTGTGACAGTGATGCTGCTACTTCATTCTCCATAACATCGTGTGTGTCAAGGGCTACAAGCTCCTGATTTGTGGCCAGGAAGGGGTTGCCCAGTTCAGACACCACCTTTGTGAATGACTTGACATCCTTCAAAAACCTAGACTGTAGCCCAGGTGCTGTTTCGTAGTGGCCAGTTAGTTGGTCCTTCTGTAAGTTTCTGAGCATTCTCAAACTCTTCTATCATTCTGACACATTCAGGACCTGCCAACATGTACAATGCTAATGCTTCTGTTTTGTCATAGAGGTCAGATGCTCCACCACAGCCCTGCAGTACTTTGTTCATCTGCTCATGAGATTGATCTTTCGCGATGAGGCTGAATGTACGAGCAGACTTTTGGACTGTAAAGTTCCCTTTGAGGTGGACAAAATGTCAGTAAAAGTCCAATGTAAAAGTTAATATAGCTGTTACAACCACAAATCTAAGTGCAATAATTATGTATCATGATTCAATTGACATAAAATGTACATTTCTTATAAAATATCAAATGTGGATATATACGACCTGATGTATATCTTGAATTAAAAAACAAATATCAGAACTGGATTCTCTATACTCAAAAACATACAAAAAGTGTCATTATTTGCTGTTCTACTATGATTGGTTGTTATTTTATCGCCCAATGTCAGACCAGATGGCGGCCATCTTCGATTCGTCCATAATGGCCGCCACAGGGAGAGCCCATGTTGGCTCCCGCAAAACAATGAATGCTTATGGTCATATCTACCCCTGGTAAAAAAATGGTACTTTTGGAACAAAGGGAACAATCGGGGTGATTTTTTGGATTAAGCCCCCTGACTATTAGGCGGATGGTTGAAGACGGGCAGTAAGCCTACGCTGGCTCATGTAGTGCAACCCTAAGTGCCTAACTCGCTCGTCGATCTTGGCTTTGAAATACACGCATACATAAAATTTATCCATCACTCAACGAACAGTCATCCTCAGTAAAATTACATATAGTTCAATGATCCAACCAACCATCCAACCAACCAACCAACCATCCGAATTGCCCTTTACAATCATTTATTATTGTTTTTTAATTTTTTGCTCTGAGACATTAAAACCATGTAAGCATTTTATTTACCGATTTGTTCTGTATATTTTGTCTTGTATTTTATATTTTTGTGACATACGACAAAGTTTTTTTATATTTTTCATTTTGTATTTGTCACATTTTCTTAAATTTTAACCATTGCGTACTGATGTTAGAAATCCTGGTTTCCGAAAGTTTTAGAAATAAATACAGTAATGACAATTTTTTAAAACTTTTCATCTTTATCCTTAGATTTCGGTTCCCTAAGAGCAAACCCATTTCTAACACACACACACACACACACACACACACACTTGATGATAAGGCGTCATTCCTGCATGAAATCAATCTATAGATCCATATTATATGAAGAACACTTTAATATGTTGAGGTTGATTTTGCTTTTCATTCCGAATAAATATAAAAATGAGCTTTATATTTAGTTTGGATGGTGGCTTAGTGTCTAAAGTCGCCGGAATTGTCCATGTTTCTAGATAACTATACCCTCCAAGGTCACGATATCATGGACAGCACTTAAAAAGGGTACAAGCAAGCAGAATAGTGAACGCAAAGCAACATTGACTAAATGAATTGTAAATCGTGAACTGAAAACAGATGCATCAAAATCTGTTTGGAATTTAATTAACACTAGTTTGGGACGACGACCGTGCACTGTCGCAGTAAAAATAATTAAAAGAGAACTAAACAAATGAGATTTGGTGTTTTGGGCTTCCAGTCACGCTTCACAATTTTCTTTCACGTTGTTTCAGTGTTACTTTCTTTCTGCTCACAATTGTACTTATTTGATGGTTTCATTTTTTGTCATTGCCTTTCTTAGTGGATATTTTACTCCGAAAGAAAAGCAAAATATATTAAATGTTCTAGATATGATACGGATCTGTAGTTCGATTTGATACAGGCTTATGACGTCTTATCATGAAGTGTGAAACAGGCGCTTCCAAACTTTTAAGCGGTAGTGTACTATATATATATATATATATATATATATATATTATATATATATATATATATATATATATATATATATATATTACAATAAGGATTAGGATGTGTGTGTTTTGCTCACAACGTTAAAATATTTTTGTCTGAGACTTTATTAATGTGTGCATCGTATTTTCACTTCAGATGTTTTGTTTTGTATGGGAAAACATTTTTGAAGTTTATAAACTTCCAGAATAGTGAATGTGCTTATATACAGGGTGAGGCATAAATATCTTTGAGACAAAAGTAAAGAAAAAAGACCATATAAATATAGGTCGAGAAACCCGTAGGTTTCGAGCTATAGCACGCGACAGAAAAATGAAACTCCTAAGGATTTTTTACATTTTATGCAAATACACAGTGTGATACATTTGCTTCATTAAAGTAAATGCTCGAAATTCGTTCCTACTTCTTGAATGCATGCCTCAGCACGTCGTACCAGTGATTGTCTTCTTATTACTTGTGGGGTCATTTAAAAAAGCCTAGTTTATGTTACAGAACTTTCCGCAATAATCCAGGAATTTTTGAGTGTCAGACAATCACTGATGCGACGTGCTGAGGCATGCATTCAAGAAGTAGGAAAGAATTTCGAACATTTACTGTAATGAAGCAAATATATCACAGTGTGTATTTGCATAAAATGTAAAAAATCTTTAGGAGTTTCATTTTTCTGTCGCGTGCTATAGCTCGAAACCTACGGGTTTCTCGACCTATATTTATATGGTCTTTTTTCTTTACTTTTGTCTCAAGAATACACCCTGCTATTTATGAAACACACTTATGCAGCACCCTCTATATTACCTGCAATAGGATTCGAACCCGGGACCTCTTGAGTAAAATGCCTGTAGACTCGAAATCTTTTTGCATTTCGCCGGTTGTGTAAATATATAACAGGTTGTGCGTGTGATATATATGTATAATCGTTAACAAGGAAAAATATTTTGGGGATTTTGGAATTGGGGACATGAGAAATAAGGAAAATAGACGATTGAAGTGAGCATTTCGAAAATCGTTTGTATTGATGAAATCGATGAAAATTAGGAGAATGAAGGATTTCTCGAAGCTGTTTTCACTTTTCGCGTCTATTCAACGAGAGAGCGAGAATGCAAATCATTGATTTAAGTTTGAAAAGACGAACTCGGCTGGAACTTCCTTTGTGCCCATTTGCTAAAGTGTAAATTGGACTCGCACCGTGTATATAATAAGCCATCGAGTTGCATCTGAAGTAAAAGTGTATTTTAAGTCATTAAGTTGCACATTATTAAGCGGTATACGAATACAGCTCTTTCTAGTTGGTATACCGATTGCAATAGTCACAACCATCCTGAACGTTATTATTTTTTTATGGGAAACAAAGTTGTATTGTTATTAAACATCGTCAAATAAAATTGAAAGGATCCAGCGGGATTCGAACATGTTCTTAATTTTAGTTCCGCTGGCTACCAGTTTTCCACCTTATTGCGTTTGTTCTTTCAATCTTATTTAAGTACCGTTTTTGCATTGGAAACACATTCATTCGTCATTAGGTAAGTTTCTGATAGGGCTTTTGATGTACCTGTCATCATTTGCTTTTGAAAGTTCCACTTGATAACGAAATAGCAATGAATCACAGAGTTGTCCTGCTAAATGGTCGCTGTAGTTTATATCCGAAAGGGGAAACATTTGCTGATTTTTTTTCCCTCTGTAGGTCTCGACGGCATATTTTTTCTCTGTAGGTCTCGACGGCATATTTTTTTTTTAGAAGTTGCTTAAAGTTTCTCTAATTTTGAGGAATAACTATAGTATTTCATCTCTCCAGGCTTTCTTAAACAAGTGGTTTAGCGAACTTGTAATTCATAAACAAATGTAGTATAGAATTCCATTGTTACTTGAAAGAAAGTAAAGTCAACAATTTGGAGGTTTCTCGTTGTTTGCCTTTATATAACTTTAGAACTATTGACTTGGTCTTCTCTCTGTATTCCCCAGATGGGATCGGGGAGCCCCTTATTGTGGTTTTAAAGCGACAAAGCCGTTTTGTCTGTCATTTGCTTAACAGCAATGAAAAAAATTGTGAATCTATTGCATGGTAAGCTTAGAAAGATTCCCCATACACACGTCCAAGATGCCTTTGTATAGGCCACACACACACACACACATATATATATATATATGGGAATGAACTCAGAATGGTTCCCTGAGGTTTTTTATGATACACACAGACCGTGCATGGAACAAGGAACTCTTCTAGGATAATTAAATCCACTACAGTCCGACATGTTATGTGCCTTGAAAAGTGGACGCTCAATTCTGTCAGTTGAGGTTTAAGTTTTGGTTTTTGGCTAAAAATATAATAGTTACCCCTTTTTCTTTGATGTATTCAATCTGACGTGAAGGCAGCGAGTCTTTTGCTTATATTGAGGTTCTAAGTGTAGCTGGGCTAGGCTGCTTTAAACCCAAGATCCTGTCCCAAAGCTGGAACTTATCTGTTTGCAGATAGCTGGTGAGGGAAGCTATATTTTTGGGACCTCTTTGCGAGTGACCCGTTGCCCGCGTCGGGCTAGCATCATGAAAAAGGGAAACTATAGTATTTGTCATTTACCATTACTTATTCGGACTATAGTGGATTTAATTATCCTAGAAGAGTTCCTTGTTCCATGCACGGTCTGTGTGTATCATTATATATATATATATATTATATATATACATATATATATATATATATATATATATATATATATATATATATATATATACTGTATGTTGTAAATAATATATACAATTTAATTTTAATAAGAAAAATAGAAAGCAAAATATAGGACAGGAATTTTTTTAGATATACAGTATAATGCTGGCTGTACTCCATAGCATAGTCTCCATCCCTTTCCTAAATAAGCTTGTAACATACCAAGCATTATTCGATAAACTCTTCAGTTCTCTTGCCTTGTTTTCCATTCTTACGAAAACACCAATTTACCATCATTTATGCTTGGAATGGCCAATTTCCATCAAAGTGACCTTTGTTTGGTTTGTTGAGATCCTTTAATGGTACAGTAAAACCACTTTAGCGTTCAAAAGGCTTTATACCACACCGCTTTGAGTTGAAAAGTTGTTTTTCTGCAGTATTTACACAACCATAACAATACAGAATTGTTCATTGGAGAAACGATTAGTTTTACTTCATTTATCCTAAACGAATGTGTACTTTCGATATAATATAATTGATTAAGTGTTTAGGCTGCTTATGTTTGGAGATTTAGAGACCCAAGAAGAATATTTTTTATTACCTGCTGTTTTTCGGTCCACGTGGACTATTGGTTCTGATTGTGGATTTCACTGGGTTTAGTGCGACTTGCTACCAATTATTATTATATACATAAATGTTTTCGAAGAATCTAACATTCATCTGTTTCAGTAGAGTTTTAATGCTTAATAGGCTAGTTACCGTGGTTATGATCCATTTTGTAATTTCATTAAATGATTTTTGTGTTTAATGAATATTTGGATCACCTGAAGATCCAGGGCCCCCATGTATTTTTGTTTTTTGCTTTACAGTACCAAATATAGTAATAAATTAAATTGAATGCCCGGTTAGGTCAACTGTATACCCTTGACGATTGGTGAGGTTAAGGCAGTTAAGTCGTGATATTTTCGTTAGTTTCAACGAAGATATCATTTGGTAATTGAGGCTGGGGGCCCTGATCTTCAGGTGATCCGAATATTTTAGCGAGGTTAAGCCTTAGGTCTATGGAGGTATATAGTTATGTTTTTGTTCTTTTTAATTATATATAATGTAAAATTCTCGGGAATAATCTTTAGGATAATATTCTCGAGAATTTTCTTGAATATTCTCCGAACCGAGAATTTTCGAGAATTTTCTTTTTTAGAACATGTGAGGTTTTTTTTTAACTATTCCGATACAACTTAACTTCAGTTCCTGTCAAAATGGAGAAATTCTGAGTCAGAAGTGAATGATAGGATGAGTGAAGAAATAAATAAATTAACTAATGCAAAAAATGTATTGAATCATTGTATAAAGACTGTATTTCAATTCAAAGTACAGTATTTACCAGGGATGACAGTGATTAAATCAAAATGATTTAATCACCTGATTAAATAAATTGATTTTTTTATGAAAAAAATCATTTATTTTTATTTTTTCAAAATTATATAGAAATTAATAAAATATATCAGACAAAACACTTTAGAAACAAATAAAAATAGCCCTTGTAATAATTAAGTGTTCAATTTCAGTATAATAGCTTTTCATGAAGAAATCATGATTTTTTTTCAAAATTATATAGAAATTAATAAAATATATCTCACAAGACACTGGAAGTAAAAAAATACCCCTTGTAATTATGTGTTCAATTTCAGTTTTTCAGTATCATAGCTTTTTTTATGAAAAAAATCACAAAACAATTATCACAATTCACAAGGAAATCACATGTAGATACTTGCTCTTGCTATACACAACCACAACTAACCAAGGAAACAATTTGCCATCCTTTATATACTATTTTCTCCCAATTCCGGAATATTCTAGAATGTTCTGGAGTCATCTAGAATATTCTCACACATTCTAGAAAGTTCCATAAATAAGGTTCTGAAATATTCTAGAATTCTCTTAAAAGCTGCAAAACAATCTAAAAATGTTTTAAAACTAAGAAAAAAGAAAATTCTCGAATATTCTCAGCAAATAATATTTTGGATCTCAGAATATTCTCACATCACTATATATATATATATATATATATATTATATATATTATATATATATATATATATATATATATATATATTACGCCCAAACATCGAAATCGCTCAGTGAGCGAAAAAAAAAACCCCAGCCACAACGCGTTGTGGATACACCTAAGTGACCACACACCGATGTTAGATATTTTTTCGCTTCATGGCCGTTCTCAACCAACCACAACGCGTTGTGGACGATTTGAAAAGTATTGAATGCCCAGTTAGGTCAACTGCACGCCCTTGACGATTGGTTAGGTTAAGTCGTGATATTTTCGTTAAAATTAACGAAAATATCATGGCTTAACCTAACCAATCGTCAAGGGCGTTCAGTTAACCTAACCGGGCACTCAATTAACCTAACCGGGCATTCAATTAACCTAACCAGTTGGTTAATTTTTACATGTACGTGTCATTCTAAAGTTGCTTAAAATTAATCGAAACCTACGGGAAAATTATTGATAATTTTTTTAAAGGACTTTATCTTTTTTCTAGCATATCTGCTTAACTTTGCTTTTTAATCGGTGAATACGTCAATAAATATACGTCGTGTTTATATCATTTCAATATACGTCGTGTTTAAATAGAGTTTGATGAAAGACATCGGTGTGTGGTCGTTTCAAATCGTCCACAACGCGTTGTGGTCATATCCGAATCGTCCACAACGCGTTGCGGTTGTTTGAGAACGGCCATGAAGCGAAAAAATATCTAACATCGGTGTGTGGTCACTTAGGTGTATCCACAACGCGTCGTGGCTGTTTTTTTTCGCTCACTGAGCGATTTCGATGTTTGGGCGTAATATATATATATATATATATATATATATATATATATTTAGGGTGATTCAAATATGGGGCTAAAAAATTTTTTTTTTTATATTTTAATGTGTTCAACCCTTTAAATGGTTCATTTCAGCATAAAAATAACTATCCTAAAATATTTTAGCAAATTTTTAATTTTTAAGGGTTTGCTACCTCAATTAAAATTGACAGAACGACTCAAATTGTCAAATTTTTCCACACCACCAGGAGGTACAGTACAAGGCGCATTGCTTTTTTTTAATGTGGAAAGCTCCCCCGTAGGTCCTACCATAACCACAAGCATGCATAATTAAACTAGCATGATATTTGAGACATTAGCTGTCCTTACTTCATCAATGTTTCTTTTTTTCTATCAGGGTAAACAGCCCTGTAGTTTTTCACTACTTGTAGCAAGAATTGTTTTTGATCTTCTTTCATGTGTTAGTATTTTATTATATTCATCTATTAATTTTACTCCTCTTTCCGCTATATCATTCACGACTTTCCACTGTTTGATAGATTTCTTAGCGGAGTTAAAACTCTTCATCATTATGCCATTCTTTAGCATCTTTGAGTAAAAATTTTGAACTAAATTCTGTTATTGTAAAGAATCTTTGAGTATTTGATGGGACAAAATCTTCTAATTTCTTCGTTAGAATAAGTGCACGATCTAGAAAAGCCCGTTTTGCAGGAAGAGTTTCTTTTGTATTTTGCAAGGCCTTTACCATTTTGTTTTTTGTTTCAGTAGGCACTTCATCATCATTTATTTGTTTGTAGACTACAAGATTCTGTAATAATTCCAGATCAAGACGAGGAGCGCAAGATGGCACAGGAGCTGTAAACCATGCCTTTACATATAACCGAGTAGCAAATAGACGGATGTCTTTTAGTCCTTTTTTGTCTTTTACTGAAATTTTGAACTGAGATTTGAACAAAAAATTTTAATGAATATGTAATTTTGGCCATCCACCTAGCCCGATGAAGTCCCGCTGGATGTTTAAATTTGATTCCACCTTTTGGTTCACCTCCCAAAAAAATAATTGTTAACTGCAATAGTTTCTAGGTAATCGTCTCTTGGTTGGAATGTGTCTAGTTGATTTGCTGCAAATATAATTATGTCATCTTTGATGTCATGAATATTTTCATAGATATCTGGATCTGATAATACTGTTTCGTAGTCCTCCTTATTAATGCTTGACCATTTTTCTCTGAACTTCTTAAAAGGACTATATCTTGGCCAGAAGATGGTGATAAAGACTGAACAACAGCTTCCAGCATAATTTCAAATATGTGGTGTCGACATGCCAGCCACAATAAATCGTTGTCGAATTTTTGTTCTAGAAGAATAGCTGCACCATTTCTAGGACCAGTATTGGCTGCCGTTGTATCGAAACACGCATTTTATTTGTTCGCAGATGCCCCATTCAAGCGATGTCTGATTGTTGGCATTAAAACTAGAGACGCATTTCTGTCACACAATTTTGCAACATCAAGACTTCCTAATAATTTATCATCAAACAATTTTCTACGTTTGCCTACCTTACTTTTCCATGTTGAAGGTTGTGCAGCACAGAAACCAGACTCATCACTTTTACTCTCCTCTGATTCTGATGATGTACTGGTGAGTATGACAGCCTCTTCATTCTTCTTTCTTTTGATCTCTTCTTCTGCTTCCTCTTTTCATAATGTTGCTTTTCTGCTGCTCTTTGCTCTTTTTTAGCAACAGCCTTTCAATGGTACCCATTTTTTCCATGACGTCCTTTCTCACGTTGCATTTCAAGAATTTCTTATCTTTTATTTTTATAAGCTGCATAGCATTCTCATGAGCAATGTCAAATAAGTTTTCCAGTTTATCTTTCCATTTTTCTTCTTTATTATTTAAATTTTGTGATCTTTTCAATTTGTTTGCTTTGTTTTTCTAAGCAGCTGCCATTCTTCAGTATTCCTTGAATTTTATCTACTACATGTACTCTGTTTTGTTGGTATTCCTGTTTTTTTCCAAACTGCTAGCACATCATCTGCAGTAGACGTAGCATGATTCTCTAATGCCTCGCTTTTTAATATTTCTGTAGTGCATGAAGAGGGCCATCATTTCCTTCTCTGATGGTAATACGGATGTTTTAGTACTGCAGAGGGCTGCCCAATTAGCCATACTTCAGTTTCTTTTCTTGTAGAACTTCTCCCAACTGAGCAACTAGGTGATGGTGAGTTAGGCCTAGCTTCCATAATCGATTAATTGGTATCAAAATTACGAGTTCCAAACAACAATTAAAAGCAAGCTAGTATATAAACCATTAATTCAAAATTCTGAAATATAAACACTTAAACATAAAATCATAAGTTGTAAAAACAAACAAATTTAAAAAAAGGGAAATTTTGACGCCTGGTAGCACATAGTAAATTTTATTTAAAATTCACCAAATTTGGCATACACTACTTTTTTGTCATAGGGAACAAAAATACAGGTTGAACAATTAAAAAAAAAACTGATTTTTTTTGAATCACCCTAAATTATATATATCTATATATATATATAGTGACGCTGATAAATATTCGTACAGAGAAATATTTCCATTATATTTGTCCTTATCTTTTGCACCATGCATAGGATAATTATGAAAAGTTTACTGTTCGTTTGAAAAAATTTAACAAATAAAAAGTTAGCTTAACTCCAACCTACTGTATAATGTAAAACATCAAAGAAATTGAGAAAAATAAAGTAGTTGTTAAAATGCAAAACTTTTTGTACATTTACTTATAAAATAATTTAATACTTTGTGTCTCTTTTCGCTTGAATGACTTCAGTGATTCGTTTTGGGTATTTTTCTATGAGGTTTCGACATCTCTCAGTAGAAATTTTAACCCATTCTTCTAAAGAAATTAGTTGCAATTCATTCAGATTCGAAGGGTTTCTCTTGCGGACACCTTTTTTCAAATCACACCATAAATTCTCGATTAAATTGAGATCTGGGCTTTGACTTGGTCACTCGAGACGCTTGGAATTCTTTTGTTGAAGCCATTTCTTGGTGCTCTTACTTTTAGGTTTTGGGTCATTATCTTATTGCAGTGCCCAATTGCGACCCATTCGTAACTCCCGAACTGAAGCCAATATATTTTTTTTCTAAAATTTCTTGATATTTTTTCAAATTCAAGATTCCATTGATAACAAGTTAACAAGAAGCTTTCCTGGACCAGAAGCACTAAAGCATCTCCAAAGAAACAAACTACCGCCACCATTTCTAACCAAAGGAAGGATGTTTATTTCCTCGAATGCAGTATTTGATTTTCGCCAAACATACCGTTGCTCGTTGTTCCTAAATAATTAAATTTTGGTCTTGTCTGTCCAGAGAACGTCCTTCCAGAATGCAAATCCATCATTTTGATGATCGTTGGCGTACTTAAACGAGCTTTGTGCGCTTTTCGTAGCAGAGGTTTTCTTCGTGCAACTCTTCCATGCATACCATTCTTTCTCAGTGTACGACGTACATTAGAGGGATGGACATCGATCTTAGTCTTAATGCTTGTAAAATACCACCTGCATTCACTCGTAGATTCGCAGCAGCCATTATTTCAGTCCGTCTAGTTGTACGTTCTGAATTCTTGTAAGGTCGTCCACACTTTGGTTGAGTTTTGATTGTTCCAAAGCCTTTTCCACTTATTTATAATTGCAGCAACCGTCGTAAATGGAATTCGAAGTTCTTTTCCTATTTTTCTATAGCTCTTTCCAGACTTGTGTGCAACAATAACAGATCTCTTAAGATCTGTAGACAGCTCTTTACCACGACTACCCATTGCTTACTAGTGCCTTGTACAGTCATCCGTCTTCTATGAAGATTCCTCGAAAAAATTCTAGAATTAAGAACTGCCAACAGTCTCGAATCAATAAACAGCCAACTACTAATACAAATTTTTAATTCTTCAAGTCTGAGGCTAAGGCTGCACAAGCGACTTTGTGAGAGTTGCGAGGTATCGCAGCAACACGATGGCAGTGGCTGTTGCAAACTACATGGGTTGCGACTGTCTGCCATGTAACTTGCCCCATAGGAAACAACAACAAAGTCGCTCGTGTAGCTTTGGCCCGAGGTGGGCACACACAGTATTAAATAATTTTGTAGATAAATGTACGAAAAGTATTGGTTTAATTTTTTTTTTATTTTCCTCAAATTCTGTGGTGTTTACATTATATGTTGGAGTTAAACTAATTTCTTATTTGTTAAATTTTTCCAAACGAATGTTACTTTCCATAACTAGCGTATGTTGCAAAGATAAGGACGAATATAACTTAAATATTTCTCTGTACGAATACCTACGAGTGTCACTATATAATTTGTTCAGAACTTTAATACGTTATTTTTCATAAGGAAGTTTAAAATAGAACGTGTTTAAAACTGTCTATTTTAAAAGTTTGAGTTTTTTTTTTTATTTATTAGTGCAGTTGCTTCTGACACTTTCTTTTCATAAATAAATTTAGAACTTCAGCTTCCAAAAGTTAATTAAAAAACTGCGTTTCGTTTTCTCTTGTTCTCTCTCCTCTGTCTTCGCCTACCACTCAAAAAATCGGGTTTCAAACTTAATTCAGGGCAAAAAATTGTGGACTTGTTTACCTTTCTCAAATTAAAAATAATCGAGTTGGGTTCATCAATACAGATTTTTATCGCGTCTTTGAGCGTTAGCGCTTGTGTGTGTCGTTTCGGTTGTGGGGGGGGGGGAACGCTATATTTTTTAGCGCTATAGAAAATGTACAGTTGTGAAAAAAATTTCGACGAGGGAAATAAAGTATATAGAAAAATTGCCGAGTTTTTATAAACCAGCAAAAAAAATCATATTTTATTGAAAAACAACTTTAGAAATATTATATTATTATTATTATTATTATTATTATTATTATTATATTATTTATTATTTATTATTTGACCACCTGAAATAACAATGCACTCGGCACAGAGTCATTAAAAGTGAAGGGATATCAGATCAATGGTATGACGTCAGTTTTCCAATCAATTTTTAATTTTTGGTGAATTTTTTAAATGTCCTTACGTTTTCTGTATATTCTATTTCTTCAATAACCTTCTAGCTACACACACAACACACACACATATATATATATATATATATATATATATATATATATATATATATATTATATATATATATATACAGTATATATATATGATTGAACTCAGAATGGTCCCCTGAGGTTTTTTCATGATACACACAGACCGTGCATGGAACAAGGAACTCTTCTGGGAAAATTAAATCCACTATAGTCCGAATAAGTAATGGTAAATGACAAACACTATAGTTTTTTCTTTTTCATGATGTTAGCCCGACGTGGGCAACGGGTCACTCGCAAAAAGGCTCTAAAAATATAGCTTCCCTCACCAACTATCTGCAAAGCAGATAGGATCCAGCTTTGGGGCAGGATCCTATCTGCAGATAGGATCCTGCCCCAAAACTAGATGCTAATCTGCTTTGCAGATAGCTATAGTTTCGGGGCCTCTTTGCGAGTGACCCGTTGCCCACGTCGGGCTAACATCATGAAAAAGGAAAAACTACAGGGCAGGGTTGTTTGGTTTAAACCATGATTTAAATCATTTAAAAAAAAACCAAAAAAAGAACAAAAGTATATGAAGAAGAAATAAAAGAATACAGCCAACCTTGCGTTTATATTTTGTGCATGCATGTATTTCCATTAATCTAAACATAATCCCACTTGCATGATGGAGATCTATCAGGGAACTATCTGAAGATGTGCAGAACAATGCATCAGTGTTCATAACTGTCATCTCATGCTGCAGTTGAAAGAATTTTTTCTGCTTTTGGACTGATACAGTCCAAATTAAGGAATAAATTAGGAGTTCATAAAGCTTCTAAACTTGTATTTATTTATAAATGTTTTAACAAATAGCTAATGTGAAATAAATTTAGAGGCTATGCCGCCGCTATATCTATAAACGTAAAGGCCAAAGAACAATATATTTTTCTTTTGTTTATTTTTCTATTCAGTACTGTACCATACATTAAAGGATTTTTATTTTTTTAATATTTATTTAGCTATATGCACAAAGTCAAGTTAAATGTTTATTTTATTTTATTTAGTTTAGTTGTGGTTAAACTATTGATTTCTTTCTTTTTTCTAAATGTCAGCAATTAAATTATATGAGAAATACTAAAAGTTTTCAATTTCCTCAATTTATATATATATAAGCCTACAGGCTGTATATTAAAAGCCAATGTTTTTTTTTTTTTAAAAAAATTGTTTTTACCAACCCTGCTACAGGGTATCCATAAAGTTTCGCATCATAGGAAAATACAATTTGTTTATTTATCTATTTTGTTTTATTTATTTGTTCGAATTGATTCCCACCAATCTCAAAACATGTTTGTAAACGAAAAAGCAGGTTTCTTTGAATGTTCCTCAACATATTTGGCCTGATGGAGACTTAAATAAATAGACATTGCTTATGTTCCTATGATGCGTGACTTTATGGATACCCTGTATAGTGTTTATCATTTACCATTACTTATTCAGACTATAGTAGATTTAATTTTCGAGAAGATTTCCTTGTTCATGCACGGTCTGTGTGTATCATATATATATATATATATATATATATATATATATATATATATATATATATATATATATATGATGAATAAAACCACGAAGGAAAGGAAACACAAATGGTGCTCAAGCGCTTTCGTTTAATGACATCCTCAGGAGCACTGAAGTACATAAAAGGGTTACAGCCTATATATAGGTTACAAAAAAAAAAAAATAAATAAATAAATAATATATATATATATATGCAATAAACGGAGAAGTAAAAATAAAAATTAAAGGATTATCAGAGAGGCATACAGATTTGTAAGGAAAAAATATCGATTTTTAGCACAAGATCAAATGAATTATAAAAATACAAATTTATACTCGAAATCTGCCCGGGTTTTAACACTGCCTTTTATGGTTAAGTTTCGATGTATATAAAAATAAGTTGAAAATTAAAAGTTAATAAAGTAGCATACAAGTTTACCAAAGATTTAGCGTTCTACCCTTCTTATCTAAATCTGTTTTGAAGGAATTCAAAACAACAGGATCGAGTTGAAAAAGACCTTTGCTTATGTTGAAGTTATTTGAAAGTTGGATAATGGCAGACTCAACAATATTTCTATTAACAATGTTGCTAGAGTGGAATAAAACTGAAGCATTATTCCAATCAATACAGTGGGATAACTCTGACAAATGGACAAAAAGGGCACTGGACAACTGTCCTGTTCTAACGGAATATTGATGCTGTTTTATACGTGTGTGCAAATCCTTTCCCGTCTGACCTATGTAAAAGGAATCGCATTGTTTACAACCAATTTTATAGATAATGCCTGAATTATTGGTAGGGCTATTTTTTACTATATTTTTCACAATAGTTATATGAAAATACTACATTAATATCCAAAAGTTTAAGTACATTAGCAATGCCTAAAAAGCCCGGGAAAAATGGAAGTACTAAAATATTTTTTGACAAAGTACGAGTGTTATTATTGACACGATAGAAAGTTCGTTTTGCCTTGTTGAGACAAGATTCCATAAACGCAGATGGATAACACAGATCACTTCCAACACCGTTGATTTTTTCCAATTCGGCATCGATGTATTCCGGACTGGCGATCCTAAGGGCGCGGAGAAACATTGATGAAAAAATGGCCTTCTTAGTGGGGGTGTCATGTCCCGAGTAAAAGTGTACGTAGGACAAATTGATTGTTGTTTTCCGATAGATACTAAACTTAAAACCTGGGCTTTCCCTATGTACACGCACATCCAAAAATGGGATTGAATTGTCTTGTTCCACTTCTAAAGTAAACTTAATGGAGGGGACTTGATCATTTAACTGAAGGAGGAAGTTATCCAGGTCACGATTCATGGGCCAGATACACAAAATATCGTCGACGTACCGCAACCAAGGGATGCCAACCCCCAGGATTCTCGGAATGTAAGTAATTTCGAAAAACTCCATATAAATATAATTTTTTTTTTTTTTGTAACCTATATATAGGTCCAATTTATACAGTCCAATTTATACAGACTAAAGGGTCATCCAGCTTATACAACTTTATACAATTAAGTAATAACTTAGTTATACGTTAATATGAACCAGAGGTTCTAGTTAATATATACTGGTCAAAAAAAGAAACGCAATTTTTGAGATTTATTAATAAACATGAGGACTCAGTATATAGTAAATGATTCTTTAACATAACAAACGGTCAATAACGCGTATGGCCACCCCTAGCCACAATGCAGGCTTGGAGTCTGGCCCTCATCGACCTCAACAGTCTCTGCAGGAAAGCAACAGGGATGGCCCTCCACTCTTCAATAATTGCATTGGTTAGTTCCCTGATGTTCTGCGGCTGATGCTGACGTCTGCGAACTCGCCGTTCAAGTTCATCCCATGCGTGCTCTATCGGTGACATGTCTGGGCTGAAGGCTGGCCATGGTAAGGTCTGCACCTGTTGTCCCTGCAGGTACGCCTGCACTATCCTGGCTGCATGAGGTCTGGCATTGTCCTGTTGCAGGAGCACCAATTCTGGATGTTGCCTCATGAATGGAAGAACATGTGGGTGAAGAATCTCATCCCTGTAGCGCTGGTCATTCAGAGCTGATAGGCCCACGATAGGTCACGGTGCTGATAGGCCCATTGCAGGCGTCGTTGCCTTCTTGCATCAGTGAGAAAAGGACCTCTGTAAGGCCTGCGGGATCGGAGTCCTGCATTACGGAGTCGGTTTCTGACGGTCTGGTCACTAATTCTGTTGTTGTGGATACCAGGTCTCTCTCTCTGGCTGTCTGACGAGCATTCCGCTGCCGATGACGCAGGTGCTGCAGTACAATGTGGCGATCCTGGCGTTGGGTCGTTACACGAGGTCGCCCACGTCTTGGCAGGTCCTGAACACTTCCTGTGGCATTGTACCGTCTAACAAGCCTAGAGATTGTGCTGGGATGCACATGCATTCGTTGTGCAACTTGGACAGCAGACATGCCTGCATCCAACATGCCCAAGGCACGACCTCTGTTGACCTCTGAGAGTCGTGGCATGCCTCAATCGCCGGAAAAAGTTTGGTTTTCTCAACGGGCAGTGTGTATTCTGTGAAGTCAAAGAAAAAATGCATGCCTTCATAAAGAATACATTCAATTTAATCTCTCTTTATTGTTTGTAACAAAATGGCGTCTTAGTGCATGTTTTTAAACCTGACTAATCCCGGCTAAGTGGTTTTAAAAGATTTGAACAAACATTTAACCATAATCTTGAAACTGTGATAATACCACTAACAACTTAAATTTTACACCATATGCAAGCTAATTGCGTTTCTTTTTTTGACCAGTATATATATTTTAGTATTAAAACCAATTTTCATACAACAGATTATCTAATAGCTATCAGATCGACAGTGGTCTCTGAATTTTGCACAGTACTGTGTGTGTGTGTGTGTATGTGTGTATATATATATATATATATATATATAACACACACACACACACACACACACACACACACACACACTGGAAACTGTAATTGTGTAAATTAGGTCACATCCTTTTTACTGTTAACGGGCCCAGAAGTCGCGGAAAACATTGTTGTAAATATTTGTATTCGCCATTTTGAAAGTCCCTTTTAGCTCCTGTTGGTACCAGCCTTTAATTTAGTTGTCGATATATTATGATAAATAATCTTGTATATCAATATCTTGTTTAACTGTAGTGATGATGTTTTTATTTTCCTTTTGAGGATAATCCTCTACTGTAAGACAAATGAGATGGTCGTAAATTGGGAAAATGGTTCATTGGATCAGCTTCACATTTTGGAAATTAATAGATGTAACATCCGGTCAAGACTTTCATCCCATTCAATGATTTTAAGTTTGAGTTCATTTTATGGGATTGATTTTTCATCGGTTGAGAAGTTTGTTTAATTCACGCGTCCAACCAATGGGTCTAAATAACTGTTTTTAGGTTATTCGGTGGAAAGTACTGGGAATTTTTTTTTTTTTTTTTTTTTAAGGTCTGCCTGTCAATCACTGTCTCTGCGTACTTATAATGTTCTAAATTAAATAATAATGCATTTAATTAAAGTATGAAAATGTATGTTAAGGCGAGAAAAAGGTGGATGATTGTGCTCGACAAGCGTAAAATAGACAGGTTTGAGAGAACGCCTACCTCCGCAGTATTAAAGGAGGACTTTCCAGGTGCCGCAAATAACGCGAGACAGAATTGGAATATCGGAAAATGGCGACAATTAAGGTACAAACGCATGCAGGTGGTAAATGTGTTTGTAATCCAAAAGACTTGTCGACCGGATCTCATTTAGAGGTTTATAGTATCGTGCGCCACTTATTTTAATACCTCTCATTCGAGTGGATTATGTTGTTTGTATGAGCAAAGAACGGAGAAGTGTCACAGTTGGCATTCCCTTCTCTTTGGCTTCCTTGCTGGTGATCCCAAATGTTGTCAACTTGTCAAGTGTTGGTCACGTTTGCAAAGTAAATGTGCGTTTTCGTAATATATATATATATATATATATATATATATACACACACACATATACAGGGTGTCCGAGAATTATCTGTACAATTTTTGGCTGTTATTAAAAGTCGACCATGAAGTGTAGAAATTCCAGTGTTGTCCCATTTTACAGAGAATCTCATTAAGTTTTTTCTGATACCACGTTTTGACAAGTTTTTTAGAAATGTACGCGGGTGACAGACATTGATGATTTAAAAGCAAGAATGACAGCTGCTATTGAGCGAATTGATGTGGATATGCTGCAGCGTACATGGCAACATTTGGAGTGTCGATTGGATGTTTTGCGAATCACTAATGGTGCACATATCGAATGTTTGTAACAACATTACTTTAATAAAAGAAACTTTTGAAAATACAGATTCTAAATAATCTTGTTTAAGAATTTTACGTGTGTTATCAAGAATTTTATTAAAAGATGAAATTGTACAGATAATGTTCGGACACACTGGAATTTCTAAAAAACTTGTCAAAACTTGGTATCAGAAAAAACTTAGAGATTCTCTGTAAAATGGGACAACACTGGAATTTCTACACTTCATGGTTGACTTTTAATAACAGCCAAAAATTGTACAGATAATTCTCGGACACCCTGAATGTATATATATATATATATATCCGCAAGGGGGTTCTAAGCTCGTGCTCTTTGTGCTCGTTTGTACGTGCTTACTCCTGGAGGTTTCACTTGCGCCCTCCCGGCCCTAGCACCCAAGGATGATGGGGCTCGACCCTGCAGTCCTTGTCATCCTTGGTCTTTTTCCACTTCGATTGTCCCCTCCACCCTTTCTTTTTCCTCTGTCTTTCCTCTCACTTTTTCTTTGTTTTTCCGCCGAGATATGCCTTTTTAAATAGAGACGAATCGGTTCTTCCTGAACTTTATATATATATATACATATATATATACTGGGTGATCCAGATAAATGGGACCCATAAAAAAAAGCCAAATATTCTTAATATTTAATTCCTTTCATAAAAACTATATATCATTCGAAAGAGTAGAGTTACAAGTTTATTATGAAATATTTATTTTTTAAAAATGACTCCTTTCAAATGTGCTCCATTAGTTGCCAAGCATTCCAGTGTTCTCGCTTGTAAGTTCTGCATCACTTTTGCAAGTGTGTGCGGTGGTATGGCCTGTATCTCATTTGTGATGGCGGCCTTCAATTCTTGCAAGGTCGTTGGGTTATTTCTGTAGACCCTACTCTTTAAATACCCCCAGAGATGATAATCTAAGGGAGAAAAATCCGGAGACCTTGCGGGCCATTCAACGTCTCCAAATCTTGAGATTAACTCGCCTGGAAACGTTTGACGCAAAACTGCCATGCAGTTCCTCGTGGTATGGCAGGTAGCTCCGTCTTGTTGGAACCAGTGTTTTTCTAGACAAAGATCTCTTAATTTAGGAATAAGGAAATCGGTCAACATTTTTTCGTAGCGATCACCATTTACAGTGACCGTGTTTCCGGTGGAATCCTCGAAAAAGTACGGCCCTATGATCTGAGATGCAGTAAGACCACACCAAACAGTTACACGCTGACTATGCAACGGGACTTCGGTAATATTCAATGGATTTTCTGTTGCCCAGAAACGACAATTTTGTTTGTTTACAGTTCCATTCAAGTGAAAATGGGCTTCGTCTGACATAATCAAAGTTGCTAGAAAATTGGTGGTGTCATTTACCTTCTGTTAGATCCATTGACAGAATTGTCGTCTTCGTGCGAAATCTCCATCGTTTAGTCGTTGCACTGTTTGAATTTTATATGGAAAGAGCATTAAATTTTGCTTGAATATACGGTGTGTTGTTCCATATCCAACTCCTAACAGCTGAGAAGCACGTCTGATGCTTATGTTAGGATTATCCTGTACAATTTCATGAGTTCTGTTAATGATCTCGTCTATTCTTGCTGTGCGCACTCTTCCAGTTGGTTTTCTTTTTCCAATGCTGCCAGTTTGGGAAAAATTTCTGACACACCGACGGATTACTTTCTTAGAAGGTGATTTTGACATCTGAAAATTTGTCTTGAAAGATCTTTGAGCTGAAACTACACTTCTTCCATGCTCATAATATTGCTCAGTTATGAAACGCAGCTGTTCCACAGTCCATGCAGTCATCTTGAAGGGTTAGTTTTAACTAACACTTTTATTTTGTTTTGTATCTTGTCTTGTATTGTCAAAACCTATACAATCCTGTACAAACTTGTAACTATCCTCTTTCGAATGATGCGTATGATTTTATAAAAGGACTTATACTTTAAGAGTTACAGGGGTTTCTTTTGGGTCCCATTTCTCTGGATCACCCATATATATATATATATATATATATATATATATATATATATATATATATATGATACACACAGACCGTGCATGGAACAAGGAACTCGTCTGGGAAAATTAAATCCACTATAGCAGAGCATTTTTCAACCTAGTGAGTGGGCGACATGAATGTCACCCAGTGAAGAAAATTTGTCGCCCAGTAAATGAAATTTTAGGGTACTGGGCGACAAGGAATTTTCAAAATTTGTAAAAATAGAATTGTCTTCGGAGTTGTCTTGGAAACCATATAAATACATAGAATACTCGTACATGCACATGTGCCACAATTAGAATTGTTTATGCTAAATGTAAATATGAAATTTACATTGAATATTTATACAGGGTGTTTCTAAAGTAACCATCTATTTTGGTGAAATAGGGGGATTTTAAACAATTGTTATATTGGCATAATGGTATGTGCATTGTTATACAAAATTCATGTATTTATAATATTTCAATTGCTTTACACGATTTTTTATTTTATTTTATTTTCAGACCCATATCATTGATGATGAATGTGCAAGAACGGGTTTATGTAGTAACATGCAGGATAAAAGGCATGAAGTGCAATGAAATTAGAGAAAAGTTTGAGAGAAGGTTTCGTAAAACAGGCCCTAGAGACCAGGCTATTCGCGAATTAGTAAACAAATTTATGAGGACTGGATCTGTGCATGACGAGCGTAGATCTGGACGGCCAAGAAGATCTCACGAAAGAATCGAATCTGTTCAAGAAGCATTCGAAGAGGATCCACAATTATCGATTCGGAGGGCATCCCACAGATTAGAAATTCCACAAACAACGGTTTACAGAATTCTACGTTATGATTTAAAGAAAAAGCCATACCACATTCAAGTGTTCCACAACTTAAAAGAAGAAGATTATCCACGAAGAGCAACAATGTGTGCTGAGCTTACAAATATATTATATATATATATATATATATATATATATATATATATATATATATATATATATATTTTCATGTTTTAAAGGTGTTTTTTTTATAATTCATATTATTTCGCAAAATAGATGGTTACTTTAGAAACACCCTGTATATAATGCTAGTGTTATTTCAGACCACACGGGGATGGTGGCCTGATTAGCGAACATCCGGATCCATAGTATCCTTAATCCAGGGGTGTACTGGGACCGATTCGGCCGAACCGGTTGTTAAATTTTGATTGGATCACCGAACCGTTTGTTTTTAACAAATATTTAAGTCAGTAGAAATTTATTTATATCTAAATTTTTTTTCATTTTTTCAGGATTTTATAGAAAAATAGAGGTAGTATCACAAGCAGTGGTCGTTTCAATATTTATTTATTTTTTGATGAAAAATTAGTTTATTTTTAGATAATTATGTCATTAGTGAGTATAAAGAATGTTAAATAATTTCTGCCAAAATGTTACAAAATGCTGTTTGGAAAAGCCAAAATGCTGGGGGAGCTACCACTCACCCCAGACCCCCTAGTTTAATGATATCCCTATCTGTATCAGAACCGGTTGTTAAGGAATTGGCTGCACACCCCTGCATTAATCCCCCGCCCCCACTTCCCAATCTGCCTTTGTCGCCCAGTGGGAAAAGCTTGAAAAATGCTCTGCTCTATAGTCCGAATAAGTAATAGTAAATTAACCATTACCATTTACCATTATGTTATAGAAGTAAAGCACAGAATTCCAGAACCGATAGATTCGACTATAGCACAACTTAAATTGAACGATTTCAAACTTGTTGTTGCCGTTATGTATAGGCCCCCTAATTAAACAGCTAATACGGACGAAGCGTCATATCGTGAACAATAGGTAGTGAGCAGGCCTTAGTTATGGGTGACTTTAATTGCGCCAACGTGAATTACGATACGATGTAGGGAGACGCGGAAGGTAATCGTTTAATTAATTTTCTTGAGGATAGCTCTCTTATTCAAAAGGTTGGGGAACCTACGAGGTTGGACAGTATTTTAGATTTAGTAATAACTACGGACGATAGGCTAATCACTGATCTTGAAGTAATAGAACTGTTAAGCAATAGCGATCACAATATGGTAGAGTTTGTCCTCTCGGTAAGTCTCGAAATCAGCTAACTCGACTAAAATTTCTAAAGTTCTTCCAGCACGCAGACTTTTGTAAATTTCGAAGTGAATTGTTACATGTCAATTGGGAAAACAATGGGGATCTCCAACGCAAAACTTATGTGGGAATCGTTTGAAACAGTATTTAGGATTAAAAATGAGGAATGTGTACCGTACAAGATTAAGCGTGCGAAAGTAAATAACAAGCCCTTGTGGTTTACTTCTAGAGTAAGGGGATATTATAAGGAATAGAGATAGGGCTTATAGGCTACATAAGTGTGATAGACAATTTGTGGTTACGAAACAACTACATATCTCGAAGGCGTGAAGCGAAAAGTGTAATAAAAAGTCCAAGTGTGATTTTGAAGTCTCCGTAGTTCATGACGGCAAAGAAAACCTCAAGCGATTCTTTCAATACGTCAATAATAAGAATCCAGTAAAGAGTGTCTTGGAGCCGTTGAAAAATGTTAACGGAGATCTAGTTTCTGAAAACAAGCAAATGGCTACCCTGCTAAACGAATGTTTTACATCAGTTTTTACAATAGAAGATGTAATGAATATCCCTACGGTGATAGACATAATACCTTTTGACAATGGTAATACTTTAGATAATATTGTGGTTAGTGAAAGGGAGGTAATGCGCTATATTGATAAAATGAAAATGCGTGAATCACCGGGGCCAGATTCCATATATCCCATACAACTAAAAAAATAGAATTAAAAGAGAGCTTTGTTGTGCCTCTAACAGATTTTTAATGCGTCTATTTCTGAGGGGTGCGTACCAGATAATTTCAAGTTAGCAAATGTAACACCTATTTTTAAGAAAGGCGATAAAGTGCGGCGGGAAATTATAGGCCAATCAGTTTAATGTCTGTTGTAGGTAAGCTACTGGAATCAATAATTAGGGATCGTATAGTCGAACACTTGGAATTACATAACTTGATTAGAAATACGCAGCACGGTTTTAGGCGAAATAAATCTTGCTTAACTAATCTTTTAGAATTTTTTCAAAGCGTGGTTGAAGTTTACGATAGTCATCAGGCGGTTGATGTAGTGTATTTAGATTTTCAAAAAGCGTTTGACACCGTACTGCACAAAAGACTCATTGAAAAAACTAAGGCTCATGGAATCAGGGGTGTAGTAATAAATTGGATAGAAGAGTGGTTGCGAGGTAGGAAACAAAGGGTGGTCGTTGATGGAGCGGAGTCGTGTTGGGATAATGTAGCGAGCGGCATTCCTCAGGGTTCTGTATTGGGCCCCTTGCTTTTTCTTATATATATTAACGATTTAGATGTTAGCCGAGTCAGTACAGTTTCAAAGTTTACGGATGACACGAAGTTGGGGGGTAGGGCAATTAATGATGAAGATAGAGGTAAAATCCAGGAAGATCTGAATAAAATCGCTGATTGGTCAGTCACATGGCAAATGGGATTTAACGTCGACAAGTGCAAAATTTAAATATAGGTTCGCGTAACGGTAATTTTGCGTATGGTATGTCAGGGAAGGAGTTGGCAAGCGTAGAACAGGAAAAAGATTTAGGAGTGAGAGTCATTGGTGATTTAAAAGTAGCGAAACAAAGTACAGCAGCGGTCAATAAGGCAAACAAGGTGCTAGATTTTATAGCTAGGAATTTTGAGTACAAATCGCGCGATATTATAGTTCCTCTTTATAAATCACTAGTTAGATCCCATTTGGAGTACGCGATCCAATTTTGGAATCCCATATGCGCAAAGATATAGATAAAATCGAAAGAGTTCAAAGACGAGCAACTAAGATGATTCCGTCGTTTAGGTCGAAGTCGTACTAGGATAGGCTTAAGGAGTTAAAATTAACTACACTCGAGACTAGGAGGCTAAGGGGTGATCTAATCCAGGTTTTAAAAATTATGAATGGGTTCGATAACGTGAATAGAGATAGCTTTTTCGAAGTATCACAATATAATGGAACTAGAAATAAGGGGGGTAAGTTGACAAGTAGAAGGTTCGAGACAGCAGTTGCCCAAAACTTTTTTACGCATAGAATGGTAAATAGGTGGAATAGTTTGCCGGTAGAAGTAATTAGTAACACATCTATAAATATGTTTAAAAATCGATTAGACGCATATGTTGATAGATTGGGTATAGTTTAAGGGTAGTAAAATTAAGGTTTTTGTGGTTCGGAACCCACGTAAAATTGTAGGTCCTCTCCTCCACCACGGAGGACATGCGCAATACACAACTACAACCACAGTTAGGTGGACCAGCCATGAGTGGATCCTAGTGTGTTTGTTGGTCTGAAACATTATAACATATGACAAATATTATTAATACAATGACAGTTCACATACGAAGGACAGAAATATATACAGTTTATTAGAAATAATACAGTAATGTCGAAGTTAAGTGGAGCTACAGACAGATGTTTTCATACCAAGAATTTCATAGCTTAGAGGACAAACGCAGGACTCATGGATAGCTTGGATAATCGGGTTGGTTGATTTTTTAATTCTTTGCATTAGACTGTATTGAGCACGTCTTGTTACCTCTGGGAAGCTCGGGACATTTCGGGTAGAAAACATTTGCGAAGCTGAGCATCTCGGGAGTAATCTATGTAAGTCTAAAAGACCTGTTTTACAGCAAGTTTAGGATTCTGCCAGGACCTTTTTAATACGAAAGAGTGTCTTTAGCTTCACTTGTACAGAACCGAAAGTTCCTTATAGTCATATTCGCTGTAGCACAAAGGCTTCGAGATTTTCTTATATCTGAGTCATCACTCAAGAAGCTGGTGATAGTTTGACCCAAATACTTAAACTATCTTACTTCCTCAATTACTTCACCTCATTTTAAACCTAATATCAACTGGCTGATTACAGCTTTTGGGATGAAATTGCATAACCTTAGTTTTTGTAACATTAAAAAGAATATCATGTTTCTGCGAATACACTTCGCAGACTTTTAGTAGCCGATCCAGACCTTTAACAGAGGGACTTATTAACACCATATCATCGGCATAAACTAAGTTATCCTTGTGTTATTTATACATCCCACTGTTGCCTCATTAAGTGAAGCAATTAACCCGTTAATATACACATTAAACAGCATAGGAGAGAGCAAGGAGCCTTGTCTCACCCCGCAAGGGTAGCCAAAACATTCGGATAGTACATTGCCCCACCTAACGGTAAAAGATTGGTGGGAATATAAGTACCTCAAACAGCTACGTAGAATGTGTAGCAGCAAAAATTGAAAAATTAAATATGGTACTGATTGTAATGTACAGACCCCCAAACACGCCAACCTCAAAATTTTCAGATTCCATTACAGAGGTAAGAAACTGGGTAAAAGATCTACACTCTCCAACCCCAAATACTTTTCTCTGTGGTGATTTTGATTTCCCATTCATGAAATATAAAAGGATAGAAAAAAATATATGTATACACCAGGACAAGGGGGGCACACGAGAAGACCAGGAGCAGGTAAAAATGCTACTAGCTCTAGCTGATGAATTTATGTTAACGCAAGAAATAACAGAAAACACAAGAAAAAACAACTGCCTAGATTTGGTATTCACAAACAACAGTAATCTAATTGATAAGGTAGAAATATCCCCAACTATGATATCGGACCACAACATCATTGAAATAACAACTAATATAAAGGCAACTGGAAAAGAAAGAACACGCACAACAGAAAGAAGCAAATTCGAAATTTTTAATTTTCACTCCAAAGCTATAAACTGGGAAGATGTGACATCCAGCATGGAAGTAATAGATTGGAAAACCATTTTCGAGGCCAAGACAACGGAGGAGATGCTAATGACATTAGAGGAGAAGACGTTAGAAATTGTGGAAAATATGTCCCAAAGATACAACAAAGAGGAAAGAGAAGCAGGTTCGAGAGACAAAAGAGGGCATTGTTTCGAAAGAGAAAAAGAGTGACTGCAAAATTAAGTAATTGTAAAGATAAGAACATCAGAAAAATATTAAATGATAAACTGCAAAGTATCGATGTAGTCATACAGGAACTAATCGAGAAGCATACAGAAAAAGACGACGACGACGCTATAGAAGCGATAGAGGCTAACTCAAAGTACTTTTATAATTTCGCAAAAAGAAAGTCGTAAAACCATGCGACTATCGGACCTTTAAAAAATGAGAACAGTGCTTTATCTGATGATTTAACAGAAGTATCTGAAATATTAAGAGCTCAGTACGAATCATCTTTCAGTATCCCAAAAACTGACCAATTGATATGCGATAGAAACGCGTTCTTTGAAGGAGAACCACAAGGGGAAAGTATAACGGATTTCGACTTTACGACGGATATAACACAAGCCATAGGGGAACTAGAAACACACTGAGCAGCAGGACCGGACAAATGGAATGCCACACTGATCAAAAACTACAAGAATGCAATCGCTGAGCCCCTATACTAGATATGGAGACGTCACTAGACACGGGAGAAATACCGGGCATCCTGAAGAGCGCAAACATAGTTCCAATATATAAAGGAGATCGATCCGAGGCCAAAAACTATAGGCCAGTGTCGCTTACATCTCATATCACTAAAAATATTTGAAAGAATAGTTAGACAGAAAATCTATGACTTTTTGGAAACTCGGAAAAAATTCAATGATAACCAACACGGGTTTCGGTCAGGCAGATCATGCCTATCACAACTAATGGAACACTACAACAACATTATTGATGCACTTGAAAGTAATGAAAACTCTGATGTACTATTCACAGACTTTGCTAAAGCGTTCGACAAGTGTGACCACGGAATCATAATACATAAATTGAAATACTGTATATGGGAATAACAGGAAAAGTAGGGAAATGGATATATAATTTCCTTAGTGAGCGGAGGCAAGTCGTTACAGTACAAGGAGTATCTTCATCAGAATCAGAGGTCCTCAGCTCAGTACCACAAGAAACAGTATTAGCTCCACTACTCTTCATAATCATGCTAACTGACATAGATGAGGACGTTACCAGAGACAGCACAGTAACATCCTTTGCGGATGACACAAAGATCAGTAGAAAAATAAGAAACCCAGAAGACAGGATCTCTACAAACCGACATAAACAGAATCTACAAGTGGACGGAAGACAACAATATGAAGTTTAACACTGAGAAATTTCAGCTATTACGGTACGGAAAAAGAGAAGACCTAAAATCCATGGAATATTATACCCCAAATAGACAAGAAATTCAGAGAAATTCCAGAGCAAAAGATTTAGGGGTTGTAATGACAGAGGATGCGAAATTTGAAACACAAAATAAGATAGCAGTAAACAGAGCAAAGAGAATAAAGGGACAGATATTGAGAACCTTTAAACGAAGGGATAGGAATGTAATGATTCCTCTTCTGAAGACCCTGATCATACCCAAATTGGAATACTGCTCGGTCCTAACATCCCCATATAAAAAGAAGACATTAGACAGCTGGAAAGGATCCAGAGAAGCTTCACAGCCAAGATCACTGGGTGCAAAGAACTAAATTACTGGGAAAGGTTACGCGAACTAGACCTATATTCACTGGAAAGGAGAAGAGAGAGATACACCATTATTTACACTTGGAAAATAATGGAGAAACTAGTCCCTAATCTTACTCTGTACCCTATAACTCCCCAAACAACGGTGGGAGGTAGGAACGGTAGACTGTGTCGTATTCCCAAATTGAAGGCGAGACAGGGAACATCCTTAACCCTGAAAGAAAATAGTTTTGTAGTGAGAGGACCAAAACTGTTTAATCAGTTGCCCAAAGACTTAAGAAACACGAAGGGAGTTGCAGTGGACATCTTCAAAACAAGACTAGACGCCTGGCTCAGAACAATCCCCGATGAGCCGGGCGTACCTGGCTATGTGAGGTGGAGAGCACAAGAATCCAACTCACTACTTCAACAGGCCAACTCGAGAGGAGGGGGCGACAAGCTTGGCCTTCGTGAAATGAGAAATCATTGCGTGAAACCTTTGTAAGGTTGTCAGGTAAGGAATACCAAAATTTCAATAAATTTAATATGTACATGGGAACCTTCATGTCTTAGTGAACCACAATATTTTATTTTAAAAACTATCATATGCCTTACTTATATCTAGGAAACGGCTATAAATAGTTGAATTACTGTCAGTGTATTTAGATATTTCTTTAAGTATATAGATACACAGGTCAGTTGAGTGGGACCTTTTAAAACCAAACTGATTAGATGTCCATAGGTAATCATTTAATAGGATTAACAAGAGTTTTTCTAATAGTTTCGAGAAGCAGGAAGCGACAGCACTATGCCTGTAATTACTGCTGGACAGAATGTCTCCATACTTATTTTTTGAACTCTGCAGGGATATAGCTATGAGCAAGCATGGCTGATAAGAACAATGATATATGCAGACATACCACGTCATTGGCATATTTTAAGTGCTCATTCGATAGATCATCTACCCCTGACGCAGAACCAGTTTTTAACTCTTTAATTAACCTCTTTACTTAGGAGCTGATATCAAAGTATTTTTCCTTGTCCCACCCACAGTCGTTTCGCTGCATTCTATCTTAAGATTATCCCTACTCACATTAAGAATGTTTGAGTTGTGGTTTTTCCACAGCTTTGCAATTTCATCCTCCCCCGACACCCCATCGATTGTCGGAGGAAGGGCACTTTTGACACCCGTTTGATTCTTAACAAATTTCAAAAATTTATTATTATCGTTATTTATGTGAGCTTCACAGGCTTTTGATGCTCAAATAGACTTTTCTTCCTGTTTACATCGCCTTATACTACTGACCCTTACTTCTACACACGTTCATGTATACTGGTCCTTATCTGGGTCTACCATGAAAGCACCACAAATCGTAGGCGTCTTTCGATTCCCTCTTCAGGGCGGCATATATATATGGTGAGTCAAAAGATTGAAAACAGGAACTATGCTTTTCAATGCAAATATCCATATCCATATATACTTGCATTGAAAAGCATAACATAATATATATATATATATATATATGGTCCAGAAGTCCCAATCAGTTATAATTAAAGCGAAAATCCATCTATCGGAGCTCACACTGACGTAATCGATTATTAACTTATTATTCCGGGACTGAATAAAATCGTTTGGCGTTAGCCAGAACAAAATTAGTAAAGTGACGCTGAGCACTAATGGGTTAATAGATGTTTGCTTAACCCATTAGTGACCGGAGGTTTTTTACGAAACTGAATAAAATCGTCTGGCGTTCGCCAGAACAAAATCAGTAAAGTGACGCTGGACACTAATGGGTATTAACACTACTTATTACCCTTTTCGCGTCAAAACTCTATCTTACCTTCGGGTCACTTCTTACGCGAAACGCGTCAAGTTGATCTGTGCCTCGTCACAGCTGACACACTACGTGCGTCAAGACGACAGTACTCAGAAATTTTGCATTTACTCTTCTCCAGATCAACTTGACGCGTTTCGCGTAAGAAGTGACCAAAGGGTAGGATAGAGTTTTGACGCGAAACACGTAAGAATTAATCCAGAGTGTTAAGAAAAGAACATTTGTCGAGATGGTTATATTTTGCACTTTGAATAGTCAGTAAATATTTCTAAACTTATTATAAAGTTTTTATTTTGATTTTTTGTATTTTCTCTTTAATTATAATCGATTGGAAATTGCACAACACACACACACACACCACACACACACACACACACACACACACACACACACACACATATCTGTAGTGATGTGTAGAGAAGCTACAGTAAAAATTTCATGCTTTTATTTCAGTTAATAACAAATACAAACCACTTAAAGTGACAGGTGTTAAAATTGCCCCATATATATATATATATATATATATATATATATTAGGGTGTCACTAGGTAATAGGGGGAAAATTAAACGATGGATATTTTCCTATGACACCCCCTAAAATTGTTCCATCTGGTGTAAAACATACGGAAGAGAAATTTGGTCCTGATTGGTCATCATTTAAAGGTCGCCCTCGTCACTGAAAACAAGACCCATTTGTTGACGTCAACAAGCTGTTCAGTGTTCACAGCTTGGGCCGAACCAGATAATAAAAAACAAGGCAATTTGGTGAAATAACGAAAGTAAGACACTTAAAAACGCAAAGAATACAAACAGTTTATTATATAATCAAAATAGAAGACATAATTGGCGAATAATGGTACAAAATGGAGAAGCAACAAAAGCAAAACTTTGAGAAATAAAATACATATACAGTAGCAGAATAATTGGTGCTCATACGCTGATCAGTGATTAGTTCTTTTGCGTCCTCACTAATGCTGATTTGTTCGGAGCTGGGTGTTGCTTTCTGTGGTCAGTGACAACTTGAACGAGGAACTGGAGCTGTTCTTCTTTCACTGTCAACTTTCCGTTCAGCTCCTTCACCAGAGCCACGGCCCGTTCTGCTCTGTCGTTCACCACTGCAAGTTTGGAGACCACATCCCGAGCTTGCACGTATTCAGAGTTTGACGTCCATGAACTGGGATGGTGGAGCAGAAAGCAATCTGGCAACTGAAGTTTTGAGAAGAATCCTCGGGTGTTCTTTGTGATCAGTTGCTCCAGTCCTTTGCTGTCACTGAGGAACATAGTATCAAGAACCAAAGGTCGTTTTGGCGGCATGTGAGGGGCTTCTTGATCTAACGCTGCAACCATGCTGCACTTCACTTCCATCGATATCCTCTCATCAAAGAACGCCAGACCCACTGCCTCCTCCGAATGGTACCACAGGTGCGCAGACAGCTTCTTGGTGGTACCATCAGAGATCTTCTTGTGCGGGTATCGAAGGAGCGTCCTCATCAATTCCCAATCATTCAGCGGAGCTTCGATGGACAGATGAGCTGTTGCCCACGCTTTCATGTAAACTAGAACAGAAAAGAGGCAGATATCTCGAATTCCGCGTTCCTCAGTGTTCGTCAGTTTAAACTGTCTTCGGAAGAGCCAGATCTTGATGGCATAGAGCCCCTTAGCCATCCATCTCGCCCGGTGCATAGCACCAGGGGCGCGGAAGTTTAGTCCCTTGTATGGAACTCCTCCAAGAAAGATGACGGAAAGATCGAGGAATTCCTGATAGTCATCACGAACTTGAAGTGCTTGTGATTTTGCAAACTCAATGAGCTCCGTTCTATGCTTAAAAATAGCTGCTTTGGTGAACGCATCTGTGTCCGCAGTTTGGAACTGTTGCTGGTCAATGCGGGTCCAATAATCATGGAAGCGCTTGAAAAGCAGAATTTCTGGACCGGTAGATACTGAATCTAGCGATGCTGCGAATGCAGCCTGTAGCACCAACTCCAGTACATGGTGTCTGCACGCGCAGTGTAACAGGTCACGTCCAACTTTTTCTTCCAGAAGAACACAAGTTCCTCCACGGTGGCCTGTGTTTGTCGCGGTTGTGTCGAAACACATAGATTTGACATGATCGGTCACTCCCCATTCATTCAGGCAATCTATGATGGCATTTGTTTGTGCCAGCGCGGTTCCTGACAGAAGTTTTGGCACCCCGAGGAGCTGCTCTGTCCCGGAGCCAGATACAAGAATAGGTAAGCGGTCAACATATTCTCGTGACGTCAGATCTTGCATGAGTTTTCCGTCCCAGTGAACAGTCAACGGACTATTGCCTTGGAACTCGCTCTTCAGTTGCCGAGCCTTAAGGGTACGGAATTTTTCACGCTGACGATGAATGGATCCACGATTGATGTTGTAGTCGCTAGCATCATGCCCTAAGCTGGAAGCTGCCTCAAACAGCAGATATGTGGCCTTTCTTGACGAGAGTTGCGTGCGATCAAGCGCTGCCGCCAATTCCGATGTCATGATGTTCTTCGTTGCTCTTTGTTTAGACGCTAACGAACCACCACATGCTCCTTTTTCTTCGCTATCATCTGAGCTGGAGGATGAGGACTCCAAAACCGCTTCGTTGGATACTGCCTCCATTTCAGCTGCTGATCGCTTTCTTCGTTTCTCCTCTTCCTCCCGACGTCGAGTACAATCTTTGACTTGGCGCTGATGGGTCATGTCCAAACCTGCCATTGAACCTGGACGTCCTTTCTGGCGCTGCTGCTGAAGGAACTCCCAATCCTCTGGGTACTTGACCAATTTCTCACAATCAGCGTGGGCGATGTCAAAGAGACGATCGAGGCGTTCAATGAATTCTTTTTCTTTCGTCTTGTGTGAATCGCTCGTCCTTGAGGCGTGTTTTTTGTCCTTTCCACTCCTCGAAGACTTTATCCAGTTTGCTGACGCAGTGTGTCTCGAGTCTGGTTGGAATGTGAGCTTTCTCCCAGAAGGACATCACTGCTCGAAGTGACTTCCTCAACGCGTCACGTATTGTCATTTTCTTTTCATGGTGAAGGTAAAGGAAGTAACCGAATGCTTGCCTGTAGGAAGGAAGCTTGCATCCTTTCACCTCATCAACCGCTGCCCCTAATAGGTATATACACTTCCGGGTTTCCATCACCAGAAATCACGTAGCTGAAATGAGAAACGGTGAATCGTTAAGTATTGTTCACTTTATTTCTCAGATATTCAGACACACACAGATACATATATAGAGATATATAGATATCTAATGAACGATTATGGAGACGCCGCGCAAGCATTAAACTTTGGAAGGCGGGGGCGACCTTTTACAGTTATTCAAATAAAAAGATTTTTCAGTCACCATGTTTTTTTTACCAATGGAATAGATTCGCGGGGTGTCAGCATGAAAATTTCAAACTTTGCATTTAAGTGACACCCTAATATATATATATATATATATGCACTAAAATCACAAAATAACACGTGACCTTATTAATAAGCAAACAACCACAAGGAAGCGCTCGGACTTTGTGTTTCCTTTTCCTTGTGGTTGTTTGCTTATTTATATATATATATATATATATATCCTTTGGTTTGCTTCCGCCCAAATTGTTCATTCTGACGAAGGTCAAGCTTTTCACTCCAACTTAGACCTACAGTTTAACGTAGAACCCGAACCACGCCCCACCAGCAGCCCAGCGTCTTAACCACTAGGCCACCCAGGGTACCCATTTATCTACCAACCACTTTCTTTATTGTGTGGAAGGATGAACAGCTGGGTTTTGCTGCGCGCCGGCTGCCGTCACCCGGTCTCGATCCCAGGACCAATGGATTCGTAGTCCGCGGCGTTAACCACTACACCATCGAGGCGTGTGTATATATATATATATATATATATATATGTATATATGTATATATATATATATATATGTATATATATATATATATATATATATATATATATATATATATATATATATATATGGTTCGGGTTCCACGTTAAACTGTAGGTCTAAGGTGGCGTGAAAAAGCTTGACCTTCGTCAGAATGAACAATTCGGGCGGAAGCAAACCAAAGGTTATACAGGGTGTCACGACGAAATGTCATAATTTCGGGAGCTTATAGCTGAGGTCATTCCCAGTCAAAAACTCCATATGAACATAGGTCCTACTCTTAACGGTTATGGAGCTGTGGATGTTTGAATTTCAAGCATGCGTATGCGTGACTTTGAACTGAATTGACAGTTACTTACGGAACCGAACTAACTACGCAGTAAAGTGTTGTTTCACAGCGTGCAGTTGATGTTTTGTGCGTTCAGTATGCCTTTTAGTTTTCAAATGCCCGATATGCCGATATGGTGTATGTTTACCGATTTTGCGATAAAAATACTACTACTGTTGTCGTTGAATACCAGCGACGTTTTCCAAATCGAAGAATTTCGAATCGACGAGTGTTTACTGTTTAGCAACGTTTTCTGGAGATTGCGAGAGAGCGGTTCATTTCCTAGCGTTACTGTTTTATCTGAGCGTCCGATACAACAAGATGTGGCTGAAAAAGAAAACATTATTCAGATGGTACAGCGGAATCCTCATGCTAGTACGCGAAGGATTTCCACACGTCTTTAGAGTTCCTCAAACGAGAATATGTAGAACGTTACACAAAGAAGGCATGTATCCATACCACGTACAGCGCGTTCAGCACCTCCAAACTGGGACTCATGCCCAACGGCTGGAATTTTGTAATTGGCTCAATGCCGAACGACAATTGCATCGATACGTCTTGTTCTGTGATGAGGCTTAATTTACCGTGACGGTGTCAACAACACTCGTAATTCACATGTGTGGTCAGAAATGAATCCTCATGCCATTGTGGAAAGTAATTTTCAACATTGGTTCAGTGTCAATGTGTGGTGTGGTATTTTCTACGGTCAGCTGATTGGTCCGTTTATCTTCGAAGGTGGTCTTACAGGTGACATTTATCTACGATTTCTGCAAGACGAACTGCCGCCACCTTTGGCATCACGATTGCATATGTACTTCCAACCAGACGGAGCTCCTCCCCATTTTAGCCGTGCATTGAGAACGCATCTCGATGATCGCTTCCCTGGTCGATGGATCGGTCGTGGTGGTGCACAAAATTGGCCACCCAAGTCTCCAGACCTAGCCCCTCTAGATTTTTATCTGTCGGAGCGCATGAAAGAGCTGGTGTATCAGAGAAAAGTGGAAACACGAGTTGTATTGCTCCGTCGCATTTTTTATGCTGCAGCCCTCATAAAGGACAATCGTAATGAACTAATGCAAGCAACACGCGCGATTCACACGAACCGCGATGTGTATTGAGGCCGAGGGTAGTCATTTTGAACAGTTATTGTAAATTCATGAATAAAAACTTTAGCAGCATAGAATTATGAATATATGACAATTTTTCAAATTTCGTGATATTACTATTATGGCAGGCAATGCATAAGAATTAAAATTAATATTAATGTTTTCATTATGATAAAAATAATAACTTTGTCAAGAGTTTCAGCCACAAAATTGAATGAAACAAGTTTCATTCAATTTTCTGTGTTACCAGGTATTTATACATATTTTGAGGTTTATATATTCGGTTGTTCATTAATAATTCACTGTACAACAAATTTTCGGTTCAGGAAAAAAACAGGAATAACATTCGGTCATTCTTAATATTTCGAGTTTGCTGATTCCAAATCTGAAATTTTTTTTTTTCTATCACGTCACATTTTTTGTAATGACTGCTTAAAATCTTCATACCAGAAAATAAGAATATATTGATAAACAGATAGGCTTTATCATGTGGAACAGTTTAATTATTGCTATACTTCAACATATATGCACGAAATTAACATAAAACTCTCGTATTATACTGTTTTCAACTCATTATTTGTATTTATGCTGGCGTTTGTGTGATGCTTCTGGTTGGTCACGCTTTAAATTCCAGCAGAAATCGGCCAGCATAGCAGGACTCTACTTCCCTTTGTATCGGCTCTCCATTGTGGCTATATCCTGGTGGAATCTCTCCCCGTGTTCGTCGCAACAGCAGATGCGTTTTTTGGAAAGAATGAGAGATGTGAACGCAAAAAATGAATTTTCAATGACATCTTACATCCGAGACGTTGGAATGAGTTGATAAGTTGATCCACAAGTGCAGCATAGTTGTCGTATTTAGTCTTTCCAAGTAGACCGCTGCACACGTTTTTGAATGCACGCCAGGCTGCTAACTCAACCTCATCCATCACCGTTTCAAAGTGTTCGTCTAGCGTGAGTTGGCGAATTTGAGGGCCGACGAATATGCCTTCTTTAATCTTGGCATCACTTATTTTTGGGAATTTTTCCTTTAGATATTTGAAGGCAGGCTTATCCTGTTTCAACGCCTTTGCAAATTGTTTCATCAGCCCTAGTTTTATGTGAAGTGGCGGCAAGATAACCTTTTCCTTTCGTACTAGTGGTTCGTGAATAACATTGTGAGATCCAGGTGAGGAATTGTCTCGCGGCGGCCATACTGAGCGTGTGTAGTGTTCAGACCTTGCTCGGCTATCCCACTTGCATAGGAAACACATGTATTTCGTATAGCCAGTTTGCAATCCATTGAGAATAGCCACAACCTTCAAATCTGCGCAGATAAGCCATTCATGTTCATTGTATTTTATACAGTCCAGAATAAAGGCAACATTGTCATACGTTTCTCTCTCAAGACGACTGAATGAGCGATCGGAACAGAAGGCATTGTATTCCCATTGTGTAGCAGTACACCCTTAAAACTGTACAGATATGCATCAATGAACAATCTCCACTGATTCGGTTCATAGCACAAACCCAGAGCATCGAACAGACCATGTATATCAATGCAATAACAAAGATCGTTCTTCATTGTGAAATATTCCTGCAAATCCAAGGAGCGCTTTCGGAATGCTGTAATTCGTACGTATTCCGCCAGCAGATTCCATTCTTGTAGACGTGAGGCCAGCAGTTCACTTTGTTGCTTGGTAAGTATTAAATCACGGACCAAATCATTGAGTTCAAACTGCGTGATGAGATGTTGTTCTTTCTTGGACTCGACTTGAGCTTCATAGCATTCGCCGTCTGATTCCGATTTGTCAGAGTCTGTGTTGCCGGTCGGCATTTCAGCTGGAGGACGAGGGATGGGTATATCTGTAGAATGTTCCACAGGACGCATAGCAGAACGAAGATTTGGGTAGACTATAGCCTTTTTCCCTTTTCTGTTGCAACCTGTAATGCGAGACAATAGACATTGTTGACTACTTAAGATAACATAATTGTGTAATACATTATGCAGAGCAGGATATGCTAAAATGTGCCAAAAACACCAAATTTGACGTATATTCAGAAAAATAAGAGATTCAAACCTGTGATGTTCGTTAAGCAGATATAGCAATCAGTTGAATGGTCCAGCGGCTCTCTTCATACCATTGGGACACCGAATCTCAGACCAGGACCGGTGCCTTTGAACCATGCAGATAACGAGCTTGTACAGTGCTTACAATAAGTCTCGCGCCTCTGTCTCGTCTCAAGCTAGTCTGTTAGGTATAAAATGGGCGGTCCTTATGGCAGCGGAGGTGTGTTCGGATTGGTGCACATAATTGCTCTAACCCCATCAATGACGTCCATTATTACGTCACTTCTTCTACATTTTAGTGTTTAAAATACAAATGATTAAGAAGCAGAATGAGCAAGTTTTGGGATGTTGGGATGGTTATGGAGCAATCCTAGTCATCATAATATTAGCTGGGCATTGCATTATACCGTCTCAATATATATACTGTAGACTATAGAGAACGATTAATTCGGCAAATATCCCAAATCATGGCATGATACATAAGTTATTTTGACGCAGGTCTAAATTATTTGCTGAAATGCAATGATTGATATTAAGTAATTGTTGGGAATTGTTGTCAATATTGTTGTTTGTGATACATATCCTACGTGAAGAATCTAATGATCAAATTCCTCAGTGAACCTCTCACGCGCTCGCATTTCGAGGAAGTCACGGTCGTCTCACTAATAGATAGTTTATCTATTGTTTTAAGTGGTAACCTATTCCATCTTATGAAAGTCATTAGTCTAAAGCATGGGTCGGGGAACTTTTTTGGGTATTACCCAAAAATCTATTTGAGTAAAATGAAATTACCCCAGACTTCAAAGTAAACAAAAACAAGCCAATTGCTCTTAAAATTGTTGCATATGGTGTCTCTCATACCGCACGCATTACCCCCAAAATGTTTAAATTTACCCCCATTTGGGGTAATTTACCCCTGTTCCCCGACCACTGGTCTAAAGCAAGACTGGTGGGCCGTGAATCAGAGAAATTTGCATTTGATTTGTTCATCGTAATTATTACGTAATATAGTATACTGTATATAGTAGTATATAAGAGTTTATTGGTAGCATATCATATGACAAGTCCCATAAACATGTGATGGCCTCGATGTTGCCAGTTTTTATTTTTTTCCTGAAACTATTACCTTCTCAGTTTGTTTCAACAATGCATATATTATTATTTCCACGAGCGTAGACATTGCAAGAAAAGATTCTAACTAAGGATAAGTAAAGTTCTTTCATGGTCACAATATATACTTTTATAGATGTCAAACATAAAAATATAATAAAATTCTATATTAACATAAATATATATTCGATACACATTTACGTCATGGCTTTAACATCAGTATTTCATATAGCTTCCTCCGGCATCAATAATTTCTTGCAATCGTTGCGGCATAGAAGAGGTCAGATTGTAGGGAATGTTTGGTGTTCGACGTAAGCTCTCCCAACTATTCCTCGTGTGAGCTAAAAGTGCTTCAAATGTTCTTTCATTGCGTTGCTCCCATTCGTTAATCATTATTGCCCAAAGGTTTTCAATCGGATTCATATCAGGAGAACGTGGTGGCAGAATTAGATTAATAATCTCTGGCTCCCTTTCCTCCTCCCTTCGTAATTCCCCACCCAACCTCGTTTCCTTCGACATAGCAACGCTTACCTCCATCCTCATTCCACTTCCTTCATTAGACCTATTATCGCTTTTACTGTCCCTTCCTTCCATCCTTCAATGCCAGCGTTCTTAAACCTAGCACATAAATTATATAATATGGAATCTAACACCTTAGATCTCTACGCATTCATGTTACTTGAAGACGCCTGTGTCTTAGGGGAATCTAAGTGTTGAGAGTGGGCTTGAGGGGTAGCCTATGGATTACTACAGATGACCTTGAACGCTCCAACTATTTAAAAATGATTATTTATTACGCACATCATATGGCATAATACACATATGAATTTAAGTATCTTACACTATAGGAATGAAATTGAATCCTACCAGAGTTAAAAAGTCGCAAAATATGATAGATTAATTTGTATTAAGAGGTTACTAAGAGAAAAGGATTTGGGATAGAGCGGAAGGCAGAGAGTATATTTTCTCGAGTTTCGGTTATTATTAACGTTATATGGATACATTGCCATGCGGTGTGTGATTAGTGATGTTAAAAAACGGTTTTTTTTATGTCCATGTTTTTTTTTTTTTTTTTTTTGTCGTTTTATTTTTTTATTTTATTTTTTTTTTTTTTTAATAATTAATATAGATATTGCCAATTTAATTATAAGGTATAATTTTGCAATGATATATATTATAAAAATAAATAAATAAATAATAAAATAGGCCATATGGTACCAGTATAGAATGTCCTTTTCAGCCTATTTACAGAAAAAAACTGGCCTCTTTCTTGCACTGAAAGTCTTGTATCTTAGATCCGTTAAACTTGCGAGAACACTGGCTGGGAGCTGACTGCCCATTGTCCAACCTTTCCAGGACTCTCCCATCCATGCCTCAGATTTTGAATCTCCCACTTAACTATCCTTTAGACCCGCGATGACATATTTTCCCCCCGAGACCATCCATATATGTACATACACATACACCCATATACATATATACCAATATATACATAAATACTTATATACACATTTATAGCTATTATATACCCCATACACACGCATACATCCAGAATTCCAGATACATACGCACGCATATTCACATATATACCTACACAAACTCATACACCTCTATTTCGCCCTTTCATTACCTCCGAAATCATTTAGCACATACAGTAATATCCATACAGCCAAAAGAAACCGATTAAGCACAGACAGAGCAGCAAAGCTAGTATTTATATCCCAAAATGCAAAATTCCAAGAAAGTGAAGTAAAACATGGTGCTACATTGGCTTCGTCAACATCCAAATCTGCAATAAGTACCAGTACCTGTGATATTGAAACTATATGCTCTAATCAATCTAGTGATAATGATTCTTCAATGGAAATAGAATCAGATAATGAAAGTTAAACAGCATTAGGTTAACACAAAGGTTAAAGAAAGAGATGAATATTTTTATTTTTTTTATTTTTCTATTTGGAATATATATATATATATATGTTATATATATATACACACACACACACACACTGGTATTCTTGCCAATCACAATTATATATATTGTTTTATACCAGTATTATGTATTTTTTATTATGTATATTATACCAGACCTGTGATATTGAAACTAGCATATATGCTCTACCCAATCTAGTGATGATTCTTCCATGGAAATGAAGGTTAAACAACATTAGGTTAACAAAAAGGTTCAAAAAAAGGTGAATATTTTTTTTTCTATCTGGAATATATATACTGATACTCTTGCCAATCACAATTATGTATATTGTTTGAAACAAGGAAGAATGTTTTATGTTCGTTAAAAAATATGTATACATATAAAAAATGAGGGTTTGTTTTTCCTTTCTATTATATACTTTTTGCGTGATCCAGTTTTTCTAAAAGATGACTATATATACTAGGTATAACTATATAAGCATGGTAGTATAGTAAATTATAGGTAATACTAATATACTTATTAGATTAAAGGAAGAAAAATATGGAATAAGTTTAAAACAAAAAAAACAGACTATCTTCGTTTTAAACAAAAAAAAAACGACAAAAAAAACGACACAATAAAAAACGACTCGCATCACTATGTGTAAACAGAGAGAGAGAGAGAGAGAGCTTTTAAATCACACCTTTTAAATGGTTTGTGGGTAAGGGCTTCACTTATGTTATTTTAGTCCAGGTAGTTTATGTGGAGGTGTTAACGTAACTTGCACTTGGGACTGTTAATTGTAAGGACAACTACCATAGCTGGGACTGAGACACGTATCCCCTGCATACTCTATATATCTATATACAGTATGTTCTATACATATATAAATGATAGAGTGATCGACACAATGATAATGTAACGTCATTGATGGGGTTAGAGCAATTATGTGCACCAATCCGAACACACCTCCGCTGCCATAAGGACCGCCCATTTTATACCTAACAGACTAGCTTGGGACGAGACAGAGGCGCGAGACTTATTGTAAGCACTGTACATCTCACACAGCAGATATGAGGCGCCCAGTGCTTGTCCTGATCACCAACTTTTGCATGCGAAGTATAATTCATAAAGCTTTTTCACACGAGAAGTCAACTTCCTTTTATACTGTTTTAACGTTAATGTCCCACAAATATAACAAAAACTGTCTCGCAAATTTTTGCACTCTCTAGGCACTGTAGCATAACATCAATAAAAACCTGTAAAATAAGAAAATGATAGATCAATTTTCAATTTCACACAGTATAGACGTTGTCGGTGAAATATACATAATTTGATAGCTGTTATTCAATAATACTCGCTTATAGCACCGATTTATGATAAAATATGGCTCACAATTTTGTTTTAAATGATTAATGAAAGAAATTTTTCATAAAATCAAAGTGGAAACACAGAGCCGAACACCACCACCACCACAGCATATGCATGACTGAACAAAATGTAAAAGATGCGTTCAGAGAACCAGTGGTTCTCAAAATGATAACATGAAATAGGGTCATTTTCATAAAATCGGTGGGTGATACAAATAAATGAGTGTTATTTTCACAATCTACGCAAACCATAAAAATGACGCTCTCATTTCCGTTTTTTTTCACTCTTGTACAGTGTAATTAATACTTTACATGAAATGTGCATGACTGGGCCTTATAAGCTACTTTATAAGCTAATTTAATTGTAAATTGCATAATTTATTAGAGGTAATATCCGCATAACATCCGCAGTCAGAAGTGCGGATGCGGATGTTAAAAATGATGCAGATATCCGGTCCACCACTAATATATATATAGCCTTGGTCAGAATTATTAGGCACCCCTTCTTTTTTTGTTTTAAACTACATATTAATTCGTTTGATAATTTCAAATGTGTTGTAGTGATTAATTGAAACTTTAATGCTTTTGATAAGATATCAAGAATAAATAACGAACATAACATACATTTATTTTTTTCAGGAAATTTGAGAGATGTAAAACGAAGATAATACAAATGTAAGCTAGTTAAGAAGAAGAAACGACCTAATATCACACGTTTTATTTGTTTACAAAAGTAGTTGCTACAATAATGGCGAGGGGTAAGCTACTTTCAGAAGGTGAACGGGCCCAAATAGTCTTATTACATTCGCAAGGACTATCCCAGGTTAAGATTGCAAAACAAATGAAATGCTCAAGATGTTCAGTACAGACACGTTAAAAAGGTACAAGGAAACCAAGTCTTACAAGAATAGGGCAGGGCAAGGTAGGAAAAGGTCAACAACGGCCCGAGAAGACCGGCTGCTGAAAAGAATTAGCCTGAGAGATCGTAAGAAATCATCCTCGGACGTCGCTGCAGCCTTTCAGTCAACAACTGGGAAGTCCATCTTCAGTCGTACCGCTGGAAGAAGGCTTGCAGAAAAAGGCCTCAAAGGACGGAAGGCCAGGAAAAAGCCGTTTCTGTCTGAGGTCAACCGAAAGAAGCGTCTAATGTGGGCCAAACAACACCAAAATTGGACCCTTGAGGACTGGGCTAAAGTGATCTGGTCCGATGAAAGTAACTTCGAGGTAAGACACACATTCAGAGTAGTTACTTATTTATATTGTTACATTGTATAGCAATGCATTTAAATGCGTTACAACCGTTATGGTAAAACAATTCATTTATCCTACTTTTTTGTCAGATTTTCGGGACCCCTGGCGCCGTTTATGTTCGCCGAAGAGCAGGTGAAGCATACCATGCTGAATGCGTGATACCTACTGTGAAGTTCGGAGTGGGTAGCATTATGGTGTGGGGTTGCATGGCTTTGGCAGGGACCGGAATGTTGAAAATCTGTGATGGCAGGATGAACTCTATCAAGTACAACACCGTGCTGGATCAAGTATATGAGCGCTCAGTAGCCAAAATCTTCAACAATAATGTCCCTGAAGGTGTCATCTTCCAACGAGACAATGCTCCGTGCCACACTTCTCGTCACAGCAAAAATTGGTTCGAGCAGAATAATATCAGAGTCATGGATTGGCTCCCTCAATCACCAGACCTAAATCCCATCGAACACCTGTGGGCCCATCTCGGGAAGAGTATCAGGAAGCAGAGATGCACCTCTAAAAGTGAACTGAAGAACATTATACAGCAGGAATGGAATAAACTGCCAAGCTCAGTATGCAACAACTTAGTGAGCAGTATGGCAAACAGAATAAAGGCGGTAATTAAGGCCAAAGGCAGACATACCAGGTATTAAAATTAATGTAAATAATTAAAAGTAACAGGTATGTTATTGTTTTTATATCCTTTATTGCACTAACATATATTTTTGCTTAGAATTTTAAAGGTGCCTAATAATTCTGACCAAGGCTATATATATATATATATATTGCCGGTCAGATGTGATAACCATTACACAACGGGCCTCACTCGAACAAATGCCGTATTCGAGGTGAATTGTCCAAACTGCTCAAGTCTAGTTATCCCCAAATAAATTTTAGATTCGCCTTCGTCAACCCACTTAAATTATCAAATTTTTTAAAGTTCAAAGATGAATTCCCCAAAACTGTATGCCCCAATGTTGTTTACAAATACACGTGCGACAGCTGTAAGGCTGCGTATATTGGCAGCACTCAACTCCAACTGGAGGTGCGCCTTCCTCAACATTTGGGCTTGTCAGTCCGTACCAACCGTCCCCTCAGTAGCCCTCCACAATCCGCAATTAGAAACCATAGTAATGAAAACGACCATCCCCTTCACAAAACTCAGTTTGAAATTTTAACTAGATCCAATAACCGTACAGAACTCCGAATTTTAGAATCTTTGTACATCTATAGAAACAAACCCTCCCTTAATAATAATAGCTCATCCTACAAATTACAACTCTTTTAACTAACCAACCGATTCTCACAGACATACCCTTTCTAATCCTCTGACCATCCAGTGTTCTCTTAAACTTTGCCAAGTATGGAGGTGGATGTAAACATTGTGTATTACCTATTGAGGTAATTTAATTTAATTTAGTTTTTATAGTGATGAAATTTAAATGATTTTAATTTTGTATTGATGCAATTTTCATTTTGCTTTAAGGTTTTAATTTTAATGGTTTTAATATTGTATTGATGTAATTTTCACTTTTTACTTTTGTTTTAAGGTTTTAAGACTTAATTCACTGATGATGACAAAAGCTTTGTCGAAACGTCTGAAGTACAAATAAATGAAAATGTTTGCCGTTGTGTTGATCCTTCTGTTCATATATATATATATATATAATTTTCTTAGCATCATTTACTCATTTACCCAATGAGCCACATTTTGGCTCTTAATGAAATGCATCCTTATTATCTGCATCATGATGAAACGCTAATACAACTGCAGCTTATACATACACATACACACACACACGATACATGTATAATAACACTATGTATGTTGTGACTGTGATACACGGGCGTTGAGCACTTTGAAGGGATAATTGTAGGTAAGCTTCCATAAACTCATTTTATCTGATAAGAGACCCTCATAAAGTGAGATTAACTCCTCTGGTATTTTGGAGTTTCAGAAGGCAATAAATATAAACTAAAACGAATTTAGTTTACACATGGATTTTATATATATATATATATATATATATAATATATATATATATATATATATATATATGTGTGTGTGTGTGTGTACTGTATATATGGGATATTTTTTTAAAATTACGATATTACAATCGTTTTGCATTTGAGATTGCATAGCCTAGGATATATATATATATATATATATATATATATTTTTTTTTTTAAAGTTCGGAAGAACCGATTCGCCTCTATTTAAAAGGGCATATCTCGGCGGAAAAACAAAGAAAAAGTGAGAGGAAAGACAGAGGAAAAAGAAAGGGTGGAGGGGACAGTCGAAGTGGAAAAAGACCAAGGATGACAATGACTGCAGGGTCGAGCCCCATCATCCTTGGGTGCTAGGGCCGGGAGGGCGCACGTGAAACCTCCAGGAACAAGCACGTACAAACGAGCACTCAAGAGCACGAGCTTAGAACCCCCTTGCGGGGATATATATATATTATATATATATAGGGTGGTCCGAAAAAAATGACGCATTTTTAAAAAATTAATATCTCAGTAACCCCCTTCCTTATCATGACAATTTTTATATGCAAGATACTTTCAAACTTCTTTTTTGAATGCAAGAAACGGAATTCTGATATCTTTTATAGTTTTCTCGCAATTAACAAAAGTAACAACATGGGTCAAAAAACGAATATCATGAGAAAGGAAAAATTTAATCAGAAATTTAACTAATTAATTTACAGTAAATGATCGATTGGACCACCACTCTGTTGACACACTAATCTAAGTCTTTTCTTCACACAAAAATAATACTTCTTACTTCATTAATGCCAATTTCTTGCCAAGATTCAAGTATTTTACTTTTTAATTCTGATTCGGTGAATTTTTCTCGTCGACCTCGGTAAACCTTCTCTTTTAGTAACTCCCAAATTGAGTAGTCCATAGGATTACAATCTGGGCTTTGTGGTGGCCACTCATTTTTCGTTATTAATTTTGGTGTATTGCTAATCAGAAACGACTGTGTGGCGTAGCTTGTATGCGACGGTGCTCCATCTTGTTGAAATATGAAATCATTTTCTTGATACAGGCGTCGACAATCCGGCAACAATTTGTTCTTAAAAGTTCAATGTAATTTGCAGAATTCACCTTTGTCTTTTCAGTTTCAATAAAATGAACATCTGTCTTGCCATTCCAAGAGACCCCTGCAGATATCATAACCTTTTTGGAGAATCTTGACGTTTCATGATACAATCTGTTTATTGAAATGTCACACTTTTTACCACGCCCGTAGACAACATCATTTTGACGGTTTCGCGGAATTTCTAGAGTGAAATCTTTTTCATCCGTGAAGACTATCTTTTTAATATCAACGACAGAGAAATTATCAAGTAACTTTCTGCACCTTGTTTTTCTTTTATCCTTAACAGTATCACTTTTTCTAGAAGATACTATTCTTTTGAAGGCTTTTAGTTTTTGTGCTTTAATTATTCGGTGTACAGAAGTCTTTCCAATATTCAAATGTTTAGCAATTATTTTTTGTGACAAATGACTTCCTGGTTTATCTTCTTGAGAGCAGATTTTATCGTTGATGTAATCCACATTTTCTGGAACCGAAGCTGTTTTAGGTCTACCGCTTCCTGGTTTTCTGGCAGTACTTCCCGATTCGCGAATCTTCTTTAAGAGTCTTTCCACTGCACGCCTTTTCCACTTTTTGCCGGGAAACTCTTGCAATAACCTTCCAGTCTTCCATCTTTTTTCACAGTAACAATTTTTAATGAGAATACGATCTTCCTCTGACAACATCATTAAGGGTACTGACGAATTGTTAAAAAATAAAAATATCCACAATTTGACTTGTTCATTCCTGTAGAGTTTTGTAATAACTTGCAAAAATATCGCATGATATCGTATAAAAATGATATCGTATAAAAAACGGATATTATATTGCGATTTTTTGTTTTTTTGACCCATGTTGTTACTTTTGTTAATTGCGAGAAAACTATAAAAGATATCAGAATTCCGTTTCTTTGCATTCAAAAAAAGAAGTTTGAAAGTATCTTGCATATAAAAATTGTCATGATAAGGAAGGGGGTTACTGAGATATTAATTTTTAAAAAATGCGTCATTTTTTTCGGACCACCCTATATCGGGTGGCCACAAAAAAACTTTACTTAATTGAAAGTTTAATAACTGCAACAATTCAAAACTTATGCGATTGAGATTTTGCACACATTAACACTTTGGGTGCCACGTCACACGTACGTGTGTGCCAGTTATTTTTTTTTTCTGGCGATGGCACACACATACGTGTGACACACATTTTTCAACTCCTGAGCGCAGCACACAAATATATGTGACAGTATAGGGAAATTACTATGTTATTTGAAATCTGTGGGCTCTGAGGAAAATTTTTATATATTATACTTGGTCGTTGGGGACAAAATTTATTAAATATCCAGCGTTCTGTTACAGTTACTCAAATCAGTTTATAGTGAAATATATTTAGCATTTTTATGTTTTATTTGTATTATTATGTGCATGTATAATGCACAAAATAATACTATAATGATAAAACTATAATGATATAAGTAACTGCATCCAGGTTCCGGCACGTGGAGCCAGGTGGATGGTGGAACCCTTTTTTTTTTTTTTTTTTTTTTTTTACTTCCGTTGTTTTTGGTTACAAAGACTTACATGAAAATACTTATTGTAATCTATTTAGGAAATAAACACAAATACATTTTTATATATAAAAAATCCTTTTATTTGATTACAAAATACAAAGCCTTTTATGTGAATATAATTATTGTAATTTATTTATGAAAATCTCTAAAACTTCTAGACAAAAGAATGTTTCCCCAGGGCAAGAGCTGCAATACGTATGCACATTCTTAGCATGTTTCCTTGCTTCTTCTCTGCCTCTCTCTTTTGTGATTTTTTCATAACATTGTTTGCATCTTCTGATCTTTTTTCCTTGAACATTTTTCTTTTCAAGAATTAAATGTGATGTAGACGCTGGTCTCCTTTGCCGGGGTAAAGTCTCCTCAAAATCCAGGAGTGCCAAAGTTATTTTCTCTTTGAATTCTTTCAGTTGCATCTTTTTGCCAGTTACTTTTTTATACACAATCCAAGCATTCACAACTGAGACTCCTAATAGAAGTGCAATGGCAAGCTTGCGGTACCATTTTATACCCTTCCTAAGTGCCGTTTCATAGGATGCCATCTGGTCAGAGATGTCTATTCCGGTCTTCCCCTTATTGTATGCAATAATTCCTAAGGGCTTCTTTCCACTTTTCCTACGATTTCTTTGCCTTTCTTGTGTATGGATGGGCCTGGTTCTTCAGTTTCCCTCTCTTCTCTCTCTCTAATTTCCACAAGTTCAGGACTGTGTTTTGTTGATAATAACCGGACATCTCTGGCATCTTTCCATTTCAATACAACTATTCCGTTTTGTTCTTCCATTGCAATCATTTGCCCTTTTTTCAGGTCTGCACTCATTACCTCAGGTGGCATGTTCTTCTTTTTTGCTCGAAGAGTTCCAACAACGTGTGTCTTCTGTTGAAGAAATGCAACAGCTAATTCATAGCTCGTGTAAAAGTTGTCAACGTACAACGTTCTACCTTCAATTAGGAGATTATGCATTAGATCTGTGCACACTTTTTTTGCTATCCCAACTTGCCTTGTGCTATCCCTGGACTTTCAGTATAAACTGATAAATTATATGTATATCCTTCAGTAGAACATAATTTGAATAATTTAATTCCATATTTGTGGGCTTTATTTGGAATATTTGCTGAAGACTAATCGTCCTCGCGAGGGAATGAGAGTTTCATCGATTACCACATCAGTTTCTGGTACATATAATGACTGGAAATTATAAATATTTATAATAGAATCTGAAAAAAAGAGAAAATAATGAAAAAAAATGTCACACACATGGTTGTGCCATGACCAGAAAGGCTAAATTTGTTACTTGTCACACACATGGGTGTGCCATGGGCTCATAAGGTGACTATTTAAAAAAATAAAAATGCATATATTTAAAAAAATTATTAGAATTTTTAAAAATTTCTTATGCATTTCTGTTTCTCTATTCATGCCTATTATTAATTCACACAAAAAAAAAAATGGGCTGGTGGGAAATTTTTGCGGATTTGGGCGTGGCACCCAAAGTGATAACAGATGCATATAATCTATAATTGCTGGAATTTTCAAATATGTAGGTTCTATAGTTTTGTTACAGTGAACAATTTAAAAGCATATGTCTAAAAATAGCATGCCTGGTGTGCATCTGACACGTACGTGCGCTAGCGTAGGCTAAACCTAATGTAGCGTAGTATGACACGCGCGCTGGCGTAGGCTAAACCTCATGTGAATTTGCTTTCTTTTATTTTTCCGCTAAAACCCCGCCAGCATGACGTTAAGTAAGTGATAAAGCCATCATAGAAGCATGTGTCAAGGAAAAAGGTTGGAATGGAAATAGGATTGTCCGAGAATTCTCCGCAAAGAACTGGACTCGTCAAAGTGTTTATAACTTAATAAGAAAGATAAAGGATACTGGATCAACAGCTAGAAAACCCGGCAGCGGCAGGCCCAAAAGTGTTTCAACAGAAGAAAATAAGGCTGCCGTGGAGGAACTGATTCAATCCCAGGAGAATACACCAGGAACTCATCGATCCCAGAGACAGATTGCGTACGACCTTGGGATTTCTCGCTCCTCTGTACAAGGGATTGTAAAACATTTGAAATTGAAGGCCTACAAGAGAATTCGAGTTTCTCGGCGTGATCAGAATGTAAGACAGCGTAGAAAGACCCGCTGTAAATCCTATATGAACGCTACTCAGCTGAAGACGTGCAAAAAGTTGTGTTTACAGACGAAAAGGATTTCACGTTGGAGGTGGCCAAAAACAGGCAAAATGACAGGGTTTATGGTTCAAGGAAAAAGGACATTCCTCCCTCCAGGCTTTATCATGAAACCTCACGATTCAGCAGAAAAGTAATGGTATCGGCGGGAATTTCATGGAAGGGGAAAACACGAATTCATTTTATTGCCACAAACGAAACTAAAGTTAACTCTGAGCGCTACATCAACTTGTTAGATAATGAGTTACTTCCTGATTGTCATCAGCTGTATCCTGATGAGGCCTACATTTTCCAGCAAGATGGGGCACCCGCCCATACAAGCCGAGCGACCCAAAATCATCTAGAGCAAGAGACCCCTAATTTCATCAAAAAGGATGAATGGCCGCCTCAGTCTCCCGACTGTAATCCGATGGACTATTCAGTATGGGATTCCCTCATGGTGAAGGTTTACGGCAGCCAGAAAGACAAATTCACCGAAGATGAACTTAAGGAGAAATCAGTAGAGCATGGGAGGATATCACCTTAGATGAGGTTCGAAAGTGCATCTCCTCGTGGAAGAAGCGATTGAGGGCAGTTTACCAACAGGGAGGTGGTCACATTGACCATTTGTTTAAGTAAATTTTGTTAAGTTCAAATTCATTTTCTTCGGCATGCTATTTTTAGACATATGCTTTTAAATTGTTCACTGTAACAAAACTATAGAACCTACATATTTGAAAATTCCAGCAATTATAGATTATAACCATCTGTTAATGTGTGCCAAAGCTCAATCGCATAAGTTTTGAATTGTTGCAGTTATTAAACTTTGAATTAAGTAAAGTTTTTTTGTGGCCACCCGATATATATAATTTAGGGTGGTCCCCAAAATCGAAAGTTGGAATTATTCAGCTCCCAGGGCCTCAATCTGTGAGGTTACCCATAAAAACACTGTGGTTAAAATTTCATTGAGAAATAATATTTACCCTGTGCTCATGAAGGTTGAAGTTTATAGGGTATACCAGTAGGGTGTACCATTTTTGGGTCATTTTCAAAAAGTCAAGGTCCAGGAGTCTAATGTTGTGCCAAATGATGTCCTAAACACGAATTTTACAGGCATTTTCTAATCCGACAAATTTTGAATCCCCCCCCCCCCCCTTGAAATTTTGCGCATCCCCTTTTCCTAAAAACCCATATATCTCAAACACTATCAACTTTATCGAAAATGTTATAGAATAAAAATGATTTAGAATCAAAAGTTCTATTAGAAAAGTTCATCAAAATAGAAATTTACTTAATTTTGAAAATTTTCATTTATTTTTTAAAAATTTAAATTAAAAAAATTTTTGCTTGCAGTGCCTTCTTCTTAAATAAGGTGTTACCGCCACCTTTGAAGCATCACCCCAATGCAGCTTCGCGGCGATGGGCTTTGTATTTGCTAGTTATAATGCAAATCATAATTAGTTTTTATTATAACTAGCCTATACAAAGTGAGGACAACCTCAAAACTATATATATATAAAATAAAGCTAAAAATTAACACTTTATCTATAGTTGTGAGGTCCCATCGTTTTTTTTTTCCTTTATTCAACACTTTCCTCAAAAAAATAAAAAGAAACAAGTTTCCTAATTAGAAATCATTGATATAAGAGCTTTTTAAACATAAAAATAAGAAAGGACAATTTATAGTATATTTAATAACAAAAAAAAATCAGCCTCTTCTAAATTAAAACAATCTCTGCAAATAAAAACCTAATCTATCTGTTAATGAACTATTCTTTACTGAGTTTCATTCTTTTAAGAGTCTTTTTACTAGGATCAGGAATTAGTCTTATTCTCTTCCACAATTTGCAAAAGACCTTGAAATTCTTCTTCATTTTGACATTTGTCATGAAAGTCTTGAACCAGCTTGATTCCTCTTTCAGCGGTATCATTGACTACTCTAATCGATGAAAGAATGTTTTTTAGTTTGTTGTAGTCATCGACCTCTTCCCATGTTGATGCTGGTTTCTTTATCCATGAGTCTGGTTTTGACCCACAGCATTGAAATAAATGCCATGAAATTGGACCTACTAGCTGATGAAGCTTTGTGTCTTCCTTTAAAATGGGGAAAACAGGTTGCCCACATACATAATTTTCTGGAACTGGATAATTTGTTTAGGATTTTGCGATCTTATCTTTTTCATCATTACTTAGCGATCCAAAGAAACTCAAAGGGACCACTTCCTCCGTCAAAACCAGTAATGATTGGCAAAAGATTTCAAAGCAGCATTTGCAACTTCCCTATCTCCTTTTGTAATTCACCAAATCATGATAAAAACTTCAGATCATTAGCTGGACTATCTAGTGAATTAGAACATAAAAGCCAGTATTTTCCATAAATTAATGCATTAAATAGACACATTCTCTTTAATTTCTTAATCAATGATTCATCATATGATGCTTGGTGGGCAAAAGCATACATTTTATGTATACAAAATCATTGCCACCACCCTGGCACAGTGCATTGCACCAGGTTTCCGCCAATGACTGTTTTCTCTGGAAACCTCTCCTAAAAGCATTAAAGTTGTTTCAGCAACTTCCTTAAGTATCACGTGGAAAGCAGTCAGATTTTCTTAAACATTGGGTCATAAATTCTACACATTCTTCCTTTAGGCCTCTTTTGATACCTTGATTTAACATCAAGAACATTGTATGTAGATTTTGTATTAATTTTCTTCCATTTAGACTCGCGAAATTCTTTGAATAACTCAAACTCAGGAGATTTACTTGGGCCAAAAATGGTTTCATACACAGCACACAAAACTCTTTCAGCCACATGATGGCGGCATGCTAACCAAATCAATTTCTTTTGCAAAAAGTTCTTCAAGTAACTTACAGGAACCTTTCATCCATCCGAATTGGATGCAGTGGTATCAAATGATACTCCAAAGACATTTTGCTTCAAGTTCCATTTTTCAATACTTTGAAATACAGAAGTGGCTTGAGACAATCCAGTGGAATCATCTATTATAGAAACTGATAAAAGTTTTTCTACATTTGGGTATCCAGTAACAAGTATTGCAAGGCGGTCTTCTTGTTCTGAAACATGATTTTAGTAAGCAGCTTGCTATCCCAATGTATAGGCAGTGATCAGGAGGAGTAAAATCCTTGATGCAAGTTTCATATTTTCGTTTCTTGTCTTTCGAGCGGCTCTTGCAGATGTCCTGGAGAGAGAGAGAGTTTTTCAATATCCTTGCCACACCTAATGGCTACTGCAGCAGCACAAAAACAGTCCGTTGTCCAATAGAGAGATTAAGTCTGTCTGCAGTGGAGGAAACCAATGGCGAGGCAAGAATATTTTTTGGGGCTGGAAGCATTGAAGGTCCTACTGTAGGTTCTGTCGGAAACTCTTCATAGCTGTCTGTCTCAGAACTGGTCGTGCTAGAAAGAAGGGTCTCTGATGTTCTGGCTGTAGCACTCACTTGCTTCACTGATTTATGTTTCTCTTTGCGTTTCTTCTCTTTCTCTAATCTAATGTACTTGCGCTGTACTTTTGATGCATAATCTGCATCTAGCAAACCTAAACATGTTTCTCGTTTTGTTCTTTGATCTTCTAAGAATGAAATATCATATGCTTTCTGAGGCTCAGTTCTCATGCGGTCTTTTTGGATTAATTCAACGGCATTTTGAGAAGAGATGTCAAAAAGGGAATCCATAATTTCATGAAATTAGAGAGTTCATTTTCAAAGCTTGCTCTTTTTTTTGCTTGATTAAATTATTATGCATTTCTTCTAGATTTAACAGCATCTTCCTGCCTTTAGGGTTTTTACTAATATCTATAGTAGGAATGCATGCTTTTTGCCATATTATTAGTAGCTTCTGTAGAACTTCATTAACAGTAGAATCTTTTGTAACTTTTGGACCCTTATACTGCATTCTCCGTAAATAAATAAAATGGCTTACAACATCTTTATTGGATGGTAAAACAATTTTAGATGAACTCATAATATCAGCCTGCAAGCGACCAAGAATAAAGTCATGCTGTTTTGTAGCTGTTTGACTCATTTTTTATTTATTTTTCAAATAAAGCAGTCTGAAAAGAAACAATAAGAGTAAAAACAATGCTTGTTTATTAAAATTCAATGTAAAAAAGGATTTTTAAATTTGGATTATACTCACAATATACTCATAAATAATGTAACTTAATTACGTAAATTTCTATCTTAATGAACTTTTCTAATAGAACGTTTGATTCTAAATCATTTTTATTCTATAACATTTTTCGATAAAGTTGATAGTTGCTTAGATATATGGTTTTTTTAGGAAAAGGGGATGGCAAAATTTCAAGAGGGGTGGGGGGGTTCAAAATTTGTTGGATTAGAAAATGCTTGTTAAATTCGTGTTTAGGACATCATTTGGCACAACATTAGACTCCTGGACCTTGACTTTTTGAAAATGACCCAAAAATGGTACACCCTAGTATACCAGCCTCCGGGTCCCCCCCATTTAAGGGTATTAGCCGCTCAGGGGCGGGGGTCTCATGGGTGCTGACGCCACTCATTGTCGCCCGGTTCGCAGCGTGGCCTTCCGAGCGTCCGGGAATTTCTTCCGGTGCTCTGCAACACCCAGGAGCATGTACTGCAGCTGGTACTCCTTCTTCGTGTGGCGCCTGTTGTATTCTTGTGCCAACGCCACGGCCCGCTCGGCATGGTCGTTGGTCACGGACAGGTTCCGGACCACCTCGGCAGCCGCTTGGAATTGCTCGCTGTCCGGCCATTTCGACACATCCTGTTCCAGGAATCCACGTCGCAATTGGAGTCGGTCGAAGAACTGGCGAGTCCTCCCCGTCACGAATGTCTCTAATGACAGGGAAGAGCACGCCAGGACCGACGCTCTCTTGGGCGGGTCGTCCTCCTCCGTTGGCTCCTCCAACATCGCAGCAGTCATCGCCTTCTTCGTTTCCGGAGGAACATCGTCGTCGAAGAGAGCCAGGGCCACCAACTCCTCGGACAAGTACCACAGGTGGTTGGCGAATTTCGACTTGGCTGCTTTCGCCACCTCCTTGTCTTCGTATTTTTCCAGAGCCTGGAGGAGCCAGAGATCTCTCAGGGGGGCCTTCGCCGCGTTCGGGGCCTCCGTCCACGCCTTTGTGTAGAACTTCACGGCGAACACGCTCAGGCGCCGAACTCCGGCCTCTTCCTTGGCTGTGAGCCGTAACTGCAGCCGGAACATCCATACCTTCAGGGCGTACAACACCTTCGACATCCAGCGGGCCTGGTGCATCGCACCGGGCGCTCGGAACCGAATCCCACGGGGGGGCACTCCGCCGAGGAAGATGATGGTGAGTTCCAAGAGCTCCAAATAATCATCCCGGGGGTGACCTTTCTGCAAGGCCTTCTTGCAGAACTCGATGATGGAGTCTGCATCCTCCTCGACGATTTGACGAGCGTTGGCATCACTCATGACTTGGTCGTAATCTTCTTGGTTCACAAACTCCCATTGCGCCTTGAATCGCTTGAAGAGCTGAACCTCGGGTGCCAACGACGGTCCAAGGACTTCCGTGAAAACCACTGACAAGAAGCTCCAGGACATGGTGACGACATGCCAGATAGAGGAGGCTTCTCCCAAGTTCCTGCTCGATCAGCACGCATACACCTGTGTTCTTTCCCGTGTTTGAAACCGTAGTGTCGAACGAGAGGGCACCAACTTTGTCATCCAATCCCCAGTCTCGCAGAGCTTCCACCACAGCTTTGGCACAGTTTGCACCAGTACCGGAACCGAGCTTGGCGACCTGGAGGAGCTGCACCTCGCCGCCACAAGAGACCAGGATCGGGAGTCGATCAACCTGTTCCTTGGACGTCAGATCCGCCATCAGCTTCCCATCCCAGTGAACAACGAGCGCAGCTTCTCGATGGAAGGGCTCCTTGAGCTGAGCGGCAACTTGTTGGCGTTGCGCCATCCTCTGGCGCCGTATGGACGACCGGTTGATGTTCAACTCATCAATGTTGTGGCCAAAGGACCGAGCCGTCTCACCGAGCACGTAAACGGCGTCGCGGTCGGTCAGCTTCGTGCGGTCCAAGCTAGCCGCCAGTGCCGGTGAAATGATATTCGCCGGCCGACTGCGCTTGGGTGGGCTGCAACCTCCGACAGCGCCACGGGTGGGAGAGTCGCTGGGGGTGAAGAGCTCGAGCTGGAAGAGGCCAATTCTGCTGTTTGAGAAGTAGTGGCCATTTCTTCAGTCGCACGGCGCCGACGGCGTTGTTCAGCCTCCCTCCGCTGCGCAACATTGCGCTCTGTGCGAGCCAGGACCACATCAGCTCCTCCCATGGTCCCCCTGCGGCCGGGTTCTCGTTGGGCGATCAGGAAGGCCTTGTCCTCCTCGATGTTCATCATGTTCAGTGCGTCAGCGTGGGCGACATCGAAGAGGTTGCAGAACATCTGCTGGAAGGAGGCTTCCCGTGCAATCTGGGCATCTGAGCGTCAATTCTTGTTCTTGAGAAGCTTGTATTCGCCATACAACTTCTCTAGCTTCTCAGTGATGTGGTCTCGTCTCGTCGTTGGAATCCGCGCTTTCGTCCACAAGATAAGCACTTCATCAGCAACGGCCATGACAGCCTCCCTCGTCGTCGTTGCCGCCTTCGTGCTCAGCTTGTGCAGAGTCAGGCCGAGGACGTCGCCGATGGACGGCAGCTTGCTCCCCGTGATCGCAGAGACTGGCGTCACAAGGAAGTCTTTTGAACGTGTACTGGCCATTTCACCAAAATAACACCTGGGGAAGATACATTGGAAACGTTTAATACCAATTCTAAAGGCAAGCCAAAAAAAAACACTAATCTGTCAACGGTGAGAGCAACACCACACACAATCCGACCCTCTCAGCAAGGCGTGTCAACGGCCCACATATAGTGATGTGAGTCGTTTTTTATTGTGTCGTTTTTTTTGTTTTTTTTTGTCGTTTTTTTTTGTTTAAAACGAAGATAGTCTGTTTTTTTTTGTTTTTTTTGTTTTTTGTTGTTTTAAACTTATTCCATATTTTTCTTCCTTTAATCTAATAAGTATATTAGTATTACCTATAATTTACTATACTACCATGCTTATACGGTTATACCTAGTATATGTATATAGTCATCTTTTAGAAAAACTGAATCACACAAAAAGTATATAATAGAAAGGAAAAACCAAACCCTCATTTTTTATATGTATATACCTATATTTTTTAACTAGAACATAAAACATTCTTCCTCATTTCAAACAATATACATAATTGTGATTGGCAAGAGTACCAGTATATATATTCCAGATCGAAAAAAAAAATATTCACCTTTTTTTCAACCTTTTTGTTAACCTAATGTTGGTTAACCTTCATTTCCATGGAAGAATCATCACTAGATTGGGTAGAGCATATATGCTAGTTTCAATATCACAGGTACTGGTATAATATCCATAATACTGGTATAAAACAATAGATATAATTGTGATTGGCAAGAATACCAGTGTATATATATATATATATATATATATATATATATATATATATTCCAAATAGAAAAATAAAAAAAATAAAAATATTCATCTCTTTCTTTAACCTTTGTGTTAACCTAATGCTGTTTAACTTTCATTATCTGATTCTATTTCCATTGAAGAATCATTATCACTAGATTGATTAGAGCATATAGTTTCAATATCACAGGTACTGGTACTTATTGCAGATTTGGATGTTGACGAAGCCAATGTAGCACCATGTTTTACTTCACTTTCTTGGAATTTTGCATTTTGGGATATAAATACTAGCTTTGCTGCTCTGTCTGTGCTTAATCGGTTTCTTTTGGCTGTATGGATATTACTGTATGTGCTAAATGATTTCGGAGGTAATGAAAGGGCGAAATAGAGGTGTATGAGTTTGTGTAGGTATATATGTGAGTATGCGTGCGTATGTATCTGGAATTCTGGATGTGTGTGTGTGTATGGGGTATATAATAGATATAAATGTGTATATAAGTATTTATGTATATATTGGTATATATGTATATGGGTGTATGTGTATGTATATATATGGATGGTCTCGGGGGGGGGGGGGGGGGGAATATGTCATCACGGGTCTAAAGGATAGTTAAGTGGGAGATTCAAAATCCGAGGCATGGATGGGAGAGTCCTGGAAAGGTTGGACAATGGGCAGTCAGCTCCCAGCCAGTGTTCTCGCAAGTTTAACAGATCTAAGATACAAGACTTTCAGTGCAAGAAAGAGGCCAGTTTTTTTCTGTAAATAGGCTGAAAAGGACATTCTATACTGGTACCATATGGCCTATTTTATTATTTATTTATTTATTTTTATAATATATATCATTGCAAAAGTATACCTTATAATTAAATTGGCAATATCTATATTAATTATTTAAAAAAAAAAAAAAGAAAAAAGAAAACAAAAAAAACGGTTTTTTTTACATCACTACCCACATAGGGGCATAACTTCAACCTTCTTGAGCACAGGGTAAATATTATTATTTCTCAATGACATTTTAACCACAGTGTTTTTATGCATAACCTCACAGATTGAGACCCCTGGGAGCAGAGAAATATACGTTTGAAAATCCCCCCTATGCTTGAGGACCACCCTATATATTTATATATATAATATATATATATATATATATATATATATATATATATATATATATATATATAGTTTGCTTCTACAAAGCTTCAATTTAATATTTAGGAGAAATCCAATGACAAGGAGGAATGTAAATGCCATGAAAAGTCTTCTTAATGCGCACTTGAGAAGCTTTCGTGAAGTCTTCCAAACATGGCGATAAGCCCTAAGGCCATCTTGTCCATACCTTGAGTATATATAGTCATGCGGTTTGCTTCTACAAAGCTTCAATTTAATATTTAGGAGAAATCCAATGACAAGGAGGAATGTAAATGCCATGAAAAGTCTTCTTTAATGCGCACTTGAGAAGCTTTCGTGCGCATTAAAGAAGACTTTTCATGGCATTTACATTCCTCCTTGTCATTGGATTTCTCCTAAATATTAAATTGAAGCTTTGTAGAAGCAAACCGCATGACTATATATACTCAAGGTATGGACAAGATGGCCTTAGGGCTTATCGCCATGTTTGGAAGACTTCACGAAAGCTTCTCAAGTGCGCATTAAAGAAGACTTTTCATGGCATTTACATTCCTCCTTGTCATTGGATTTCTCCTAAATATTAAATTGAAGCTTTGTAGAAGCAAACCGCATGACTATATATACTCAATGTATGGACAAGATGGCCTTAGGGCTTATCGCCATGTTTGGAAGACTTCACGAAAGCTTCTCAAGTGCGCATTAAAGAAGACTTTTCATGGCATTTACATTCCTCCTTGTCATTGGATTTCTCCTAAATATTATATATATATATATATATATATATATATATATATTATATTATATATATACAGGGTGGCGCAAAAGTCGCGCATCATAGGAATTTTCAGTGTTGACTATATTTTTTTTTTCTTTTAGGTAGGGGATGGCTGCGAAATTAACAATAGACGAGATGATGAGCTTGGTTTTAAAGTATGGAATACCAATACAACAAAACGATGAATCGATACAGAATTTAAATTCTGTAGCGATTGATCGGTTTGTAGTACCTGATATTCCATGCATTAAAACCAAGCTCACCCTCTCGTCTATTTTTAATTTCCCAGCCATCCCCTACCTAAAAGGAAAAAAAAAAGTCAACACTGAAAATTCCTATGATGCGCGACTTTTGCACCACCCTCGTATATATACACCGAGTAGGCCAAAAAAGCTATTTCCCTGATTTTGAACAATATAACTTTACCTTTATCAAATGTTATTTGTAGAATCAATATGGCTTGTACACTGTACAGGGTGTCCCAGAATTAACTATCTATTTCAATGAAATCGGACAAATTTTTTAAAAACACACTTTTATTAATGTTTATCATGTTTAATATGTGTTAAAAATGTATAAATTTCTAAATTTTTTTCATAATTTTATTTTCATAATTTTTTCATAGTTTTTCATAGTTTTATTTTCATTCTCTTTCAGAACCCTATTAATAATGAATACACAAGAACGCATCTTTGTTGTAACATCCCGTATCAAAGGAATGCAATGTAATGAAATCAGAGAAAAATTTACAAGAAGATTCCACAGAACCGGTCCTACAGACAAAGCGATTCGTGAACTTGTGAACAAATTTAAAAGAACTGGATCCGTACACGACGAGGTGGGAAGAGGACGCCCAAGGACAGCACGTAACAGTACCGAACAGGTACGACAATTGTTTGAGGATGAACCAACAACTTCGGTTAGGGAGGCCGGTCGAAGACTCAACATATCCAAGACAACAGTTCATAGAATCTTGCGTTCGACACTGATGAAAAAGGCTTATCACATTCAAGTACTGCATGCCCTAAATGAAGAGGATTATCCAAATCGGGCAGCAAGATGTGCAGAAATTGTGGATCAAATCGAAAATGAAAGTTTATTGGATAACATCTTATTCAGTGATGAGGCGACTTTCCACACGTGTGGTAAAGTCAATCGACACAACTGTCGTATCTGGTCCAATGAAAGACCGTCTGAAGTCATAGAATGGCAAAGAGACTCTCCAAAAGTTAACGTGTGGCTTGGAATGACCAAATCCAAAATTTATGGCCCATTCTTCTTTGCGGAATCAACTGTAACAGGTACCGTCTACCTTGATATGCTTCAGCAGTTTCTCGAACCACAGCTTCTTGATGATGGCATTCTTGATAATGTTGTGTTTCAACAAGATGGAGCACCATGTCATTATGCTCTAATTGTTCGAGAATACCTCAACAGACGCCTTCCGAATCGGTGGATTGGACGTGGAGGACCTCGACCTTGGCCTCCGCGTTCTCCGGATTTGACACCCCTGGATTTCTTTGCATGGGGTTTCATAAAAACAAAGGTTTATCGCCAAAAGATCAATAGTTTAGCTGAACTTAAAGAACGCATCCAGTTGGCAGTGCGGGAGATAACACCTGAAATGCTTCAAAATGTGTTTCGCAGCGCTGAGGATAGATTTGAAATTTGCAGAGATACAGACGGTGCACATGTTGAAACTTCTCAATAAAGTTTTGACTTATGATTTATAAATCTATTTGTTTTTGTATCATAATTTAGTAATAAACAAAATTATGTCAGTTTTTATTAAATTTGTCCGATTTCATTGAAATAGATAGTTAATTCTGGGACACCCTGTATATAATTTCATGGTCTATCTCGTGGTGAAGTTGGATTTTTGTTAACTGTAACCATTATTTTGTAATTCACTGTTATACAGACACGGGTAAAAAAAACTGTTTCGGTACTTTTGCATTATCCTCCCAGCACTAATTTTTTTTTATAATGGAAGGAAAATAAAGTACGTTAGCAAAACACACTTAATTTTTAATCGTGAAAAGGCATGAAAGCAGTAATATCTCGCAACATCGCAAGAAAGTATTTTCATGCTCAACACTGCGACGCCATATAAATTCAGCCAAATAAGAAGAAAGCATGTGTCGCGCGGTTCCGCATTGAACTTTATTGCGTTCCTTCATTGACTTCCACGTTTATAAGTGTTGGGAGCAAAATATTCTGAAATTACATCATTAGTTATATGAATAAATATTCTTAACCTAACCTAACTTGAAGCCGGCTAACGCCTGCGGCGGGCTGTTTTTAACCTAACCTAACCCCAACACTAATTTTTTTATAATGAAAATAAAGTACCAAAACCAAACCAACATTATATAAAAAAATTAGTGTTGGGAGGATAATGCAAAAGAACCACTGTTTCTATACAGTTGCCTAATTGAGTCCAAGATTATGCGGAATGTGCCCTCCTCCATTATCAATGCGCGCTTGCAACCTTGACTTCTCCCTTATCGACGGCAGTACCGCATCAAGAATTTTTTCCTGGTAATAAGCAGCAATGATTTTGGCATTTTGATCAACAAAAACACACTGACTTCCCTAACTTTGAAATAAAGCTGGAAACCATGACTTTTTGAAAAAAAAATGCGGATGTTCCCTGCAAAGTTGATCTACGTAGACTGATAGAGTTTTGTCCTGTCTTCCATAAACTCTGTCATTTTGTGTGTTTATTGTTGAAGCAACCGTAAAGGTCTCGTCGCTGAACCATTTTTTCGACACTTCTCTGTCCGGGAATCGATTTAACAGAGCACGACATTTTTCAACTCTTGCTTGCTTATTTGATGCAGAGAGCTTCTGAACTTCGACTCTTTTAAAACTCTCATATAATGTAAGGTCAGTGAGGAATTCAACTGTAAATGTTTATAAAATCTGCGACAGTGCAGATTTGATAGGTACTCCTGCAGGAGCACTGGCTACCAAAGCAAGAGTTAAAATTCCTCTTACCATCCATGATGACTTTATGTACCATGCGTCATCAGCAGTAGACTTGTCAGATGAATTAATGTACGGTAGGCCTTTTGGTGGTGTTGCTTTCTTAATAAGGAAAAATTTGTCAAAACATATAAAATTTTTAACAAGCGATAATGTAAGGTTGTTAGGCATTGAATTACAAGTGAACAATGATTGCATATTAATTGTAAACTGCTATTTACCATATAACAACGGCAGTAATCTAGATGAATACATTGATTTGATGTACAAAATTAAGTCATTATCAGATAACCCCAAATATTCTCACTGTATAATAATGGGGGACTTTAACGCACATGTGAACTCGGAATTCTTTGTAGAATTGGGTAACATGTGCGAGTCGGCCAATTTAAGTATAAGTGATGTAGATGTATTAGGGGTAGCCAGTGGTAATTTTACATACGTTAGTGATATGAGTGGTACCACCAGGTGGATTGATCATTGTCTCACTAGTAATAATCTAAAGGATCGAATTGTTAGAGTTCATATTCTGCATGATTTCCTTCTTTCTGATCATAGACCATTAGAAATAATTAACGTTACCAATTTATGCGCAACACGACTTAACAAGAACTCAATAGGTAAGAATAATCGCGTCCATTGGTCCAGTGTTACGATGCAGCAGAGAATAGAATACAAAGACAGAACAAGTCACCTCTAATAATTTAGAAATTTTGCACTTTGCCTGTAATAATCCTTGCTCAAATGATTCTCACTGTAAACTCATAGATAGGTATTATAGTAAGATAATATCTCTGTTAAGAGAAGCAGGAAGCCCCCCTGTTTAAATCTTACAACTATCATACTAAGATTATTCCTGGATGGAATGATTTTATTGCCCCCCTGAAGAGGGAATCGAAAGACGCCTATGATTTGTGGTGCTTTCATGGTAGACCCAGATTAGGACCAGTATACTTGAATATGTGTGGAAGTCGGGGTCAGTATAAGGTGGCCATAAGGCGATGTAAACAGGAAGAAGAGTCTATTCGAGCATCAAAAGCCTGTGAAGCTCGCATAAATAACGATAATAACAAATTTTGGAAATTTGTTAAGAATCAAACGGGTGTCAAAAATGTCCTCCCCTCCGACCAATCGATGGGGTGTCGGGGGAGGATGAAATTGCAAAGCTGTGGAAAAACCATTATTCTAACATTCTTAACAGTGTGAGTAGGGATAATCTTAAGATAGATTGCAGCGAAACGATTGTGGGAGGGACAAGGGAAAATACTTTATCATTTTCTGAAGTAAAGAGGTTAATTAAACAGTTAAAGACTGGTTCTGCGTCAGGGGTAGATGACCTATCGAATGAGCACTTAAAATATGCAAATGATGTATGTCTGCATATATCATTGCTTCTATCAGCCATGCTGGCTCATAGCTATCCCTGCAGAGTTCATGAGGGTATATATCTTGCCCCTGGTCAAAAATAAGTACGGAGACATTCTGTCCAGCAATGATTACAGGCCTATTGCTGTCGCTTCCTGCTTCTCGAAACTACTAGAAAAACTCTTGTTACGCCGATTAAATGATTTCCTTGGACAACATCTAATCAGTTTGGCTTTAAAAGGTCCCACTCAACTGACCTGTGTATCTATGTACTTAAAGAAACAATATCTAAATACATTGACAGTAATTCAACTATTTATAGCTGTTTCTTAGATATAAGTAAGCATATGATAGGGTGAACCACAATATTTTATTTGCAAAACTAGAAGACAGGAAGGTTCCCATGTACATATTAAATTTACTGAAATTTTGGTATTCCCACCAATCTTTCGCTGTTAGGTGGGGCAATGTACTATCCGAGTATTTTGGCTCCTTTTGCGGGGTGAGACAAGGCCCCTTGCTCTCCCCTATGCTGTTTAATGTGTATATCGACGGATTAATTGCTTCACTTAATGAGGCAACAGTGGGATGTTGTATAGATAACACAAGGATAAATAACTTAGTTTATGCCGATGATATGGTGTCAATAAGTTCCTCTGTTAAAGGTCTGGATCGGCAACTAAAAGTCTGCGAAGTGTATTCACAGAAACATATTCTTTTTAATGTTACAAAAATTAAGGTTATGCAATTTCATCCTAAAAGCTGTAATCAGCCAGCTGATATAAGGTTTAAAATGAATGGTGAAGTAATTGAGGAAGTACAAGAGTTTAAGTATTTGGGTCAAACTATTACCAGCTCCTTGAGTGATGACTCGGATATAAGAAAACAATCTCGAAGCCTGTGTGCTAAAGCGAATATGACCAAAAGGAAATTTCGATTCTGAACAAGTGAAGCTAAAGAAAGACACTTTCGTACTTTCTGCAGTAATATATACAGACAGCAACTGTGGGTGAATTATAAAAAAGGTTCTGGCAGAACTCTAAATTTGATGTACAACAGGTCTTTTAGACTCTTACATAAATTACACCCGAGATGCTTAGCTTTGCAAATGTTTGCTACCCGCAATGTCCCGAGCTTCCCGGAGGTAACAAGACGTGCTCAACACAGTCTAATGCAAAGAATTAAAAAATCAACCAACCCAATCATCGAAGCTATCCATGAGTCCTGCCATTTATCCTCTAAACTATGGACTTCTTGGTATGAAAACGTCTGTCTGTAGCTCCACTTAACTTCGACATTACAGTATTATTTCTAATCAATTGTATATATTTATATCCTTAGTATATGAACTGTCATTGTATTAACAATAGTTGCCATATGGACTATAGTCTGCCAATAAACCTTTTCATTTTCAAAACATTTAAGACCCAGATCGTCTTTTACTATACGACGAACACTAGAGCGAGAAAAATACCAATAGTTTTTGAAATTTCTCTAACGGACTTGTGGGTGTTGGGCCGTTTTTCTTGGCTGCATATCATGGATGAAACCGCGTCAATATTTTCCTTAGTACGTGATGTATTTGGCCTTCCACTGCCTTCTTTTCGTTTGGTCGATCCTGTGATATCAATTTTCTTTACGAGATATTGAAGTCCAGGTATCGTCCATCGCTTATTTGGAAACTTTCTTCATTCGTTTTGCACCCCAGTGTTTCTCCTTACACAGGTTCAATATCAATGCTTCATCTTCCAAAGAGTATTTCATTGTTAGAACTTGTTCACCAATTATATCAGAATGATGGTCTGAAATGAAAAAGGAAATAAATTAATTATTTTGTGTAAAAATTAGGAAAATTAATTATTTATGGAGAAACTGACTCATCTGAAAGTATCAGCTGGTGACTTTAACCGCCTTTCAATTGAGCACCATATTCCGATGCCTCCCAGTTGTGAGCCTGTACCTCTACTCCTGGGGCGTTGAATCTAGATTCAAAGCCAGCGTTTGAAAGAGTAAAAGTATGGGTACAACATACGGCCTCAGCAGGGTGAGCCACAATTTTTTCAAAAGTTGGGTAATAGTTTTTTGGTCCACTATATATATATATATATATATATATATATATATATGGGAATGAACTCAGAATGGTCCCCTGAGTTTTTTATGATACACACAGACAGTGCATGGAACAAGGAACTCTTCTGGGATAATTAAATCTACTATAGTCCGAATAAGTAATGGTAAATGACAAATACCATAGTTTTTCTTTTTCATGATGCTAGCCCGACGTGGGCAACGGGTCACTCGCAAAGAGGTCCCATAAATATAGCTTATGGGACCTCTTTGCGAGTGACCCGTTGCCCACGTCGGGCTAGCATCATGAAAAAGAAAAACTATGGTATTTGTCATTTACCATTACTTATTCGGACTATAGTAGATTTAATTATCCCAGAAGAGTTCCTTGTTCCATGCACTGTCTGTGTGTATTATATATATATATATATATGTATATATTATATATATGTATATATATATATATATATATATATATATATATATATATATATATATATATATATATATATATATATATATATATATATATATATATATATATAGTTTATAATGGCCTGTGGCGAAAGCCTTATAATAATGTAACCAGATTAATTAAAGTAATTGAGGTTACTATCTGATGATCTTTCGATCAAAATAATAAATGTCGTTGATAAAGGAAGGTGATTGACAAGCCTTGTTGAATTTCCTTTAATTAAACAAACAAATGCTAAAAGTCACAAATAACCGTGTGATTAAGTGATTATTTGATTATATCGTGCGCCAGCTTCTTATCAGTTGATTTACGTAGTCATTATTAATTTAAATGATTAACGAAAGTGTCGTAGATCGAGCGATTGAATAAGTTAATGAATGACACCAAGCCAAATAACGGTCGTTACGTGATGGAAGCTATCGTGTCACTGAAGGGGCAAGTTGAGCTGCGATGACTCGAGGGTGTGCTGTAACGTCATCTTCCAAGGGCGAAGTATCCCCATATAAGGAAATTTTACGAAGATAAAATGTGCGAATGAAATACTTGTCTGTAGATGTCGCTGAAGTTGTCACTAAATTTATACAAGACTTGATGCGATACAGAAAAATATATTAAAATTGGTCAAGAAAATTCACTATTTGTTTAATAGGTTCTTATCTCTCCACACACACACACATACATACACACACACACACACCCTGAACAGGGAAGGTGGGATGAAAATACGAGAATTAATTTCTGTACTGCATCAGGAGTATACAGTAGATCTGAGGAGGGAAAAGTATATAAATAAATAAATTTCGATCTTTATGGATTTCGGTTTTATCTTTTTAATTCCGATAACTCGATCTTTATGGATTTTGGTCTTATCTACTTTTTAATTCCGATAACGTTTGTTATTAATTGATCGTAAGCCAAACGTAAGTCAAGGTGAACTATTTATTAGGTTTAAATTCGTCGTTATAAACCTTTATGATAAGTAGAGTGTGTTAAATATTTCCTCCTGCCATTTTTCTTTCTTGAAATATGCAGCGTATAGCTAATGTGCGAATTATCATAAGAATTGGAAGGTGACGCGTCTTATGCAAATCAAGCTTTTTATTTTAATCGTATTTTGAAATTTTTTATTTTTTCAGCATCGGTGATCAAGAGTAAAGTATATGAATTCTGATTTTGTACATTAAAGGAAAGTATTTTGGATGTAGAACTTTTATATACCAATTTCTTTTTTTAATAAAAGTTTATCTTGGTGAAAGGAGCAAGGATTTTCGTTTTCTTGTCTGGGGGATTCTGCTAGCTCATCTTTTCGCTAAGAATTTTCATTTGGAACTGTTTGTATTTCAGATTTTGGCTTTTATTGGTGTGGTTTAAATCTCGCTTTCGACTTATTTTGATTCTGAGTTTCTGTTTGAATAAATTTAAATTCAGAATTAAAAAATTAAAAATTAAAATGGAGTTAAAAATTCAGAGTTAGTCATACTGAAAATTCAGAGTTGAAAATAAAGCCACAATTCTGAGTTAAGCGCCAAAGTCTGAATAAATAAAAGTGAAGATCAAACTTACACTTCAAATTAAAGTTCAAAGTTAAAGTTTAACGTGGCGATAATAATACAGAAAATATAAAGTCAGTTAAAATTAAAAGTTCAGCTCCAAATTCTGTCTGTTCACTCGCTTATAAACGAATTTTGGGTTTCTATTAGGCTTAATCGGTAAGCTTAATTGGTTTATAAAAATGGTCCAAGAATTAATTACTTAAAGCGGGCCTGTACTACGCTTTTCATTGACGGGCCAACATTAAAATAAGCAATACACAGGGTGTTCACAATATTTTTCACCCCAGTAAAATACTAACATTTTCGTTTTTCTTTCAGAACCATTTTAAATGGGTGATAGCAGCAACTAAACGATTGAACAACGCATATTGGCTAGTACTGGGTGTATGAGCGACCACGTAATGGCAAAATCATTGAAAATATTCTTGCAGACTTCCAGGACCGATTGCATCGTGCAGCTGCTTTTTGGAGCGTTGTTCAATCGTATAGTTGCTGCTATCACACATTTCAAATGTGTCTGAAAGAAAAACGAAAATCAGTTAGTATTTTACTGGGGTGACAAGACATTGTGGGCACCCGGCCACGAGAGCTCGGAAGAAGGAAAAAGTTGATAATGTGAACGTATATTGATTATTTTGCCAAAAATTTAGCTCTACGTAAAGATTCACGACAATTAATTTTGCTTAGAGTTTAAAATAATGACAAACTTAATCTAATTTAATATTGAGTAACTTACCTGTGATGTAAATTACCTACGGCGTAAAATTCATTGTCGTGAATCTGATATTTAGCCAATTCTCATCTCTCAAGTATACAATTACTTTGAGGCACGATTTACTAAAGAATTGCTGGTTTAAGAGGCAAAGTATATCCATTTGATTGTAAATGCGGATATATTAATTTTAACATTGATAAGAAAAAGTAACTAACCATGTAGAAAATATACGTCTTTGAAGGATTGTAATTTTTAGAACTTCGTCGAATATTCATATATGACTAGAGTCTAATTGTATACGTTATATACACTAACGTCGTATTATTGTCGCGGAACTCTTAAAAGATTCTTCTGCATTGCAGTTTCCGCGGGTCTGATAAAATATTTCCGCGGGGTTGCACAGGTGTGATTTTAGGTCTTAATCTATTCATTTATTTTGCCCTTTGTTGTTCTTATGACATGGTGTGTGCTATGCAATTTATTATAAATTCCTATGAGAAATTGTAAAGCCTCGATAAAAAAATCCTGAATTGTGGGTATATTAAAATATTTGAAAATAAAATAAATGTTGGTCCTTAAAAATTGTTGGTAATAAAATATTTGAAAATAAAGATAAATATTAGTCCTTTAAAAATTGTTGGTAATATTAAAATATTTGAAAATAAAAATTAATATTGGTCCTTTAAAAATTATTAGATATTATTCGCTTTGCAAAAGCGGCCCAGATTTAAGTCTAGAATTGCAGTGCTCAACCCCTATAAAGTTTATATTTAACGTGGTTTTTATCTTTTTCAGGTATGCAATGCGTTTCTTTTGCTGCGGCCATTTAAGGTGTAGGCTGATGTAAGTATTGCCTGGATAATCTTAAAAATTTTACAGTAAGCATTATATTAAGCTACAATAAGGCTACGATATACGCCCTCCGTATCTTGATGAAATAGGACCGTAGGTTACAAATGGCTCTAAACGATATTTAAGCATTTTTTTATATGCAATAATATAATATTTAGATTAAATATACTCGTATCGATATGTTGAATTTGATGCATGACGTGTTTGTTTGTTTTAAGGGTTTTCTCTGTCGTTATTGCTTTTGAAAGAATTGTAGCGACAAGCAATTGTTAATCGTTATTGGAACTGAAATCGAAATGGGGCGGGAAAACAGAACGATTTCTTTTCCAAATTTCACGGTTTAAAGCCATTCTTTGGAATGGATTGTGCATTATCGATTGAATTGGTGTTGTGAGCGTTTGACAAGAGGATTTTGAAGTGTTTTAGCTCGTTATTATAAGAAATCTATTAAATATGCTTTATGTTCATTCGTGCTTCCACTTACTCCCTATTTCCGAAAACAGATATGTCAAAATTATGGGAGTTTATTGTACACACGCTACCGTATTTTAGTTACACTTTTATTTTTTCAATATCGAAAAGACATATACACAAACACACGCATATATATATATATATATATATATGTGTGTGTATGCATATGTATGTATGTATATGTATGTATGCATATGTATGTATATATGTATGCATATGTATGTATTTATGTATGTATGTATGTTGTATATATGTATGTATATATGTATGTATATATATATATATATATATATATATATATATTATATATAATATATATATATATATATATATATATATATATATATATAAAAAATATGAGGTGAATTTCAGTTACACATGAAAATAATAAATGATGCAAACCCCGGAAAAATAAAAAGCTATAAGCTATTCCAAGGCCATTCGTGTATTTTGGAATAGTTTTTAATTTTCCCTGTGGGTTATATATATATATATAATTTACAGGTACTACCGTACAGTAACTTGATAGTGCATGTAACAGTATACTAAATTTGAAAATTTTCGAGGGTCTTCCAATTTCGACAAAAATCACGAGGTTTCGCTTATTGAAAATTTCCGTCGTACCTCGACGGAAACTTTTTAGTGTGTGCAATTTGACACCCTCCTCCTCCCTGTCCCCTCCCTTCACCGCCTCCTCCCCCACTTCACATACCCCGGCCCATCTTCCTAAAGTTGTAGTAACCCAAAAAGTAACCACGCGCGCACGTTTTTCTGCGCATATTGCGGCAAGGCGGCGTTGCACCGCGCGGCCTTTCGTTTGTTGGGTGCGCAAGATGCATTTGGACTTTGCGGGTGGAAGGCTTAACGCGAGAGGTTCCATTTGTCTCGTCAACTGCAGATGAGGATGATAGATAGCGTGTCACTTCCAATCAATACGGCGATCATTGCCTTGAAAGAGGTCCAGCATCACTGTCACCTTTCTCGCAAGGCGCGTCTGAAACACACTAATCCACTTAAAGGACGTTTCATTCCTTTTATTAAATTAAGCTTACATTTTCGGGATAACTCGTTTCCAAATGTTCTGCTTTGCTTCGTATATATATATATATATATATATATTATATATATGAGCATACGCGGTTTTCGTATGAAAGAAATATGTCCACACCAGGATTCGAACCTGGGACATCTTGTAAGAGTAAGAGCGTGTTGTTCTTACTGAAGATGTTGCCCGGGTTCGAATCCCGGTGTGGGCATTTTTGTTTATATATATATACATACCTATTTCTCAAATAAAAACAGTCTTTAAAGACACACATCCCCCCCCCCCCCCCCCCCAAAAAAAAAAAATTACTCGTAAAACGTCTTTGGTTTCAAAGAAGATTTGGGATGATAGTTTTGTGTATGCAAAATTGCGATCTCGAGACGAATGTATACGAGCGCTTTGTTGAGTCTTTATTGATGTGGCATTTATCGTACGGGTTTGGAGCGTTTAGATGGGACTCTATTCCTACCTTGCTTCAGCGTTTACGAGGATGAGTAGACTTAATCCTGCGGCAGGAAGTATAGGAGGGGAAGGTATAATCTGTCTCTGACACTAATGGCCTTGCCTCTTATATACATTCTAAACGTTTTCAAATATACACGAATAAGTAAGAACCTATTCGATTCAGACGTACTTAAAGGGGTTAACCTACTTCGTAACAATAAAGGTCACGTGACGAATCGGAACCGCGGGTCCCTACATCATCTGAACGCTGAGGACGGTCATCCATCCAATTGCTGATCAGACCCAGTGTCTCTTAACCTAATCTAACATTAAGCGGTACATTCAGTGGAAATCCATTTATTATTATTATTATTATTATTGTTATTATTAGTATTATTATTATTATTATACGCTGCTTCATATTCATCCTGATAATATTATAATGAAATTAGAGGATATACGAAGTCCAGTTTGGCTTTTGGCTAGATATAATACGATGATTAAAATAAATATATGGAAATTGAAGTGGGGAAATTTCCATTTTAAAGATTATTCGGTCATTCACTTTTATTAAAGGATGAGTATCCTTTGAAGGCGATAATATGATCCCTCCATGTTCAGCTAAGGGAAAACCCGTTTATTGTTATGGGAATTCTCTACTTCTCGCTATGTGATACCGAGATAAAATTCACTCTCGCGGAATTTGTCAGTTCTTCACGTGGATATTAGGTGTGTTCGGTATTTCTAATAAGTTTGGATCAAAAACTGGATATAAATTGCCTTTTCTCAACTCGCTTAATTATAAAACGAAAGTTGAGTCATTAACGGCTTTAAATCATGAGAGGATATTAAAAGTTTTACTTAAGACGTAGAGAGAGGCAAAAGTTTGAATTTTAGGTCCATTTCGCAGTATTTAAGTTTTCCCTTTTCCGCAAATTAAAAAGAAAGAAAATAGATTGTGAAGTTCTAGTTTCATATAACGTAGAAACTCTTTTTTTAAACTTTCAAATCTCCTATTTACGGAAACTGAATATATATATACATACTGTACTGTATATTGATTTTTTTTAATGATGCAATTGGACCGGTCTGGACATAGGCTTCAAAAAAGATGGTCCAGACTACTATTTTACGAGTCTTGCAAGTATAAAGTGCGAGTTTTAGCCAGATCGCTTGCTTGCTTGCTTTAATATGTAATCTGAATAGTGCTTGAATAACACGTTTTTGATTCAGTTTGTGGCTTAATTCTGTAAAATAAGCATATTTGGATTCTGGACGGCTCCGGACCACTCCAAAGACCTCACATTCCACATTATATATAATTGAGGGGTCCCGCGTCTTAAGGTACCTAAACGCCAAAATTAAAATTCGCCAGAAATCGCTTCCAAAGTTCAGCAATATTCTGGCAATAGTATCTCTGTTATTAATTGAGCTAGAACGTTCATTTTTGGCTAAATTAGAGTTCTAAGTATGCTAATGAAGATGTTGATGAGTTTTTGGAATAGGTTTTCATATTTTATATATATTTTTTTTAATTTTTTTATTTTCTTATTATGTCGAACTTTGGGTGCGATTTCTGGCACAGAATGATTCCATTGATTTTTCATCACTATCACTAGCACGGTGAGACATTGCTGCACACATTGATAATAGTTAGAAGCCGGGTGAATAGAATAATCCACGCAATATGAGCACGAACACAGGACGCCTGCTAACAGCAACGCGAGTCTTAAGGTACTGGCGGGATGTTTGTGTCGTGTCTCTCTCGGCGCGTGGAGCGGGTGGCCAATCAGAAAGCAGAGCGGCGTGGCTGCCATGTTTTCATTGGCTCGCGCTCCTCCTGTCACCCAGAGACCGAGTGTCCCACCCCCACCCCCATCACTTCCCACCAGTTGAACGAGATACTGGGGCCTTAAGGCGCGCATCACATCTGGGCGGCAGAACCCAGCTGGCGATAGAGGTGAAAAAAGTAGTTCGCTTCATAAGGTTTTCAACCATACTTCTAGTGTCGTAAGGTCATTATAACCCAAACCACGCGATAGAGGAAGGGTGAAAATAGTGATATCCATCAGAAACACGTTTTCGCCTGTGGTGGCGCTTAGGTACCTTAAGACGCGCGACCCCTCATATACAGTAAACTTCCCAAATAACGGCACCCTCGGGGATTTGAGGGTGCCGTTATTGCGAATTTTCCGTTGTCTCGGAAGTTTTTTTTAAATGTATTTAATGCGTAAATAAAGGGGGATAAATAAGAAATAGAGAGATAATGAATACTACTTTATTAACTGGTAAATGCACAGTACATAAATAAGGCAAAAAGAACATTTTAAAATTGAAAAAAAACTATTCTAAATTCTCCACCACGAGTGCTTCATCTGTAGAGGGTGCATTTTCTTCAATTGATTTCTTCAAGAATTTTCTTATGTCACCTTGTTGCGCGGATGCTTGTTTTTTTGTTAACATCGTGTTTTTAAGCATATGTGCTTGCATTACTACTTGCATATTGAAGCTTGGATTTTGTTAAAAAAAACTGAGAACCGTGTCCATGCACGATTGTGCGGCGGCCCAAGTTGTTCTTTTTTTTGTTTTCTTCTCAGTAACTTTCGGAGACATTGCGAGAGGGTGTGTATTCACTTATAATTTAACGTTATAAATGTAGCACTGAGCGTTCCACGTGCTGTCCGTACAGAGTTCACTTTCAAAATGGCGCCGGATGTAAACAAAGTCATGCGCGCTGCCGTTTTCTTTACTGTACGACAATTTTTAAAAGTGCCGTTATCTCGAGTATTCCGTTATTTTGAGTGCCGTTATTTCGGGAGTTTACGTATATATATATATATATAATATATATATATATATATAAATATAAATATAAATATAAATATATATAAATAAAGGGCGTCAAGTTCCTCCTTTTTTTCCCTATTTTTCAAAAAATTCCTATTTACTACTATCCTTTCCAAAATTTCCCTACTTTTATCTTTTTATCAGCTACAGAACCTGGAAAAGATGACAAAAGTGCAGTTTGAGTTCTTAAAGGGATGTGCCCCTTTTTTTGAAGAGCTGCTTACTAATTTCCAAAAGAGCAGCCCAGCTATCCACTTACTCTGTGGCAGTGTGTGTGAAATTCTCCTGAAGCTCCTACGCAGGTTCATGAAGCCAGAAACAGTGAAAGGAATATATGGTGTTAACCTGTCATAGGTTACTGTTCAACATCGAAATCTTCAGCTTGCTGATAAGGACCTGGTCATCGGTGATGCCAGAAGAAAAGCTCTATCTACATTGAAGCCTGAGCAACAGAGGGTGCCTATTCTGGGAATGAGGTAATTCTTTAAAAAATATTCCTAGTTTGGTCCTATTTTTTCAAATGCAAATTTCCTATTTTCCTACTTTTTGAAAGGAACCGGGTGCTAGGCACCCTGATATATATATATAGATATATATATACAGGGTGTCTCAAAAGTCACTATCTATTTTGAAAAATAATGGGAATTACGAGAAACTGGTTTAAGACATGAAAAATATATTTATTTCAAAGTAAGTGCCACAAAGAATTAGTGCTATTTATTTATCTGTCTCCACATGGCGACCATCAGTGTCTCTACAGAGCTCAAAGCGATAAGTTGTTTCCGGAACACACTTTCCAGCATTTGAAGTGTTATTTTCTGAACTGCATCGGTAATACGATTTCGAAGTTCGGCTACATCACTAATTCTTCTACCAGTGTACACCTTAGACTTAATGAAACCCCATGCGAAAAATCTAATGGTGTTAAATCGGGTGAACGTGCTGCCCATGGTTGTGTTCCTCCACGACCAATCCAGCGACGGGGAAGCGTCTGTCAAGATAATCACGTACAATTATTGCATAATGGCACGGTGCTCCATCCTGCTGAAAAACTACTGTGTCAAGAATGCCATCTGTAAGAAGTTGAGGTTCGAGGAATTGTTCAAGCATGTCAAGATAATAAACCAATTAACTTTTTTTAAGTACACAAATTTGCACCAGAAGTACATATCTTTATGCCAGCATAGCATTTTTTAAAAAAACATCTAATGTCACCGAAATAGATAGTGACTTTTGAGACACCCTGTATATATGCACTAAAATCACAAAATAACACGTGATCTTATTAATAAGCAAATAACCACAGGGAAAAGGAAACACGAAGTCCGAGCGCTTTCGTGATACATTCACATCATCAAGGAGAAACAAAAAATAGCTTATATATATATATATCGGGTGGCCCCCAAAAAAACGCCTTGAGATTTGAACATCAATAACTTCAAAAATATGCAGTTCACACTTCCAAAATTTACATAAATTTTACTCAATCTATTGATAAGCCATCATAAAAATTTCAGACCTCTACATAAAATATTTTTTCCACAGCTGAGGGAACAATGAGGTATGGTGAAAAAATTAATATCATAAACTGAAAATTTTTTATTATTCACATCTTAACAAAATGATCAATATATCTGCCGTCCTGCTTACAAACTAATCTTAACCTTTTCTTCCACGACATGATACATTTTCTGATTTCTGCTAATGTTGTTTTGTCCCAACATTCGAATATTTTTTTCTTTAACTGCATTTCTGTAAACTTTTCTGTTTGGCCTTCATAAATCTTCTCCGCTAGTGTTCCATATGCAATAATCCATGGGATTGCAATCAGGTGATTGCGGGGCCAGTCGTTTTTTCCAATGAAGTTGACTACATTCTGTTGTAGATAATCCCTCTGTGAACTTGCTAGTATGAAATCGTTTCCATAATACAGACGTCGACAATCGGGCAAAAGATTCTCCTCTAAGAGATTTACATAGGTTTCTGAATTAATTTTTTTTATTTTTCGAAATGAAATGAATTTTCGTCTTTCCATTCCACGATATACCTATTAATACCATGATTTTTTTGGAAAACCGACTTGTCTGGCGGTAAAGTCTCGATGGAGGAATGTCTTTCTTACGCCGACCATAAACAACAACGTTCCAGGAGTTTCGAGCAATCTCGATGGTGAAATCTTTTTCATCTGTGAAAACTATTTTTTTAACATCATTGGACGAAAATCTATCAAACAATTTTCTACAACGAATTTTTCTTTTAGCTCTTACCTTGCTGTCATGTCTTGAAAAACAGATACTTTTAAATGCTTTAAGTCCTACCGTTCTCTGCATTGTTTGTATGGAACTTCGACTGATACCTGAATTTCTTGCAATTTTCCTGTGAGAGCAGTGTGACCCAGGTCGATCCTCTTGAGATAAGCTCATCATTTCGATCATTGCTATATTGTCTTGAGTGTAGTGTTTTAGGCCGACCACTTCGACGCTCCCGTGCCGTCGAACCGGTCGCTTTAAGTTTTTTAATTATTCTATTCACAGACGTAACATTAAAAGTTATTCCTGGAAATTCCCTCAAAATTCTTGCCCCAGTCCATCTTTTTTCTAAAAAACACTTCAATTGCCGGTTTTTCACCGTTAGTTAGAACCATAATTTGAATGGTAAGTTTAAAAAACAGTATTTAAGATGGGCGTATCTGTATCTGTTTCCTGTCATGTCGCTCCAGTTCGGCCTTTGGATCCTTCCAAGAGGAGGCAGCTTTGTACTGCTGATTGGGAGGTCCTTAGGCAGAACTCGTTTGATTTCCCATGGAATGATTACTGCTTTCGTGGCCGGGGACCCTCCGGGTGCGTTGAGCGTATCACGGAGGTGATTCTCTCGGGCATGGAGGCGTACATTCTATATTCTATTCTTACTACTAATGCAAAGAAAACCTTCGTTTAACTTTGCTTGTTCTAATGCTATCCGCAACAGAGAGGAGGCTTTCAGAAGGTACCGTCGCCAGCCAACCCCTCTCACACTTAGCTTATATTACTGCCCGGAATCGTGCAAAATTTGTTCTTCGACTCCAAAAATTCTTTCATCCGACAAAAGTGTGAAACCCTATCCAATTCTAATTATTCTCGCTCTTTCTGGCACCTAACCAAGAACCTCTCCAACAACTTTACTTCTTTTCCTCTTCTTTTCATTTCCGACGCCTCCAACTCAACGATTCCAGTGCCGTTCCTCCGTCTCCTCTCCCTCTTACTTAATTATGTCTGAAATTGCAATCTCTTCCAAAGATGTTTATTCTGCCCTATCTTGACTCAACTCTATGAAGGGCTACGGTCCTAATGGTGTCCCTCTTGTTGTTCTCAAGAACTGTGTTTCTGTGCTGACACCCTGCATCGACAAACTCTTTCGTCTTTGTCTTTCATCTGGTACTTCAACTTCCTGCTGGAAGTTCGCTATCCTTCATCCTGTTCCAAAGAAGGGTGACCTTTCTGAATCCTTCAACTATCGTTCGATTTTGATTTCTTCCCTTTCTAAAGTTTTTGAATCTATCCTTAATAGGAAGATTCTTAAACATCTCTTCTCAAAATCTTCTTTCAGATCGACAGTATGGGTTCCGCAAGGGACGCTCTACTGGCAGTCTTGCATATATCTCTGACTCTCTGTCATCCTCCTTTCGGGATTTCGGTGAAACCTTTGCTATTGCGCTTGACACATAAAAAGCATTTGATAGAGTCTGGCACAAATCCTTAATTTCCAAACTGCCCTCCTTAGCCTCTTATGGACTCAATATATAAGGAAAGGTTTAAAAAAATAACTTGTTTTTTTATGTTTATTTGAGACTTAAAAGTGAAAAATGATGAATAAATGTTTATTAATTCGTCTAATTAGCAAAAAATGGGTGTGTGCCACATTTGGCACAACCGCCCATAATGGTAAACAAGTTTTCTCATACATCAGTTGGTACCTTGGCAAAAACATTACTATTTATGATTTACTTTGTATGAAAATCATAAAAACAATTACCATTTATATTGAGACATAAATGTATGTCACACTTTTTACATTTGATTATACTTTTCTTTTGGCAAGCAGGATTTTTACATCTCTGACGGTTAAAGATGATAGGCCAATGACCATATCCATCATTCCTGACACTTTCATTAGGTATAGGTTTACACGATCCTTTTCGTTTTTTTTCTGCAAAAAGTGAGTCCACTGACTCTGAGCGTGGACGTCCACGTTTTTGCCTGTTAAGATTTTTACCTTGCATGCATAAACTTTCTGCTACTTGCGTTCGGAATTCCAAAAGATCAATTCGCTTTTTTGCTGGAACATCAAAAGACTGACAATCTCTACAGTAAAGTAACCAACAATTAACAATAACCATGTCAATGAAGTGGAAGAATAATCTATGATAAAACTTCTTTGACCTTATTTCAGTACGGTAATATGAGATCAAGCCATCAAGAAGATCTCCCCCCCCCCCCATATGCTTATTATACATTTTCACCATCTGTGGACATGACACCTCTACATATTCCTTTTGTTTCTGTCATATCTACGAACATTTTGAGCAGTATGACCACTACCAACAGTGCCTGCAAGAGTCACACACTTGTTGTCATGCCACTTCAGTACCCGAATTTCAGCTCCTTGAATTGTTGCCTCCTTTTCTTCATAAGACCCTCGGCCTCGCTTTTTCAGCTCCCCATCACTATCTTACAGTTCCCTAGTCTGTTTGACCTTACAGTTCCTAATGAATATATTCCTTTGTCATGTAATGCTGACAAAAGTTTTAGAGAGGTAAACCAGTTGTCAAAGACAAGACAAGACAGTGACAGTTGTGATTAGGAATAATTTCTGCCAGCCTCATTACAGTGTTTGAAGAAGCCCCCAAATCAATCGAGTTAGCCAATGGTTCAATCTCCTGTGCAGATTTCAAAGTTGTGGACTAATCCAGTGCTATCACTGAGAACAAAGATTTTATATCCCCACTTGTAAGGCTTACTGGGGATATATTGTTTGAGGGATGAACGTCCCTTGAATGGCACGATTTGCTCATCTATACATAGCATCTGTGGTTTAGGAAAACTTTGGAATTTGGGTAATAAACATTCTATTAGTGGTCTAATTTTGAAAAGCCTATCTTTATTTCTGTCATTAGGTTCGGGCATATTGGTGGTGTCATTGAAATGCAAGCAGCTTTTAATTTTTTCCCACCGGTCCCTCGAAAAATACTCAGAAATATGGGGAATTCTAGTAAAAGAATTCCAATACATCCGTGTACGTGGTAAATTTATGACTGACATGTACATGACTGTTCCTAAAAATTGTTCAAGTTCTTGCCTTGTAAGTTTTAATGGACTATCTGGGTTTACCTGAACAGGAAATAAATTTGATTGCTCAACTATAAAATCCAAAGTATTGTCCTAAAAAAAGTATCTAAAATACTGTATAGGAGTTTGAATGGAGATGCATGGCTGAATGTCACCTTGAAATTTCGGTATTTCACGAGCAGAAGTTCCAATCCTAATGGTTTTCCATATAATAGGTCTTGCAGAGCGTTCTTTTTCTGCTGGAGTAGGCGTAACATTCTCTTCATCTGCAATACGATACATACAAACGGTAACAGTAAGTAAAGAATAACACATCTGTATAATATAAATAAAATAGAACAAACGATCAAATAGTAAAAAAAATCATCAATCAAAAAGTATTACAGGCCTACATCCTTACTTGCTGTAAGCAAATAAATTAGAACAAACGATCAAATAGTAAAAAAAATCATCAATCAAAAAGTATTACAGGCCTACATCCTTACTGCTGTAAGCAAATCTTATAAGAATTTGAAAATAGGCTTATTTCTTATAAAAAAAATTTTTTATTTCAGTATATATTTTATCATATAATGTACCTATTACACCTGTCATTACACATACACTATAGTGAGAAGATATATACTTTAATTTTGTATGCTATCATACCTGTACTGCTTTCGGTAGAATCAATGCATTCTTCATTCACTGAAGCTACAGGTGAGAACTCTTCATCACTATTGCTAAGCTCATCTTGATCACTTCCTTCTGGAATTGGAAAAACCACATGCTTTTGTTCGTTCCTTGCAGGTCTTTTGTAAAACTGCGCTGATTCCATCTGAAGCATACAATTTTTTTATATAAATATAGGCCTATATAGTAAATATATAATCTGATATATAAAATAATGTATAATAAAAATATATAAATGATATAAATAACCTAACGCATAGATAATATATAAAAGCTCAAAAGAGTAGGCTAATAAATCAAGAATTAGTAGGCTAATAAATCAAGACTTGAAAAACATGGCTGCCATTTATATTGCCTCCATTTCCTGATGTGCCAATTTTGGCACAAGCATATTTACTAAAAAATCTACCATTCAATAAATGTTCACAATGAAAATATGTTACAAATTCATTATAACAACGTAAATAATCATTTACAAATGTTAACAATCATAACTTACCTGTAAAGATTGGAAAAATTACACAAAAAGGAGCACAGGTTGAATCAGGAACACAACTGCATCGTCCGTGAATGAAAACCATGGGTACTAACAAAAAAAAGTTGCCAAATGTCGTTAGATTTGCCTTCAGTCGAAATGCGCTCGTGCCAAATACGGGTCATTCGTCAAAAGTAGCAAAGAATGAATCATATTTCATATAGAGCACATAATTCAGTTCGTGCCAAAAATGGCACGGTCGTCGTTAAGAGGTTAGGTTTCTATCCTCCTATCTGTGTTTTCATCTCTGAATTCCTTTCTGGCCGATCTATCGCTGCAGTTGTTAGATGGCTACTGTTCTCCTGAAGCTATTAATAGTTGTGTTCCTCAAGTCTCTGTCCTGTCACTCGCTCTTTTCTTTTTATTTAGCACTGATTTATTAAGTCGCACTTCATATTCTATCCACTCCAATGCCGATTATTCCACCTCTCCACCCGCTTCACAAAGCGTCCCTCTCAACAGTCACTCCATGATTCCCATAGGACGGTTAAAATGTCTTTTGGGCCGTAAATTTGAACTTTCTGCGCTTCACATAACCGGATTTTTCCGGTTTGAACCTTCTCTCCTTGTATAAAACTGCTTTTAAATGGCCTTGCATAAAACCGATGGTTAACGCAGTTTTGAAAATGGTGTCTGACAGTGATGTGTGTCGTAAACAGAGCTCTTATCGAGTTCTTAACCGCAGAGAAGGAAACAGTTGGAAATATTCACAAACGTCTACAAAACGTTTACGGAGATGCTGTTGTTGATCGAAGCACAGTTGAACGCTGGTCTCTCTCATCGGAGAGAGGGAGAGCCAGCACGATGATGAGCTACGCAGGGGTCACTCCGCATCGGCTGTGACATCTCACACTGTGCAACGTGCTAACAGCATCATTCGATCAAATTGGCGCGTCACATACAAGGAGCTATCACTGGAGCTAGGAATTAGTATACGATAATTCAGCAACTGGGACACCTAAAAGTGTGTTCACGGTTTGTTCCTTGCGAACTGACTGGAGATCACAAAGCCCAAAAAAAAGAAATTGCTTTTGAGTCGTTGGTTCGATACGAAACAGAAGAGGATGACTTCCTTTCACGAATTGTGACTGGGGATGAGACTTGGGTACACCACTTTGAACCTGAAACAAAACGCCAATCCATGGAGTGGCATCATGCAGACTCCCCACGCAAGAAAAAGTTCCAAATGGCTCCCTCTGGGGAAAGGTTATGCCACCATCTTCTGGGACATGAAAGGGGTGATTCTGGTGGACATTATGAAGAAAGGACAAACAATCAACTCGGAGGCATATATTGCTACCCTACAGACACTCCAGAAACATAAAGCGAGTTCGACCGGAGAGAAAACTGGAAGACGTCTTCTTTTGCACGATAACGCAAGACCACACAACAGTTTACAAACAAGAGAGGCCATAACAAAAATGCGCTTGACTGTGTTATCCCACCCTCCATACAGCCCGGTTCTGGCACCTTCAGACTTCCATTTGTTTGAGGCAATGAAGGATGCTATTCGTGGAAGAAAGTTTGTGTGACGATGAGTTGTTGAGGAGGTTAAGAGGTGGCTCCAGCGGAACCCAGCGGACTTTTACCAGCAAGGAACAAAGGCCTTTGTTTCGAGGTGGAGGAAAGCCGTAGAAAAGATGGAGACTATATGGATAAATAAAAAAACTTTTAAAAAAGGTATGTAACTACTTGTGTACAAAATTTCTGGAACTTACAAGGAAACTTGGAAAGAAAAATAAAAGGTGGGCAAAATATATATATTGAGTGGCCCTCGTATATCTCTGTACAGAGGGTTGACGAAAGTAAATAGACCACGATGATTGTCCTCAAGAAGAAATGGCAAAGCTCATCACTGGGAATGCCAGAACGCGTGTCATCTTTGCGAAAGGGAAAGCAACGCATTCTAAATACAGTGATTCTGTAAATCTGTTATTATTTATTGACTTTTATCAAATCGAAAACTATGGAAAAGCCGATGGTGTCTATTATTTTACGTAGGAAGGAGGGGGCCAAGGGCGCGCAGCAAAAGTGATCCCTCCATAGAAGGAGGAAAGAGCCAAAAACAAGGTCTCAAAGGCTTAACGATGCCATTTTTTTATATTTTTTTTTTTTTTTAAATTGTGTAGTATGTGAGATGCATGTACCGGGTGTACATAAAGTCAGGATCTATTTTTGTGAAGCACTTGGAAATTATATGGAATTCAATCATAAAATGATAGTGGTAACATTTATTAAATAATTAAGAGTAGGATTCGACGAGACGCCCATCAGTATCCCTGCACAGCTCAAATCGTTCCGCAGCATTTCTAAACACATTCTGGAGCATTTGCGGGGTTATGTTATCTGCAGCAGTTCGTATACGTGTACGTAAGTTTTCAAGACTCGTAATCTTCGTCTGATAGACGTGCGACTCGATAAAGCCCCATGCAAAGAAATCTAAAGGGGTTAAATCTGGTCATCTCGCACAAGGTCTGTTGCTTCCGCGTCCGATCCAGCGATTTGGAAAACGTCCATTTAGATAATCCTGAACAATTTTGGCATAGTGACAAGGAGCACCATCATGTTGATAGACGACGGGGATAGGATTGTTAGTACCGTCGTCTATCAACATGATGGTGCTCCTTGTCACTATGCCAAAATTGTTCAGGATTATCTAAGTGGACGTTTTCCAAATCGCTGGATCGGACGCGGAAGCAGCAGACCTTGGCCAGCGAGATCACCAGATTTAACACCTTTAGATTTCTTTGCATGGGGCTTTATCAAATCGCACGTCTATCAGACGAAGATTACGAGTCTTGAAAACTTACGTACCCGTATACGAACTGCTGCCGATAACATAACCCCGCAAATGCTCCAGAATGTGTTTAGAAATGCTGCGGAACGATTTGAGCTGTGCAGGGATACTGATGGGCGTCACGTCGAATCCTACTCTTAATTATTTAATAAATGTTACCACTTTATCATTTTATGATTGAATTCCATATAATTTCCAAGTGCTTCACAAAAATAGATCCTGACTTTATGTACACCCTGTATGTGCAGTGAGGAATAGAGGAAGAAGTGTGTGTTTGAGAGCATGCTGAAATATTGTCAACCCTCTGTAATAAGGGTGTGCGATTCGGATATTTTTATTTCGATTCGATTTTCAATTCGATTCGGCCACTTGTTTTCGATTCGATTCAACTGAGACTGTGCACTGCACTCACCTATACTTTACAATTTACATGCACCAGCACCAACAGAACAACATACATGCACCAGTAACAGCATACTGAAAAGGGTAATAAACAACTGAACCCAAACAACCGGTCCAAACTTGTCACAACGCAAGGAGCGCGAACGTGATTCTGTGACATCACAAAATCAAATCTGACCATGCGCATTGAGCGCACTCAGATCTTTATAAAAGCGTAATCTCCCAAATATTTTATAACGTTATTATATTATATATAATAATCAGGGTTGGCACTACTGGGCCCAGCCCGAAAAAAACCACCCGTTTTTTTTTTTTTAAACCCACTTGAAAAAACCCACTATTTTACCCACTTGTGGGTTTTTTCATGAAACTTAAGAAGTGCATATGCAATTATTTTTAAAAATTGTCATATAGGCGCCTATAATGATTTTACATGCAAAGCAAGCAAACATGAGTCAACAAATAGACCTACAGGTATAACTCTTTGGGTGAGGTAGCAGGTTATAGAGTGTAGACATCAGCCAATCAGGGTGTTATACATCCTGATTCTTCAGTCAACTGCATCTTCAAGGAATTTTCTACTTCTTCATGGATTGTATTTAAAAGTGGACCAGACAAATTTCGACGGGAAGGTGGAGTGTAGCCTGGTCTTAGAGTCTCTATCATTTCAATAAAATACTTAGACTCTGCACATAGAAATGGAATATTATTTGCATAAAAGAATTTCGCTATTTTGTTATCAATGACATTTTTCTGCAAAGTAGTTGTTGTCATGCCAAAATCGCTTACTTTCTTTTGAATTTTTCTTTTTTTCATCTGTAATTGTGTCAGTGGTGGTGAGGATGAGTCTGGATCATCTGAGAGGTCTGTCATGGCAGTATGAAGAAGATGTACTGGCAGTATTGTCAGTCTTGTTTCTTGATTCCATGTGTTTCAAACATTTCATTAAATGCATTTTTATTCGCTCTATTTTATTACTTATTTCATTACTGCAATGTTTGCATCTAACTTTACTAGTCCCATCAATAATATTGACTTCACTCCATTCATGCCCTGATTTTCTTCCTGATCCAAAGGTCTTTGGCATTATTTAATGCAGTTATAACTTCAAACAGACTAATTCTGTAGGCTAGCAGTAAAGATAAATATGCTGTTGCCAGTTTGTTTTATTTAACTGTGAAATAAAAGAAAAAATATTCAGTAATATGAATTAAATAGATATAACTAGCTGAATTAAGTTCCCTTTGGGAGCTGTAATTCATCTACTTCCAGCAGAAGACACAGGGGCCTGTCTTCCATAGGAAGTATAGCCTAACAAATAGGATAATTTACCACACCAAATTTAGTTCAAATTGGTCCATGTTTTCCAAATTTTGTTGTGAAGCTCAATCTGAGAAAATAATAACTTTTTATGCTTAATTGCCTGGAAGGCAACCTTTTTGCTAAAAACAAGACAAATGTTATATTAATAGTGTACGGTACAGTACAGTATTATTATAAAAATAAGAATAGGTAGGTCTAATATGAACTACCATATGGACATATGAAAAAACCAATTTTACCCCGGTTTTTTCGGGTTTTAGGTGAAAAAACCCGAAAAACCCACCTGGGGTGGGCTTTTTCAAAAAAAGTGGGTTTCTTGCCAACCCTGATAATAATACATATATATATATATTTTTTTTTTCATTGTTATTCCACGGTTTCGACATTCCATGGTTTTGGGGTAGTGCCAGTTTATCGTCTCGACAGGTTACAGTTAGCGAATCGAAGAATCGAAATTTTTTAGCTCAGTCGGGTCGGGTTTCGATTCTTTTACTGAATCGACCCGAATCGACATTTTCGATTAATAGCACAGGCCTACTCTGTAAATACATTTATGGATGTTTATGGATTGACAATGTTCGTATGAAGAGTGTATAGTATAAATTTATTACACCCTTCAGATAGAAGTGTTAAATATTAGAGAGAGAGTGAGTTACAAGGGTTACAAGGAAAAGAAGTACCCCAAAAGGCCTTGCGGCCCATACCAAGGAGGTGCCAATGGCAACGAGTGCCAGGGAAAATTTTCTACACACTCAAATAGTGTGCAAGATTTGGTCTAACCTTTTCTTGAAATGATCCACAGAGAAATTGTTCACAACTTCTGAAGGTAAACTGTTCCACGTGTCACAGATCTTATACGTAAAGTAATTCCCACACACACTAGTCCTAAACCGTTTCAAATCGAACTTCCAACCATTGTTGCGAGTTGGGTTATCATTTAAACTAAACATGCTTCTAAAGTCGACATCGTTGAACCCGCGTAAGAGCTTGAAAACCTCGATCAGTTGACCGCGCAGCCTCCGAGTTTCCAGCGAAAACAAGTTCAGGGTGCGTAACCGTCGATTGTAGTCCATATGCCTAACGGAAGGGATTAACTTTGTGGCCCTCGCCTGCACTCGCTCAAGCCTCTCAATATTTTTGCTGAGGGTGGGCGACCAGAACTGCACGGCATACTCCGAACAGAGAGAGCACAATCTCCTTGTTCCGAAACTGAAATTGCCTCCTGATATAACCCAACAACTTCTGGGCTTTCTTTTCCACCTCTACGCACTGTTTGGTAAACTTAAGGTCGCTGTTAATTAGCACACCCAAGTCCTTTTCTAAATCAGTCGCCTCGATATTACTCCCCAACATCGAGTAGTCTGACTTGGGATTGGCGTAGCCAATGTGCATCACCTTGCATTTACCCAAGTTAAACGGCATTTGCCATTTTTCGGACCACTCTCCTATCCTACCTAGGTCCGCACGCAGTTGCTCGATCGCCTCCGGCGTCCCAACATTGGCCCCAAGCTTGGTGTCGAGAGAGAGAGAGATTTATTAATCCTTTCAGAATCGATATATGACAGATTTAGGTAAAATCTCCCTGATTAATATAGCAGTGGAATGGTAATCTGGTCTTAATTCACGTTTTAGTTGTCACGAATTGTTGTTCTCTGACACTGATTTTAATGTAGTTCTTAATTCTAATTGTCTGCCTGAAACAACAAAGGAAAATGTGTACTACAATTATTTATCATGTACGTTCACCATAATTCCAGACACTAATTTCTAGTTATTATATTTTGAACGTCAAAAAAAAAAAAAAAAAAAAAAAAATATATATATATATACACACTATATGATCAAAAGTATTCGGACACCGCATGGTTTTGGGAAAAATGGTTTTATTATGGCATTTAGTAACCAGTAGGTCCACCCTTTGCTTTTATTACAGCGTCAACACGTCGAGGCATACTTTCCACCAGTTTTCGGTAAGTCTGTGCAGGAATGGCTCACCATTCCTCTTGCAGAGAGATGCAAGTGAAGCCGGGCGTGGTGTGCGGTTTCGTATCCGTCGCTCCAGTTCGTCCCACATGTGCTCGATTGGGTTGAAGATCGGGGCTCTGAGCAGGCCAGTCTAACAAATCCACCTTATTTTCACGAAACCAGTCCTGCACACGCCTTGCAGTATGGCAGGGAGCTCGATCCTGTTGAAACAAACAATGGCCATCTCCGTAGTATTGCCACAGTGTAGGGAGGGCCGAATTGTCCAGAACGTCGAGATAAACGTCAGCGTTCATGGTAGTGGGTATAAACCAACGGGCCGAGCCCTAGCCAGGAAAAACAACCCCATACCATGATGGACCCTCCACCGAACTTCACCGTTGGACGTACACAGTCAGGAAGAAGCCGTTCTCCGGGCTGTCGCCACACCCAAACACGCCCATCAGACTGGAAGAGTGAATACCGCGACTCGTCGCTCCAAAGAACAGTTTTCCAGTCCTCCACGGTACAGGAACGACGGGAGACACACCAGGCCAAACGACGCGTGGCATTAACTTTTGTAATCAGTGGCTTGTGTACAGCTGCTCTACCATAATAACCGAGTCTGTGCATCTCTCTGCGGATAGTTACAGTACTAACGGAGGTACAGGATGCTCTTCCTACCTCCTCAGCGATGGAAGCGGCAGAGGACGTGCGGGACTTCTTGACATGTCGTACCAGACTACTTCTATCACGCTCCGTCAGTTTGCGTGGTCGTCCGGAACGTTTTTTCGCGTTAGTTGCACCGTCGTGCTTCCATCTCATGATAACATCCGCTACAGTCGACTTTGGTATATCCTGTTTGGCTGCAATGCTTCGTATAGAAACGTTACTTAAATAACATCCGATGACGAGTCCACGTTGGAACTCGGAGAGTTCACGTCCGCGCGGCATGGCTTCACAACAGTTACTGATAACTTAACAGAACAGAACACCTCAGCATTATAGTTTCGCCACGCTTTTTCCCAGCATACCTTTCGGCGAAGGTGATATTTGCAGAAATGCGGATTTTCCGGGGTGTCCGAATACTTTTGATCATATAGTATATATATATATATATATATATATATATATATATATATTATATATATATATATATATATATATATTTTTTTAGTTCGGGAAGAACCGATTCGCCTCTATTTAAAGGGCATATCTCAGCGGAAAAACAAAGAAAAAGTGAGAGGAAAGACAGAGGAAAGAGAAAGGGTGGAGGGGACAGTCGAAGTGGAAAAAGACCAAGGATGACAAGGACTGCAGGGTCGAGCCCCATCATCCTTGGGTGCTAGGGCCGGGAGGGCGCACGTGAAACCTCCAGGAACAAGCACGTACAAACGAGCACAAAGAGCACTCAAGAGCACGAGCTTAGAACCCCCTTGCGGGGTTATATATATATATATATATATATATAATATATATATATATAAACCTACGCCAGAGGGTTAAGTCCTTAATTAGATCAGCCAAACGTGATGAAGAAGCTTAGAGTTGCCTCACTCTGTGAATTTAACCATAAAGAGTTTTTTGCCCATGTCAATAGCAGAAAGCCAATTAAAAATTCTGTCGGTCCCCTAAAAGACTGAAATAGCGTACTGAAGTTCTGTGATAAAGATACAGCTAATACGTTAAACGAGTTCTTCGTTACAGTCTTCACGAAAGAAGACTCAATTGAAGTGCCAAGTCCTCGGATTACGTATGACGGTGACCATCCCGTCGAGATAATAAGTTTTAAGAGTGATGAGGTACAGCAACTAATTGACAAGATGAATAAATACAAATCACCTAGTCCCGACTTATTTCTTCCAAGGGTATTAAAAGAGGTCAGCCACAATGTTGTTGACGACTTAGTAACCATATTCAAACAATCAATCGAGTTAGGGAAAGTTCCAACCTACTGAAAGTTAGCAAACATAACCCCAATCTTTAAAAAGGGTGATAGGAAAAATCCACCTGATCAGTTTAACATCAATTGTCGGCAAACTGTTGGAATTCATCATTACAGAACATATTGTGTATCACCTTAAATCTAACAATCTAATTTTTTATTCTCATCATGGATTTAGGCGACATAGATCCTGTTTGGTTCGTTTTTCTATAATATACATACTCTATACGATGCAAGTAGGGCAATATTGTATCTCGACTTTCAAAAAGCCTTTGACAAAGTCCCTCACGCGAGATTGATGGCTAAAGTCAGAGGACTAGGAATAACCGGGCTCGTTTCCAACTGAATTGAAGTTTGGTTAAAAGATAGAAAGCAGAGAATGGTTTCGTAGTGGGCGCCGTCATCAGTGGTGTCCCTCAGGGTTCCGTTCTGGGTCCTTTACTTTTTATCATGTATATTAATGATATAGACGTCGGGCTCCTAAGTACAATTTCCAAATTTGCACACTATACGAAATTAGGAAGTAGTGTATGTACTGAGGAGGGCGTAAGAACACTTCAAAATGATTTTGACAGGTTGGGCGAATGGTCTGCTACTTGGCAGATGCCATTCAACTTGGACAAATGTAAGGTAATGCACGTAGGTTATAAAAACCCGAAGTCTGATTACTCTCTCTTGGGAAGGAACTTGACTGAGATCGATCTAGAGAAAGACTTAGGAGTCTATATCAGCAATGATCTGAAACCGTCGAAGCACTATGCAGAAGTCGAAAAGAGGACCTTAAAAATATTAGGTTATATTAAAAGACGGTTCCTGTTTAGGAACAAAGAGACTGTAATGTGTGTCTATAATTTACTAGTCAGACCTCAACTGGAATATTGTGCCCAGTTTTGGTCTCCGTCCTTTAGGAAGGATATAGAAACATAGGCGTATGGGATGGCGCTTTACTGGGGGGAGGGGGGGGGGGCGGAAAAATTTGCCCTAAAAATTTTCAGGGTGCCCTGATTTCCGCATAAGCACTATGTTTAGCATAAAATAACACAAAGGTTAGAATATGAGTACCATATATTAAAGCATTTTTAATATAAAAAACATTACAATTTACAAAAATGAGAGAAAATTTTGCTGCAACATTTCTAAATGACAAGCAAAACTACGGCATTGCAGTTGATATACGTATGTAGAATTCAGTAACTCCTCAACTTACGTTTTAATTATTCATTACAAGTATAGTAGTAAGTAATTAATTCACCTCAAGAAGTAAAAAAAAACAAAGGAATGTCAGAAAAAATCTGCCCTGAAAATGCTCAATTCCATAGACTTAGGGGGGCTGCCGCCCCCAGACCCCCCGCCTCATACGCCTATGTTTAGAAAGGTTAGGAAGGGTACAAGCAAGGGCTATAAAATTGATCCCTTCAATGAGAATGCAAAACTACCAACGGAGATTGGAGTGCCTAAATCTGTTTACCTTAGAGACGAGGAGGTTGCGCGGTCAGTTTATTCAAGTCTTCAAGATGCTCAATGGAATAGACAGGGTAGACTGCTGCAGGAACTTATTCTCACTTAATGCCAATCCGACGAGAAATAATGGGTTTAAACTGGAACTAAAGATATTTAGGACCTCTGTCTGCGGCAATTTCTTTTTCTATAAAATAGTTATTATCTGGAACCAATTTCCCTCGAAGGTTGTTTTGAAGCCAGAGTGTAAACGTGTTTAAAATTAGGCTAGACAAAGTACTGAATACTCATGATTTAAGACTAAAACATAAAGTAACTCTGCAGGAGTGTCTATATGTGCATCCGTAATTGTAGAGCTATCTTATATATTCTCCACTTTCCTGTAAAATTTCCTTGACTACTTTTCCAGGGTCGAGGTATTTTCTTCAACCTTTTTCCATACCTGCCTTTGGCATGGAGGGTGGGGAGAGAGCCATATACTTTTCTATTCAGTTTTCTACGCCTGCTAGGATAGTTGAAAAAAAATAAACTTGTTTAATAAACCGAACCTCCCAGAGTGGACCGGAAGGTCTTTGAGGCTTCCTCTTGTCCTTGTAACTCTCTCTCTCTCTCTCTCTCTGGAATTATGTTTGGGACCTTTATATATATATATATAATATATATATATATATATATATATATATATATATATAACGTAAAGAACGACGCTTTGTATAGGAGAATTATCTGCGCAAGATGAGAGCGAAAGAACGAAACAAATTAAAAAATGAGGTAACCACCCGGGAATCGAACCCGGGATCTTCCGATTGCCGGTCAGATATGATAACCATTACACCACGGGCCTCACTCAATCAAATGTCGTAATTCCTCTACATATATATCCCCTGTAGCGTCTCTTGTGGATGCGTAGTTGGACAAGTAGACTTATGTTCGTGCTCATGCGCTTTAGTCTTTTGCAGGTCAAATGATTTAAGGTTTGGAATAGGTCAGTGGCGTTGACAAGTGGCACACGTCTCAAAGTTGCTATATTAGACACTTCAGGGATTGTGTGACACGCAAAAGTTGGCGTTCTCTGGCAAGAAGCATATCATCTTGTTTCCTGCTGGTGTTATCCAGAGATTTTATCACCACCTTATCTTAATTATATATACTAGTACAGTTCCCGCCGCTTCGCTGACGGTTAGACAGGCTAAACTACAAAAAAAGAACCCAGCCGTGAAAATTTTGAGCTTCACATTGTGTCAACATTTCTGAATCTGGTATCTCCCAAAACCTCCTCACCCCCATTCATACAACTTGGGGGCTAACCCCCTCCCCCATTACCCCCACCCAACCCTTCCGCCCACCCCAACCCTTCGCCCACCCTCACCCTTCCCCCATTGCTAAACTACAGAAAAGAACAGTCATGAAAATCTTGAGCTTCACATTGCCGGCCGTAATACAATTTCTGAATTTTTTTTACAATTTCTGGATTTTTTTTCTCACAATTTTTTCTCACAATTTCTGAAAGTGTGACGGACGGACAGACAGACAGACAGACAGACGGACGGACGGACAGCTCTCTTATTATAGTATAGATTGAGAGAGCTGTGAAAATATGGTGAAACGTCCTGTACACCACTCGGAAACGGAAACTTCAGACTTCCCAATGAGGTTTGGCCAATTGTCATGGGCCTGATATATAAAAAGTGATTTTTTAAATTTTAGGCGCGCGTCCCAAGGATCTATTTTTATAGTTCACAACTAATAGATTCAGATTAGAACATTTATTATTATTATTATTATTTAGTAGTAGTAATAGTAGTCATTGTAATAAGTCCTGAAATAGCCACTACGCATGACGTATGAAGCGCAGCAGGTGTGAAATTTAGCTACGAGTGGTGCATTGGTCCACCAAGATTAGCGTGTGACTGGATATAATTATACGCTTTAGTTTCTGCTTTTCCTTCCTCTTCACTACTTTCGGTATTTTCACCCGGTCTGTTTCTGCTCTTCTCACCCCAGTTCATTGGGAAACGAGATTCTGATAATGTATATACAGTATAGTATACAATATAAATAATACGTGCATACGTATACTGAGTATACGTATGCATGTATTATTTATTCTTTTTACCTCAGTTTGAAATGAATCGAGAATGGAAAAAAAATATATTTCGTGTCCGATATACTATGTTTAAATGGCATTAAAACTCTTGATCCAAGTTACGTCAATTTGGATTAAGATTTGAATCGC